>CAOLHI010002380.1:0-448310 GCA_948474755.1 Ctenosaura bakeri | reverse complement strand
CACCCATCACTGTCATGCCCCCATCCCAGGATCCAGACAGGACGTTTCCCAACAGCCACAGAGACATGAGAGGGACAATACTTATGGCGGCCAATATACGGCAACCAGTATAGGTGGAAAAGGGAGAGCCCAGGAGTATCAGAGTGTTTATATAATAAGGATTCATGAATTAGGCCAGCAGCTGTGGAAAACTCTGAGCCTATATAAAGACAGACCAGAATGGGAGGAAGCTGCTGCAGCCAACCATTCCTAGCAGTGGAGGCAGTCCAGCTTTCATTTGGATTCCTTGCTCATGTTCCTAGAACCCTTGACCTTTGCCTCATCTACAGATTTTGCCATCAGAGTGTCGCTCTGGATTTCCTGTGAATTTGGACTGCAAAACAATGACCAGTAATTTGCCAGCAAACTAAGACAAACCTTGCTCCCCAGCTACTGATAGCAGGCGCTAATTAGATAGCTATAAGCCTTGGCTGGCTGCCGGCACAGGACACTCACTTGCAGTCTTTATTGATACATTCCAGTAGTTGCTTTATTGTCTCAGTAAGAAGCTGTACAGGTAAAGTTTTAACTTCTGAAACATCTCTAACATCAGAACTATAGATGGCAAGGAATAGTGTGCTCCTCCTGAAAATGGCATGACAGTTTCTCCCAAATCTGTCCCATAACATTTGTATTTCCTTGCCCTGTCTTCTGACATAATCAGTTAGCACTTAATGCTAGAATTGTTGGAGTAAAACTGGAGCCCTCTACAACTTTCCATCTGCAACCCTAGCATTTACCATGCCTGGTAGTGGCAACTAGTCACATGGCTTCAATGTGGAAAACACACAGAATGACAATGTCACAAGAGGACATCATATTCCTTGGAAAAGGGGAAGAACCAGGCCCATTGTTCTTGTTTATTTGTTTGTTCTGGTGGCAGCCCCACGAAATGCCATTCTGTCTACATTTCTACCATTTTGTAAACCTGTCAAGAGTCAACTTATCACATACCTTCTTATGGTACAGATCTTGTGCTTGCAAAACTATTTTAGGTCATCTCATCTTGTCTCCCTCAACTGTAATAACTGGATTTGTTATCTATATATTCTTTTCAAATGCCTTGTCCGTTGGAGGTTTTACACGTTTTGAGCCTCTGGGTTAAATTGCTTTGTCATATTTTCAGTACAGCCTGTGTGTCCTCAGCACTATTCCATTATCTCCCAGGAAAATTCATTTTATGGGAACTGAGTGTTGTGTGTTCTTACATACCTTGGAGAATATACACCTCTAGAAGAGAGGAAGAATCTTATGCTGCACAGAAAGAAAGATGCCTTAGAAAACTTTCCTTTCAGCAGAAACACAAGGAAATACTTGATACCTCTGTGAATCCATTGTTGGAAAATGTGCAGTTGCATTTCAGAATAATTCCAGCCCAACCCCCAAAAACACACATGTTCCCCCTAAACAGATTCATATCCAAAGGCCCCACTTCAAAGAGATATTTGCATTTTTTCCATACTCTACCTAGTAAAATAACTTTTCCACTGGAAATTTAGAATTTAAATTCTTTGAAGTTTAGTATCCTGGCTGCTTCTCACTGAGTTCCTTTGTCTGCAAAAGATTAAAAATAAGGAATTAGATAAAACTGTGAAAAAGTCTTTTGAAAACAGGGTGTTAATTTGAGTTTGTTGCTGGTTTGGTGTGTTCTTATCTGCTTTCATTTCTGATTTATGCTGGTACCCTTGGTAATGGTCTTTTGCTGAATTTTACATATTTTATATACTTTTGTAGAATATATTGGCATGTATTGGATATGGATCTTGGCTAGTGTAATAAACTTCAAATTTTGAGAGAGGATTTTTATCTCTATTCCACTTAGTGGAGTAAGATTTCCACTAGAAATTTACAGTTTAAATTTTTTGAAATGTAGCCCTCTGGCCGCATCTCGTTGCATTCTCATGTGTAAATACCACATGATATATAGGGAGTGGAATCACCTACCTCATCCATAGAATGTTAAGTATAAATAACCCCCCTCTGTTGTGTTTCGGAACAATTTCAAAGAAAGTCTCCTTGCCAGAGCCATTTCTTTTCAAACACTTCTCCCTTCTAGTTCAACAACTGGGCTCAGGTGGCCACTACTACTTGGACAGCTGGGTTGTGCCTGAGCTTTCCAATTGCTGGTAAATTTCCAGCCACTAGAGAAACCTTTCAAAATCATATCATCTACCATGAAAGCCTGGCAGATTGTATAGAATCCTGGCATGGGACATATTCTGATACATAGCCATAAAGCTGTAAGATCTCAGAGCTGGAGTCAACTGCTGTACTTCTCCAAGTTTCCAAACAGTGACATAAATCTCACACTCAGCAGTACTAGAGGAGAAGAACATTCCATTTTTGTAGATGAGGTAGCTTTAATGCCAGGACACAAATCTCCACCCATTCCCAGCTGGGGCCAGAGCTCTCTGGTGCAGCACAAAGGTGTATATAGGTTGTATAGGTTTGTATACAAGTTGTATATTCATTGTTGTATATTCATTATTCATTGTTGGTGCATCAAAAAGCAAAGATAACGGGGAGGAGCCTGGGGTGAGAGGTGTTGAATGCATGCACAGATCAGTAGCACAGAGCCTGGAAAAATTACCCATGTGTGAGATAGGTAAGTCCATGAAGGAGTCAAACCCCAAAGGGAATGAAAGCAATCACTGCAGCTACTAGATTAATTTTGCTGCCTGCTCGGATGCTAAAATGTCCTCTCTATCCACCACCCCTGCTTCCCCTGGCTCTGGGTTGCCATTTTATGTGCCAAGTGGGGTTTTCATCCAAATTCTGGGCCTATATACTCACCACTATCACCTGGACAGCAAGCTAAGTAGATAGACAAGTCAATTGGACACAGCTCATTATGGTGAGATTCATTGTATTTATATTCAAGTTATACCAATTATTTCTAAATTTGCACACATATTAGGATATGTACATCTTATGCAAAACACTGTCCTCTTTTGTCCTTTTTTGGTGATACATAAATGGACATTGTAATTCTGCAAGATACTGTTGGGTTAGATGGGGTGACAGCCAAGTTAAGTTTGGTCATTGCCTAACACAATCTAAGAACTGTGTCACACGAGGTAGGTAAATTGCACTTAGAGCAAGGCAATAGCATTTTTGGCTGGAACTGATCACATTACTTTGTTCCTCTTCTGTTGTTCTCCTTGTGGGAGACCATTTGGAAACAATTTCTAGGAGAACAATAGAAGAGGACCAACATCAGTAAGGCCATTTCCACAGTAGACTGTTACAGAGCTATGATTCCACTTTCAACATCCTATGAAATCCCTCCCTAAACTGCAAACCCCAGGATTCCATAGGATGTTGAAACTGGAATAATAGCTCTATAACAGTCTAATGCGGATATGGCCTAAGACACTATTATCCTACTATAAGTGCAGTTTACCTTCAGTGATAATGCCAAGTCTATATATAAGGCATATGCTTGGTTTGTCCTGCTTTACAGTGCAGGTCACTTGCTGCTCCTCCATATAAAAACAATACCTGATGGACATAGTAAAGCTAGCATGTCAAAGAGAAGGTACAGTGAACCATTCCCACAATCTAGTTCACTATATAGAAGGACTGGGGTTAAAAAAAAAAAGTAGGGCAGTCACATATGTAAGCCATAGCCTGAAGGGATAAATAGAGACAAGCTATCTCATTTGCCTTAGTACATGAGAGCTGGACCTGAAAGTGAACCATGGAAAGTGCTGGGCTCTCCTGGGACTTTGTATCACATGGGAAGATTGAATGCGGTGAACAAATTGCCTTTCAGAAAGGCATGACAGACTTCCTTAGTGAAGAATCTGTGCTATAGGCCATGCTCACACAGGGCAGGGGGGAGTTGTGGCATTTTTAAAAAATTAAATTTTCCAAGCTCTGACTAGCACCAACTCTTGATACTGCCCCAACATTCCTGTCCCACAACAGCTCTTTCCAAGGCACTTAACCTTGGATGTGATGAGAAGGCTTCTTTTTAAACTGAGATCATAAAGGTTCAGTTGTCCTGGCCTCTGACTCCCACTTCCCTCTGCCTCTTACCCAAAGTGTCTGGCAGAAGTCTTCTGTCCTGTCCTTTCATATTTCTCTGCTACAAGTAATGAAGAGAAAAATGCTGGCTGCGCCAAGAGGCTGCAGCTTGAAAGAGAGCTCACTCTGCAGCAAAGACTTCTGGCAGCAGCTATGCAACAGCAATATTTAGTTTCTTAATTGCTCCTAGCTACAAATGGAAACAGTCCATTACATGCATTAAGCTTGCAAGATGGCATTAAAATAGGCCAGGTCAATACATGGCAAAAGCTTTTGACTGAATACATATTGTAGTCTTCACACTGACTACTGTAAGTTTTGCAGTTTTAGTAATGATAATATCAGGAGCCGATAATAAAAATGTTCCTATCATAGACAAGGGAGCTCTTTCCTTCACCATGCCAACTTAATAGAGTTGCTGCCATTTTGGTCACAGAAAATAAGAAATATACAGCATGGATGGAAACATGTAGTCTAGGTATATAGAGGAGGGAATCTATCAGTGCCAGACTAAATGTTAAGAGAAATGTGTATTCCCTGTGCGTAAAACATTTTCCCTATAATAACGAAGACTCCTCAAAGCTAAATGCCTCAAACTTGCAAATTAAGCCTTTTTTTACTTTCCAAGATCCAACAGAAAAAAACCCCACCCTAAATTCAAGAAGCTCTGTTGAGGATAATCAAGTGCTATGACATACTTATGCCTTTCAGCACTTGAGGGAGGGAGCACTGCTTCTATACATGCTAAACATAACAACTGGTTTCACTCTCAGGGCCTTTCTGCCCTGAGTGGCACCTCTTATTCCCTTGATCTGGATGTGTATGTGTGACTTCGAATCATCTGTTGATTTATGGTGACCCCATGAATTTATTGGGGGTTTTTTAGGCAAGGAATACTTAGAAGTGGTTTTGCCAGTTCCTTCCTCTAAAGTATAGCCTACCTGGTATTTGATGAGGTCTCCCATCCAAGTATAACCAGGGCTGACTCTACTTAATTTCCAAGATCAGACAGTATCTGGTGTCTTCAGGGTATTTAGGCTCTGATTTGGACACTATGCTCCTATTGATGCAGCCTAGAATTACATTGGCTTTTTTGGCTGCCTTATCAGACTGCTGCCTCATGTTTAGCTTGTGGGTTACTAAGACCCCAGATCATTTTCACGAGTACTACATTCAAGCCAGATTCAACCCATTTCAGTTTTCCTGCCTAGATATATTAGTTCATATTTGTTCCTGTGTTACAATATCCCAAAACAATACAGGCAGGCCAGAAATAGCCAGATCACCGCTTTAGGAGACCTCTCTGCAAACACCCTCATTATGTATGCACGCTGTTTACAAAGTACTCCCTGCCCCGAGCAGGCAACTTGGCAAGCTGGATACTCAACTGCCAAGCACTGAGCATTTGCATACTGTCTACCTCTTTGTCAATTTGGACTTAACTCAATCATGCTAAATTTTGACCTTTCCTTTTGTCTCGCGCCCGAAACTCATTGTTTTCCCCAAGTACGGAATAGCCTGCAGTTACATTTCTCTCTATAAAAACCCCTGATTCCGAGACCTTCCTCAGATCACTCCCGAGTTCCAGACCACCTTGCTGCTGCTTTGCTTGGCAAGCTTCCTCCACTCCACGTGCTGAGCCACATGGAACCCAGCATCACTCTCTATTCTTCCAGGCTTCAGGACAGGTTTGTATCACCCAATTCAACAATCCCTCTCAAAATTCCTCTATACCACTCCAACCTTTACTTTCCTTAGTTACTTGTGTGATTGCGTGTGCTGCATACACTCCATGCCTGTATTTAATAAAATCTCAATTATTCTTAAACTTTGGTGTGCTCCTTGGCTTGGCCTGACCCCGTAGACATTGGGTAAAAGATTCCGCTGTGTTGCCCTGCCTCTCACATTGCTAGCTTCTGCTCTCAGCTAATTTTCCCAACATAGTTAATTGTGAGCGCATTTAGGTGTCCCTCCCGGGACCCCAGTAAACAGGGTAACACCTGTTGAAATTCATTTTGTTAGTTTTGATTCGGCATTCCGATCTGTCAAGATCATTTTGAAATCTGATCCTGTTATCTGTAGTATTAACCACCATTGTCACCACAATTTGGTGTCATTTACAAATTTGATATGCAGATATGCATCTGCTGCACTTTACATTGGAAATTAAAAGTTCAGAATTCAGGAACTTGGCTTTGGAATAGATCAGGCCACTGAGAGCTCAGTGCCCTAATTCTTTGTACTGGCATCCTATTGCTTCTAGATTACAGATGTATCCAAAATTTCCCCCTCCCAAACTTTCTTCTAGACTTTGGCATTCTAAATTACCTTGTCCTCATCACTGAGTGGCAGAGATACACTGATTATAATGTCAATCTTGCCATTACATGAAAAAAAAAAAAAACCCACTTTGCACTTTCTACCCAAGGCAGTAATTTTTACATTTCCAAGTGTATTTCATATCTACAACCAATCATGCACACTGGAATACCGTACACTTTTGGAGCTCTCTGAACTCCCCGTTGAGAATTGCTGCAATCCTAACAATACTCTTTAAAATAAATAGCATTCCCTATGTTAGCTCAGAAGCTGAGCAAAGAAGTTGAAATAGCAAAGCCAGTTCTCAGCTGAGTGCACATTACTAAGGCAAATGGCATGTTCAGGGAAAAACTGCTATGAATCAAATTGAATGTTATTTTAATACATGTAGCCACACCCTTATTTTTTATTCAATCTATTAGCTATGGAAAGAGGGTTGTTTACAAGATCACAGTCCATTGGGGGGTGGGAGCTTTCTCACTTACCTTAGCTATGACCCCCAGAACATCCCATGGTCACTAACCTGTTAGTGACTTACACACATGTGTTAAATTGCACTCTGCATGTGGAGCAAGTTATTCACCATAACATTTTGCCAACAGTGGCCATAGCAGGGTTGTGCATAGAGCAACACTGCACATTGTGGATGTGTGGTGCTGTTTCACATTGCAATTGGGCACTGAATGTTGATTGTGTAATTGCACCCTGTTACTGACTTGGGCTGTGCAGTGTGTTGCAGTTCTACCCGGAGGTCACATAGTGCTGGTATAATGTATTTCTACATGCAAATATTTACACTCCCCTGAGGAGAAGTCAGACCGTAGCCCATGAATGCCAAAGACTTGGTTACTATGCCTCAAGGCTATGCATGAGGGCTGATTTGGAGGGAGGACTGCAGATGGAAAAGGATAAACCCCTTCTCCCTTGGATGCTATAATCCCAATAAGAATCCATACAGATAACAATTGTAATGGATCAACAGGGGAGAACTGCATGCTGCCCATTGTGCTTAAACCTACATCTCACTTTCAGGGCTCCTCCCTCCTTGATACTGGGAATAAATGCAGAGTGGAGTCCGTAGTGAAATGATCTGTCCTCCACATCCCAATGGCACACTTCTCCAGTATCTACTTGGCATCTTGGATTTAAGCTGGTCTTCTGGGGGCTACCAGGCATTTCCTGTGGGTCGGTGTTTTTTGTTTTTTTTTCAAGTGATATCCAATGGCTTCCAAACAGAGCAAAGGAGAGCCCTATAGACTTTTTGCCATATGTAAATCTATGCCAGCCTACTTACATTGAATGCCAAAGTTGTAAACCCCACCAAAAAAATCATTGTGTTGAGCTCCCCATTACAATTAATTAACAAGTCCAGATTTAAAGACCAGGCTGTGTGTGTGCTTGTGGAATGATTGGCTCTACTACCAGGGACAGCACTTACACAACCTCTAAGAAATTGCAACTGTTTGTGCAGCTGTTTTAACACTGAAAAAGAAAGAATCTGAATCTGAATTAGTTTATGCTCTGCTCTTAATTAAGAGCAGAGATAAGGCCCACCTGGACATGCACACTAGGTTTTAGATGCTGTGCAGCATATTGTAAAGAGACATCACGAAAGAAGAACCACAAGGCAAAATGTAAGGAATAGATATATAAAGTTTTCAGATAAAAATTCCTTTCCTTTAACAGAAAGATAACTTAGCATTGGCTCCAGTCCAACCATGTATGTGCACAATGCCCCACTGGATCTGTTTGGCAAAGAAAGGGAAGCACGAAAAGGGGACAAAAGCACTTCCTCCAAAACAGTTTATGAGCAGTGTCCCAAATTCTATGGCAGTCTGTTTACATGCAGCCTTAGTTGTTATTGGAATTGGCTGCTGGAACTTGGCATGCCCTTATTTGCTAACCATCCAAAAATGCATGTGTATATATTGTCCATAGCGAAGGAATAGTACCGGCCGCTCCTTTCTTGTGGTTTTGTATGTCCCTGTTGACAAAGATTTCCATCTGATTATGCTTGCTCCAAATCTTGTGGCTTGTACAAATCTTGTATAAAACAGAAACTTGGATTTTGAACACAATTCATCATCAGCAACTGAGCTCATAAAAAGCATGTTCTTAATCACAGCTGGTCCTGCCATCGGGCTCAGTGAGTCAGCCACCTCAGGCATTAGATTTGGGGTATTGTGGAAGACCTGCAAATTCAAAAATTATTTGATTTGGTATTATTGTACTTGTGGTACTAGGGATGGCAAAGGGTCAAGCATCTTTCCCTGTGCCTCTCTTCAGATCAAATTCAGAGCCTCTCTCAACTGCCATTTTAGGTTTTTTTTAAAAAAACTCACCAGGAGCCCCTTGCACTTGTTCCATATGCCTTCCACCCTTAGCTCATATGTTCCTGACTCTTCTGCACCTTGAAAGACCTCTAAGGGAGCCGTGCTGGAGTAACATATGCAGCTCCACTGCAGAGAGAAACTCTACTGAGGTACTTTTACAGAGGGTAATTGCTGTGGAAAACAGAGAGTCCAATAAAAAGAATTCAGTGCCAATGTCAACACAGCTTTCAGTATGAATTATCCCTTCTTTCTCTTTCTCAGTGCCTGGTGAGGAGAACTAGTATTTCAGGGGATAGAATTTTGACTGAAATGCTCAGCTAACAACTTAAAAGACCTATCTACCCACCCACACTCTTTCCAAAGTGCTGCATTCAAAGTGCATTTTATGTTTTGAGGCATAACTTAAAAAGAGATTAAAGAGATTCCACCTAAACATTAGGAAAAACTTCCTGATAGTAAAAGCTGTTTAACAGTGGAATACGCTGCCTCAGAGTGTGTTGGGGTCTCTTTCTTTGGAGGTTTTTAAACAGAGGCTGGACAGCCATCTGTTGGGAGTGCTTTGATTGTGCATTCCTGTATGGCAGAACAGGGTTGGACTGGATGGCCTCTGTGGTCTCTTCCAGCTCTATGATTCTACAATTTGTCACAGCAATCTGGTTTATTGCTGTCAGATTTCAGGCATCAATGATACACTCCTACATCCCCCATCTTTCCCCAGACACACACTCTTTCGTTCACTCATTCTCACTCATTTTCCCTCAGTTTTCTCCTTTTTGTTCTTTTATGATATTTTAATGTCTCTATTTGCAAAGATAAAACCAGGGAAATACATCAAGAAGCTAGAAGCCCAAAACCCTTGTGATCAAGTGACAGGCAAAATTCCTTGCCATTTTCAAGGATTTTTTAAAAAAATCTTTTCTATATTCTCATTATGGCTCTTCTTAAGCCATAATAATTATATGATATAATTATAATAATTACAATTATATTGTTATATATTATTATCATATTACTGCTACTATTATTACTATTATATAATTATATTACAAATAGGGAAATGATCAACTTGAGGTAGTATACTCACTTCCTGGGCTGTGCCTCTTGAGCCAATCAGTTTTACCATCTTCACAGTACAAGTTAGACTGTACTCCACATGCATCTTGAACCGGAACATGCCAGAGTTCTACCATGTCAGTCTGACACCTCATTTTGCATTTTGTACAGACTGCATGTTATAAAGCAATGTGGACCTCTTCCATGTGAATATGACCATTTTCGCACTAGACTGTTATAGCGCTATGATTCCACTTGCAACATCCTATGGAATCCTGTGGTTTGCAGTTTTGGGAGGGGCCAGCCAGCCTCTCCCGAAACTGCAAACCCCAGGATTCCATAGGATGTTGTAAGTGGAATCATAGCGGTATAGCAGTCTAGTGCGGAAATGACCTATATTTCTGATTTATGACAACCCTGAGGCAATCCTATTACAGGTTTTTATGGCAAGATTTGTTCAGAGGGGGTGTGCCTGTATTTGTGACTGAGAGAATGTGACTTGCCCAGGGTCACCCAGTGGGCTTCCCAGGCTTAGTGGCGATTTGAAACCTGGTCTCCAGAGTGATAGTCCAACCCTCAAATCACTACACCATGCTGGTTTGCCTAGTAGCATATTACAAAACCTTCAGGGACCCGAGGAATGGTCTAAAAGACCTGAAAGCTCCATCCCAGGTCTTTGATTCTGTGAGTCTGGAATTAGTGGAGCTAGACCTGGGCCATTTCCACAGTACACTGTTATAGTGCTATTATTCCACTTTCAACATCCTATGGAATCCTGGGGTTTGTAGTTTAGGGAGGGGCCTTTTGAATTCAGCAAACTACAAATCACAGAATTCTACAGGATGTTGAAAGTGGAATAATAGCACTATAACAGTGTAGGGTGGAAATGGCCCAGGTCTACATGTGCAAAGAACATATGTATTTGCTTGTTTAAGTTTCATGACTTGAGCAATGTATTTTAGAGATAGCTCTGCTTTTGAATCATAAGCTACTGCCCCTTCATTGCACTTTTTTTAAAATCAAACTGAAAAGCTACAGCCATTGGTCCACAAGAGATCTCATATACATAGAAACATTGCTGTTTTTTCATTGAGATAGTGGCTAGCTCTTCTGGGGTTCAGATGGAGGTGACAGAGCCCAGGGAGCAAAAAAGAAGAAGTAGCAGCATCTAGCAGAACAGGGGCAAAGCCAAAAGCATCCTAGCAGAGGTAGAATTTAGTTCATAGTCCAATCATAGAAAAGGAGAAGGTGTGTGTCTAGAGCAAGTGACTGAACCTCTCAAACCAAGCTGAAAATAATCTGGTCAATTGATTCCAACCTATCTCTGTGAGATTTTACTCTTTAACCTGGAAATGGATTCTCTGAATCTTCAGGTAAACCCAATACCTAAGGAACCCCACTAGAGAAATGAGCAAGAATTGACTATCTAGTTTTGATACAGTCTATCAAGAACAGCAAAATAGTTAGCTGGTGCATCCCATACCTGCCAGATCTACACCATACCCTACACCACACCTTCCTGCCCAGTACTTCTAGGACTGATTTGGTTTTGTTTTCACAGGAACACTCTTGTAGAGTGATCTGAGGGGCTGATTTACATAGATCCTGCTCAATTTAGGTCAAAAGGATACACTGAAGTATAACTGAGTCCCTGAGAGTACAGATTACAGCTTTACTGGTGACAAATATGTGGGAAAAGGGCACAACAACAGAAAATAAAAACAAACAAAGTCTCCTTGTGTCTGTTTAGCTGAATTCTGACACAGCTTCAAGTGCAGATGATCATCAGGTTTGCTCAGTTCAAATATTAGATTGTTCCCTTAGTTCCTAGAAAGACACCAATGTTCTTGAGACTGGGATGGAAGAAAGCACTTCTAGGTGGAGGTTATATTCCTTAACAGGTTGTGGTTATTTTTCTTATATTGCTTAACAATTTATGATGACCTCCACAGCTTCGGGAGGGGTGTTAATTCCCCCCATCCTCCCCTTCAGATCAACAGAGGAAGAGGATTCATATTCTTAGGGAGAAAGAAATCTTCCATATCAGCACAAGGCTGGCACAGTAACACTAGCTGCATATCTGTTTACATTCATACGTAAAGCCTCTTTACTGAATATACAAAACTTCCGCAGAGTGTAATTAAATCTATGAAACCGCTAAAGTGAATCTTAAAGCCAGACAGTTTATATGTATGTTAAGTTAGAATAAATTTGATAAGATGAATGACAAAGTCCAGTTGCTAGAATACCTTGCCAATCTTCCACAAAGACAACCCATGACATGCTCATACATCATTAGAGAGATATGAACCTTCCTCCAGTGTTTGGATAGACAATGTGGAGTCTCCACCTTCCTAGCTGTCACTCCCTCTCTGTTAGAGCTGCTGTGAAGCTGACTGTAAGAGTACCAAGCAATGACGCATGTTAAACAAGAGCCACCAGGACCTAACAATGAGGTGGGAAATGGATTCAGGGCAGGAAGTCAAGGAGCTCTTGAGAACAGCCAGACCAGAAAAGGGCAGCTCAACAAGCCAGTAGTGGTCCTTGGGATACAAAAGGAGGGAATAGCTGGAACACTGCAGCACTCAAGAATGGGCACAAAATTATCTATTTGCTTGTCTATCTATACAAAAATGTAACCTAAGACCAACAAACTTTCCTCCCTGTCCAAGATGGGTTGAATGCACCAGACTCCAACTGACTCTGCTGCTAATGTGCTCTATGCAGCGGAGTGTGTTAGGGACACTGCAGGCCAGAGAGAAGTGTTGTCAGTGGTCAGACCAAAATACGGACAAGCTTCTTGTTCAGGCTGGCTGGCTGAGGGTGGTCAATCCAGCCACACAGCAGCAGGAGCCAGTGCCTTCAACAACGGTTGCTCCGACTATGGAGAAAAGAGCAGCTCTGAGGCCTTCATATTGGAACATGGCATGAATGTTTTATTCAAAATGTATCCTGTATTAGCTGGGCTGACAGCTTACTCAGATTTGGGCACCATCTCGGAGGAACTGACTTGGACTGTAGGGCAAGCTGCAAGTGCAAGACCACTGGTCTAAGAACTAGACTGCTTGATAAGTTAAATGCATGCTGTGCAGTCAGAGTCCTCCCCATTTTTTTTAAAAAAAACACACACAGTAAATGAGTGTGGCTCTGATACAAAGTTTAAACCTCTTCTCCACCAGATTTTTATTAAAAAAAATCTGACCCCCATGCATGGGCTTATAAGAGAAAAAAAGAACAATGGTTTCTTTCCCTCCCTTCCTCCTTGTAACATTGTACAATGCTTTTAGTCTGGATCAGGGCTCCACATGTGTACTCATGTGCTAAAAAGGATCTTTAATTGCACATTATGGATTTAGCACAGTCTGTAGGTCAGTCTCAAAATATCAAAGGTACTGAACAATTTTCTGTCAATGGCCATTACCGCACGGGGCAAGGGAATCACCGGACTTACCGGACTTTTCGCCTCCCTGGTCTGGTCCACGCCGCTCCGGAGCAGTGGGTGCTCGTCGATACATACTGCTCCGGCGTCTCAAATGGCAGCTTCCGGTTGGTCGAGGGTCTCGACCAACTGCTGAAGCTTGCCAACCTAAAGCCCGCCCCTGGCAGATTGCAGGCTCGCATTGGGGTGAGCCTGTGAATCTGCATAAGGGAGCAGGCTCACAGTGGCGCGCTCCATGCTTTTGAAAGACCTGCTTTTAGCGGTCTTTCAAAAGCATGCTGGACGACCACTTGGGGTCATTCCAGAGTGGGCTGAGGTGTGGATCTACGTTAAGTAGGTCCAACCCAGTCCGCTCCCAGGTGCAGACGTCCTCCCCGTTTTAGAAACCCCGTGTGGAAATGGCCCATGACACAACACTTAGCAGGACCTAGAAGAGCACCCAAGGGCAGCAAGAATTGCTCTAGCAACACTGAATGCCCAGCCAAGTCTTTACCAGAGTCTGAAAATATGCAGAGAAGGTGTGCTGATCACTATAACCCCATATTTCAAGTTGCAAGTATAGTAAAGCCATTACTTTGTCTTCCTGAATATGGTGACTCTTTCCCCATCTTCCTCCCCTCCAGATCTGAAATTTTGAAAGCTTTGGAACAAACACACTATATGCAAGCAAAACAACTCTAGTCTAAATGTTTATTAATGTACATTACATGTGAAAATCAAGGAAGATTGCTGGAAGTCAACAATTAAAATAAAGTGACCAAGAAAGCCAAGATCTGAGAGATGGCCATGAATTAAAGGAATTATGTAAATAGCACATATTATGCAAATATTATTTAATTATGAATACAAATGCCAGTCAGCATCAGCTGAAATATTTATTCAGCCTGCCAAACGCAATGGGCTGTCTTCAGTGAAAAATAATGGACCTGCAAAGGGCAAGTGGGATGCACGAGGCACTGGCAAACAATAGATAGGGAAGGAGAGATGACTGAATCCTGGGAAAGAGAAGAGACTGTAAGCATATTCATTAGGAAATAAGCCCCATAGTGTTCAATGAGAATGGCAAAGTAATTGTAGAGAGGATTGCCCCAATGCTGAGATGAGGAATTCCCCTCTCTCAAAAGCCATGGAAGTGGACATTGATTCTCAATCTTTTTGAACTCCAACCTGCCTTTTTCCATTACTGGACTTAACTTCTTCCCAGTCCTATCCCAACCTTCTGCTAGGAGAACAAATTTGTGAGGATTACTGAGCACATGCCATCTACCCAAATACGTCTGTGATGTTCAGAGCTTGGAACAGCTCTTCTTTTGGGCTTATAGCTCCTGGAGCCCCACAACTAGTATAACCAGTAGCCATGCTAGTTAGAGGATTCTGAGAGATGTAATCCCCCTCAAGCTCTGGTTGTATTTGTTGTTCTTGGGATATTTTATTGTAAATTTCGCCTTACATAATGCCTAATGTGGGATATCTTGGGCAGGTGGAGTGGCTGGACCACAGCATGAGAACTGGATGACTGATGTCCTTCTAGGCTGTTAGTGAATATGCCTGGCAGGCAGCAGTCCTTGCCCTCTTTCTTGGTACCAGAAAACCAGCAAAAAGACAGAAACTGCATAATCATTTGTTTATTATGTCTAAGTCGGAGCTTGGAAATGTTACCTTTTGGACTAAAAATCCCAGACTGTCCTAGCTGGCAGGGCCAGATCGGCTTGGTTGTTCCACGGTAGTTATTGTTGCTGCATTTCTCAGTCTGCAGTTAATCTCATGTTCCCCCTTGCTGCTGTTTCAGGCTCCTCTTGGGTTTCCATTCCCTGTCACTCAAGAAATATTGTTGTAACCGTAAAAGGACAGAAACACATTCCTTAAGCTGCCATTTGCAGGCCAATGAATTTAACACATCAGATTCCATGCTGGGAGAAGGCATGCAAGAAAACTACCCTGCCCTTCAAATGTCCTCTTTGCTCTTAATAACAAACATGCCCAGTAATTTTCAAATTGGTTAAAGAGCAATGACATACGTCCACGGACTCCATGGATATTGCAGACCATCCATTTCATAGTTTCACCCTAGCTGTACACGTTACTAATCAGCAAAGTGTAAAACATATTTTAAAAAAAAAAAGCTGAAGGCCTTTTCCTTTGTTTTGCTTCAGTCATACCTATTGACTAGATAAATGCCAGGGAGGATTGTAGAATAGCAGTAACTACGGAAAAACCACTTCCAACCAGGTTGATGGTCTTATTTTATGCCAACAGACACTGGAAAGTTTATTCCTTCAAAGAAGGTCTTATTTGGTTCTTCCTGCTGAGGCCCAACACTTTATCCACTACACTACATTTATTAGTTGTGCAATGCAGCCATTTGCCTTAATGGCTGGCCCACCATTTCTATAGATCTTCCTATGACAGATACAAAATATTCTTATTCCCAAATACCGTCTGAAAGTTCCTGGAATAAAAACAAAACAAAAAACTTCAGGGTAATAAACATTATCACTGCTTCCTAGAAGAAGAAGCAGCTTAGAAAGCTGTTTTCTGTTTTCTGAGCCAGCTGTAGACTTGACTTGCTAAAATTCCTCAGCAGCCTTTTTTCCTAGTGCCTTCTTCATATTCCAGAGATACCAGATCTTCTTTTTTGCCAGCTTACTTGGCTGAACCTAAAACAGAAGTAAGTTGCAAGGGAAAATAGATTTTTAATTCTACTGAAAAAGCCTTAGCCAAACCCACAGGTTCAGAAGAAAGAGTATACAAGACCTGAGCCACAAGTTTTCCATCTGTATTGGGAATGAAGACTTTCCTCAGATGTTTGAAACTTGTGAGCATGTTTTTCACCATGTGTAAAAGTAAGGGAGAAAGAGGAAAAAGGAGAGAAGAAAGCAAGATCAGTATTTCAACAACAAGCAAAGCTGTTTAACAGACAAAGTTGGAATCTCAGATTTCAGCAATGTCTCCAACATGGGCTAATATAGGTCCCAGGACCATTGCTTTCTAGTAAATCAAATTCAAGCCACCAAACTTATTTGTTTAGTTTATTCACAAGCTTGTTGCCTCTGTTCAATTGCTCCCCCAAAATTCAGTTGACAGAACCATCGTGCCACCTCTGGCTGCTGACTGTGTGAAGAAACTACTCTACAGTAGTAGATCTCCTCCCTATGTGTCCCTCTGCCAAAACTCAAGGAGCTAGTATTATAAATGCACACAGTGGTCACTCATTATATGTTTAGCAGGCTGTTGCATGGGCACTCAAGGAATGGATTTCCATCATCTGCACTGAGATGCCAGTGTCCTCCTAGTTAAGAAGATAGACAAATCCACTATGACAAAGTGGTGTTGGTGAGGGAGCTAAAAAGCACACACCGTAGCTAAACTAATGGGTTATTTTCTGCTAAGTGGGCAAGGGCTCCAGGATTAGCCACTGTAAACTTGATAAATGTTAATAAAGGAACCCATAAATTTCCAACCTTAAACCTGGCAGAAGTGAGGATAGATCGTAGGCTGCCGTCTGTGAGGCTGGCACAGGTCCAGGTCTGGGCAGTGCAAATGTTGATGCTGAAATTGGCAAGAAGCTGCTTGCTGGCTGTCAAGTACAGATGGTGAGGCTGGCACGCTGCCAGCTGGGAAGAAACCAGCTTGAGACAGCAATAGGATTTGCTCAGCCCATAAAGTTTAGATGGCAATGGGGCAAGCCAGGGAGGGGACTATGGGGAAGTGAAAGTACAGGTAGCACTCTGACAAATATTATCCAGTTTCAGTTTCTGAATTCAGCAGGAATAAGTTTTTTCTATGGGATGAAAATTGTTCCTGAAAAACAAATAGGTCTTTGCAGCTACACATCTCTTAGCCTCATTTGTCGCTGTTGTTTCCCTGAGCAGCTGGTGCTGCTTCAGGCCTATTGTCCCTTTCCCCTCTATCCATTCCCTCTCCACCAGCTACTGCTTCCTCCTTCTTCCTAGGTAAGTCATATTTGCCCCTTCCCAAAAGTCATGGATCACATAATCAATCAGATTAAGTCATATGAAGATGTCCCTGAGGGGGAAAAATCAGAGTAATATTTCTGTACTCAGGTGTTGCTGGGAAAGAAAAACTGAATTTAGATGTGTTTGTTTTGCTTTGTGGTGCTCCTGAAAATGTTTGTGAAAAACTGCGACTTCTTTCAGCACAGTTCTGGCTATAGTTGATCCAGGTTCCAGAAGACGTGCCAAGGCAGTTGAGGATACAGCCCTGTCAGACCACCCCACAAAGGGGAGGAAGGGTGGTCTCATTTGACTAGCCTTCTCAGCTGGTGCCCTACAGATGTGATGGGTTATGCTGTATGCCACTCAGAGCCATCATTGGCACTTCTGTCACTGGATGCTACAAGACATTTGCCCTATTGAGGAAGTGCCATTGGGAAGCAGGCAGACTGGGAAGCTATGTCTATATAACAAGTGTCCCTCTGGAATCTAGTGGCAGCTGTCAGCTTCTTTGTCAGTTAGACAGTGAATCAGCTCTTGGTTTTTATGATGCTATTCAGAATACTGAACCTATTTTGGGGAAAGGGCTCAATTCAAACTACAGCCCAGACCAAGTTTACCACCTCACTGGCTCAGAAACCTTTTGTTCCCGCTGCTAGAACTACAAAAGTTTCAACTGGCTGATGACAAGACAAATGACTGAGGGAAAGGAGTGAAGAGGAGAAGGTAGGGACATTTAGGGAGGGGATAAACATAGTGACAACAAACATGAGCTCAGAATGTTTTCTGCTGAGCTCAGTATCCAGTCTTTCCAGAACATGGATTCTTTTTCCTTAGCAAGAACACTGTAGTAAGTAGGTAGGAATGGTATATGAGTTACTGAGATACAGTAAAAATTTGTATGCTACCTTGATCTAGTGAACATCTCTTTTTTTTGCAGATGCCATGTATGAAATGTTGAAGGGATGAAGGGCCAGCAACCATGTGGAGGTCTATGACTAAGGGGAATGAGCTCTATATCCCTCTTTCTTTATTTGTAAAGAGCAAAGGAGGCATGGTTAGAGACTTCTGATTATGCCCTAACACTCTTCCCTTCCATATGCCTTCATGGTTCAGTTTCAGGGCTGAGTTGTTGATGTACATGAGACTAAAGGCCTTTCTGCACTACACTATTATAGTGCTACTTTTCCACTTTCAACATCCTATGGAATCCTGGGGTGTGCAGTTTAGGGAGGGGCATTTAGAATTCTCCACCAGAGAGCTCTTTGGCCTCACAGAACTACAAACCCCAGAATTCCACAGGATGTTGGAAGTGGAATAATGGCCTCTGTTGCCATTCAAGATGTGACAGAAAGAGTTCTCTTTGACTTCACAAGGGGAGGAAATCCTTGGCCTTCAGATGTTTGGTACTAATCTTTTACTTTTACTATTGGCTGAGCTAGATAGAACTCATGGGAACTGTTTCCCAAAGTATCTAGAGGACCAAAAATTTCACACTTCTGCTTTACAGTGAGTGACTGAGAGCCAAACTAGGTATTGATGTTGTGTCTTTTTAAAAAAATAATGGTGAGGGGGTCAATTTTCACTTCAATGGGGGGCACATTAATCTTTTCCTCCAGTCCCAATTGAAATTGCCCTGCTCCAGTAGCTGGTGTTTGTCTGAAGAGGGAAGCTCCCACTGGTGCTTTAAATGTTTAGATGTATACTCCATGCATTGTAAGCATGTATTCCAAGGACATATTTGAATATATAAAGTGCAAACAATGTATCCTCACACACACTCATTGGGACCTTTCACTGGAACTAAGTAAGCACTAGCCATTTTTGTAGAGTAGAAATTGTTCCTGAAAAATGCACAGCTTGTATAGCTACCCATCTTTTAATCATGGTTGGTACCATCTTTTCATGACAAACGAAGGATTTCCATTCCATCACATTTGAAATAGCACCAGGAGCTCTGAGTCTTTTCAGCTCACCCACACTTTCAGACTGGCAGTCATAAGTCAAAGCCAACCAACCCTCCCTCCTTCCCTATCTGACAAGCTTCTGCAGCAACAGCAAACACTATCAAATTCTTGCACTATCTTTTTGCTTTGCAGTCTCCATCCCAGAGTAATAGAGACTGGAAGGGATAACTCCCCTTTTCCTTCAGCCCTGGTATGGCTGAGCAGTGAATAGCAGCCCTTGAGACTGTTTAGGCAGAAATAGCTGATCTTTTAATGGGTAGCCCTGCTGATGTGGGCAGCAGAAAGGCCTAGAGACAAAGGATGGATATGCATTTTTACTAACAAGAGAGCCCAAAGAGTGGCAGGGAGAGTAAACAAGATTGATAAATGGATTGGAGCGTCTGGAGGAGGCGGGTGAGTTGGCAAGGGACAAGAATATAAATAGGAAGACGGGGAAGGTGGGAAATATGCTACAGAATACAGGCAAACAGATAAACACAGTATGGGAAAGTGACAGAGATGCAATATGGCTAAGTGAGTAGCAAGACGGATAGAAAACATTCACAAGGGAGACATGGCTGCCAAGAGGTATAGGAAAATGAGTAACCTGTGTGAATGAGGAAACAGACTGGTAGACACCAAGCAAGCACAAACCCTGAAGTGAACAATATCCTGCTAGAGATACAGAAGTCCTAATTGGACTGGCACATAGTTGGATTATTTATTAGCTTCTTGGGGTAGAACTAAAATAAAAGGGACAAAGTATTGGGAATATGGTCTCTTCCCTTCTCTGCTTCATGTCATAATAGAAAAAGCAGCTTTAAACTGGTGACAAATGCAGGCTTCTTGTTCATAATGGGCTTTCCAACCAAGCATGTGCGCATAGGATTGCGTATCTATACTACAAACATACGTCAGCTTCACAGGGATTGAACAGTCATGTCCTGTCCCAAATAATATTGGGAACTGTAGTTTCTCCACTATAAGGATGGCCTAGTATGTACCCTTGTCTCAGAAGTGTAATCTACAGAGTTTTCTAGTATAGAAGAAATGATTGTTAAAGCAACCTCAGGGCACTGATATGGATACAGCCAGAAAGGGATGCTCCTTTTTTGTCCCCTTGAGAATAGGCAAATGTCCCAAAACAACAGTATCCACACTAGCCTTCTGTGAGAACTTGGATGTGAACATGCAGCAAATTTGTGCTTATAATATAACGATGATTATGGTTTGGGCATTGTATCTGTGAACAAGCTCAGTCAGCTCTACTCCACACAGCTACAAAACCAGTACATAGGATTGACAGGTCAGAACTATTCCAGAACATGAGATCTAGGGACACCACTTCTAAAATTATAGGGGGGTAGTCCTGGTGATGCTACAAGGGACAACCCATGGTAATACCTTAAGCATCAGCAGTGGCTGCAGAGAGTATGCCATTCAAGTTAAAGTCAGCTTTAGTCTAAGTATTGGGGAAAATATAGATACACACACTTTTCAAGACAGTGCTCCCACCCTAAGATTCCTCCCCCTGCTGAAGAAGAGGGGCTAGGATCTGGGATCTGGAAACCCTACCAGCACATGATTCCTGTCCAGCAAAATGGAAGTATGTTGGAATGTGAATTTAAATACAGATGTGCTCAATATATTTGAATTGTTAAACCCCATCCCAGCTAGCTTATGTAAGAATGTGGATGATATTTTCTGAGAAGTATAATAGAAGAGAAGTGGGCAGAAGCATTTTTCAAGATAGTTGTCCATAGCAGGAGAAAAAGAATAACCAACTTAGCAATCTAATTTGCCATATTATTGTGGTATCTCTGCTTTTTTGGTATTTTTTATCAGGCACTTGTCTTAATTCTTGATAGGAAAAACCATACTGTCACCCACAAGGTTGTACTGTTTGCTATGATAGCAGCAAGGTAGGAAGATAAGGTTGTCAAAACTTGTGTAGTTGATTACTGTGAAGACATATTGGAATGACAACTGCATCACTTTTTCTTGATGCATGTTATGTTTCTCTTCCACTGGCTGCAGTGCCCTATGGCTAACGTATGCAGCACACTGGGATTGACTGATTGCACTGCATACTGAGCTCAAGTCCATAAAAGGCACAAAGAAGGTAGCTCAGCTGGGTTGGGAAATCCTATGCACCTACATGCCTTTTCTTCTAAAGCTCCAAAATAAGAGGGTCACAGACAGAGACCCATGACAAGACAGACAAGCACAGAGCTGTTTAGGGGAGCCTGAAAGACAGAAAGGACTCCGAATGGCCTGATCTTCAGTATGGCTGGGTTGGTCAAGAAAGTCAGAGTTAATTTCTTGGAGAGCTTAGGAATTATCTTTTTGGATTGCAGATCCTGAATCCCACACCCAACTTGCCCAATACATGGCCAGAGGGGCTCTGGGAATTGTAGTCAAGTAAATTTTCCAAGGGTTGTTATGGGTTTTTCAGGCTATGAGGCCGTGTTCTAGTAGTATTTGCTTCTGATGTTTCACCTGCATCCGTGGTGGACGTCTTCAGAGGATCTGGAGACATGGAGGTGGAATGGAGTGTATATATAGTCGTGTGGTCATCAGGTGGGAGGGATTTGTATTTGTGATGTATTAGTGCTGCAGTTGGCCTGTGAGATAGCCTACTGTTGAGTGGACTAGTCCCCAGGATTGCGTTGTTACTCAGGGGATATGCATAACAGTTGTGTGTGCATTTAAGTATTCATTAGCAACCCATTGTATTGTTTCCTTTAGAAAGACCTCCAGAGTCTGGATGGTGTTCACTGGCATATTTTTGAGTCTTGATTTTAGTGTTTTTCAGTACTGGTAGTCAACTTTTATTTACTTTCTGAGTTTCTTCTTTCCTGTTGAAATTGTCCATGTGTTTATGGATTTCAATGGCCTCGCTGTGTAATCTGACATAGTAGTTATCTGAATGGTCCAGAATTTCTGTGCTTTCAAATAGCATTCTGTGTCCAGGTTGGTTTATAACATGTTCTGCTACTGCTGATTTTTCTGGCTGGATCAATCTGCAGTGTCTTTTGTGTTCTTTTCCAAGCTTTGGCCTCTTATGCTGCTTCTGGTCTCCTCAACCAAACCACTGCTCTGGGACAGGCAATGCTATCCATTTGTGTAGTGTCTCTCCCAACCCACAACTGGCTCTGATGTAGAGGAAGGCAGTGTACCCCCAATGCATTGCTTCCCTCCTGCCATATTCCCAGTGTTCTGCCATTGACACTGTTCGAGCATTCCTCATTATTGTCAATTTATTTGTCTATAGCATTTCCCCAGAAATAGATTTGCGTTCAAAGCAATTAACAGAATAAACTATTTAAATAAAATACAGTAATTATAATATATCACAATATAACAGCCACAATGCAGCAGTTAGTTTATTCATTTCCAACATACAAAAAGTTTGAAGGAGCATAAAACATACCAAGAGTATTATCAGTACTAATAATACTGACGTTATGCCCACAGCAAGCAACCTGTTCAGTAAGTTAAGGGACATTACAGTACGAAAAGTCACCTGCATCAAACTAGCAGCAAAAGAGGAGAGCACAAGATAACCACAAAGCACATATTTGCCCTTTCCCCCCTACAAAGCAGAAGGAAACCCTACCTCCTCTATGTCTAGAGGAGGCTACCAGAAGAGGCAAGGTCTGTGGAGGGCAAGAGCCTCTCTCCTCAGGCCTATGCTTTCATTAAAGTGTATTGTGCCAGGGAAGCTTAACACCATCGTACACTATCAGCCCTGAAGCTGGTACAATTAGTCCCTAATGAGTGACTGTGCTCCTGGCTTTTATATCTGTGCTCATGGAGCAGCCAGACGGAAAGCTGGAGAGGGCTTCTATATCTTTAATAATTGTGTAGAAGAGGGAATTGCAATCAGGTAACAAGCAATATTTTTTTTGAAATGCCTTCTTCTACATTCGAGTTTTCAATCTGGCACCTCTAATTGCTCAAGGTCTAGAAAATCCCATGTCACATTTCTTGTTAGCAGCAGCTACTAACCCAAAGCTATGCAAGACAAGTATAAATGACAATGTGCTGAGTATAAGCAGAAAACATAATACAAGCCTATAGGAAGAGGCAAACTGGATCAGAGTAAGGTCCCGTATAGTCCAACCAGTGTTCCATGGGAAGCACACTAACAAGTCAGGAATGCAATACCAAGACTGACAGAAGCCAACATTCCCTCTCACACACCCGTACATATGCTTCCCAGCACGTGTTATCCAGAAGAAACACATGGGCTGACATTCAGTATCACAATTATGGCTGCGTAACCTAGAGTTACACAACTGTAACTGTTCTGTAGTCATGATCCCTACACAGTCATGATTGAGGCACTACTGCCACAATTATAACAGCCCTCCCAAACCTATTTTCCTGGTCATTAGCTACACTGAGAGAAGGTCTGTTCTGTTGGCAATCAGGCCATGGGTGGATGATGTTTCCACCCCTCCTCTAGCCAGCAACAAGATTGTGACAATTAGAAGCAGGATCCATCACAATTCCTGCCACAGCCTCACTTACTGGTGGGAGAGGGTTGGAAACTTCATCCATCCATGCCCTGATTCCTACCAGAATTGATCTCCTTCTCTTAGTATGGCTGATGTTTGGAAGGAGGGGAGGGGGACATCACTTAGTCACACAAATGTAACTAAGCAATACTGACCATTGTCTTTGGTGCTGGAGGGAAGACATCATTCTCATGACCAACAACCATAGACAGCTTCATCCTCCATGAGTTTGTCCAGTCCTCTTCTAAGGCCAACAGACTTAGCAGCTATCACATCTTGTGGCACTGAATTCCATATTTAACTATTTGCTTTATGAAGGTGCACTTCCAGGTATCTGTTCTGAAGTTTCTACCATTCATGTTCATATGGCATTAAAATCTTTAGTAACTCTTTGTATTATACCTTTAGAACATAAGCCCATTCCAAACCATAAGGCCTTATAGAACACTTTTATTTTTATGCAGTTACTAACTAGCCATATCCATATCTAATGCTCCAAAAGTGATACATGAAGCCTCTTGTTTTTCTGTCCCCACCAATCTTTACACAAGAATTATACCAGCAGTAACTCAGGATACGCCTTTCCCATTTTACTGCCCCTTTTTAATTTCAGAAATTGTAGCAGCAGAAGCACTTTAGACTTCTCCTATTTTCCTGCCTTTTTTCTCTATAAGTTATTCAAAGTTTCATTTTTTGCTTCTAGGAAGACCTCATTTGAAATTTTAACTTTCTGACTTGAAACTGGGCACTGCAGTTTAGACAAAAACCCTAACCACCAGAGAGATGTTGAACTGACACCCACACTTTCCTGTTGAGTTATAGCTACACCCTATTTGGCTTGTGACTACCCCTGTCCGGAATTTTGACTTTGTAACTCACCACTGCTACTTATATGACAACTAAACAATCCAGGTGACAATAGTGTCAAATTTTGACATTCTAACACAATTTTCTATATGACTAGCTCCCCTTTACCTTTAGTGACTCTCCATCTTTGTTTGGAATTTTGACTTAAAATTTGGCACTGCAACTTGGACAACAACGAAAACACAGACCGATTTTGAGGCATCAAGCATGATGTCTACATAAGGTGTGGCTGCAACAGACAAAACTAAAGCGTTCCTAAAACATGCACATCCAACCTTTGTTTGAAGACTTCCAAAGATGGAGACTATGAAGCAGCCTATTACACTGGCAAATATATTCTAAAATTAAGTTCTTCTTAATGTTTAGGTGGAATCTGCATTCCTGTTATTTTAATTCATTAGCTTATGTTTTAGTTTCTGGAGCAGCAGAAAACAAGCTTCCTCCATTTTTTGCATGACAACCCTTCAGATATTTAAAGATAATTATCATGTCACTTCTCAGTTGTCTTTTCTCCAAGCTAACTTTGAAAGATTTAGCACATGGAATGGACCCTGCCAATCCCCAGAAGAGACATGCAGTGCATTCTCCTTGCTGAGGAGAACAGAAGCAGTGCTTTATGGGCCTGACAGGACATCTTGAGAGGTGTGCTGTCTGCCTGGGATAAAAATCTGTGATGTAACCGAGAGGCCAACAAGATTTGTCAAGCCCACTGACCATTTTGGTCAATGTGGAAACCAATGAGATTGCAAGATGTAGCTTCAGGATATCACATGGAATTATGTGGCTCTGAGGAGGAAGCTGAAGGACCTTGATTGTAATTTCATCTCTCCTCCCAGTTGAAGGATACAACCCAGGAAGGGAGGGAAGAATAGTGGAAATGAACAATTGGCTCCACAGATGGAACCACCAGGAACAATTTTGCTTCTGGACCACGATCTACAATTTCATTAAGATGGACTTCTGGCAAGTGATAGGTTGTACCTTACAGCAGTGGGGAGGAATGTTTGTGCTAAGAGTCTCACAAAACTGATCAGGTGGGCTTTAAACTGAGTTATGAGGGGAAGGAGACAGTCTTCTTGAGAGCAGGAGTTCACCAAGTGCTACAAATAGCCCAAATGTTTCAGGAAGAAGTGAGCAAATAGTGCAAGAACCCAACAGTGGGAAAAGGGAAAAAAATTAAATAAGCAGCTAAGGGGAATAACCTATGGTCTTAGATGTCTTTACGCTAATGCACGGAGCATGGGAAATAAGATGAATTTGACTTTTTAACATAGCAAAGTGAATGTGATACAACAGGCATCCCTGATACCTGGATGAGTCCCATGATTGGAATACAGAAATAGAGGGGCATTGCCTACTTTAGAGTAATAAGCCAGACAGAAAAGAAGGAGTAGCACTGTATGTCAAGGATGTTTACACTTGCAAAAAGATGCTTGACTCAAATTCTGGAAGCCAGGTAGAGAGGAACTGGGGAAAAAA
This sequence comes from Ctenosaura bakeri, assembly GCA_948474755.1. Taxonomy (NCBI): domain Eukaryota; kingdom Metazoa; phylum Chordata; class Lepidosauria; order Squamata; family Iguanidae; genus Ctenosaura; species Ctenosaura bakeri. Next base: position 422,330 of record CAOLHI010002380.1, on the reverse strand, counting down.
TTAAGAGGGAGAAAAACAACAGTGATGTCATTGTGAGGGTTTATAACAGATCCCCAAGACTGACTGAGAACTTGGATAATATCTTCCTTGAACAAATTCAGAAAGAAGAGATATAGCAATAATGACAGATTTCAATAATCCTCATATTTGTTAGAAGTCAAACTCTGCCAAGAATATCAGGTCCAACAAATCCCTCACTTGCCTTGCAGAGAATTTCATTGACCAGAAGACAGAAGAGACAACAAGGGGATCGGCACTTTTAGATCTAATCCTAACCATCAGTGATGACCTAGTTAAAGGGGTGGAAATTGTGAGATCCTTAGGTGAGAATGACCATGCTCTCCTGGATTTGTTATACAGCAGAAGCCAAGCATAGTCAGACACACATTCTAGAAGTTTGGAAAATTGATTTCAGTAACCTTAGGGAGATACTGGGTATGATATTGTGGTCAGGAATAGTAAAAGAGAAGGGAGTTCATTATGGATGGAAGTTTCTTAAAAGTGAGATACTGAAGGCCCAATTTCAAACAATTCCAATGAGGAGGGAAAATGAGAGGTGTATGAAGAATCCAGGATGGATGTCTACAGAACTGTCAACTGAGCTAAGATTTAAGAGGGAGATGTACAAGAAATGGAAAAGGGGGGAAATCACCAAAGAGCAAGTCAAACAAATAGCCAACAAGTGTAGGGAGAAAGTCAGAAAAACTAAAGCACAGAATGAGCTCAGGCTTGTTACAGATGCTAAAAACAACAAAAAGGGCATTTTTATTTATTTATTTATTTATTTATTTATTTATTTATTTATTTATTTATTTATTTTGTTATGTCTGTAGGAAAAAGAAGAACAAGGAAATAGGTAGGCTCACTACATGAAAAAAATTGAGAAATTCTAACGGGAGAAACAAAAGGTAGGAATATTCAACACCTCCTTTGTCTCAGACTTCTCCCAAAAGGAAAAAAGTGCTCAACTTGGGGAAATTGGAGCAGATAATGCAATAGGAGAAATGCAGCACAGCACAGTAAAGAGGTAGTACAGAAATTCTTGGTTACTCTAAATGTCTGTAAGTCTTCATGGCTAGACAAACTACATCCAAAGGTATTAACAGAACTGGCAGAAGTAATTGCGGAACCAGTGGCAATAATCTTTGGGAATTCCTGGAGAACAGGTGAAGTCTCAGCAGATTGGAGGGGAGGCACTTATCTGCCCTTTCCCCCAGCTCTTTAAATTTTCTCCTATCATTTTAGCACTTTTTAGATTTGCTCATGTAAAGTGCTTCATCTGTATTCCTTCCCCAAGTTGAAATTTATTCTGCAGGCATTTATTTTATTTTATTTTTTAAGCCATCTACCCTGACATTTATTTTACAGTCTGGACCCAAAGATATATTCCTTGTAAAAACAAGATTCACATCATGCTAATTTTCTGCAGTAGAAGGATACCAAGCATAAATAAATACTTCTTTCTTCCATCAAATAAACGTGGTCTGACCACTTGCTCCTTCAGAAGTGGCATTTGCACAAAGGTCTAGATATTAATTACATGCCCTTTTAAAGGACCAAACAGACCAAAACTCTGAGTTCCAGATAGGGTTTTTTGTGCTCTGACAGTCAACCAGTCAGAGCTAAAATTCTGGCCCCTGGCAACATAATATACAGGGCAGGAAAGCTGCTCATCTGTATCCTCATCAGACAGCTGGGAAAAGTTACTTTCGGCACTATAATCTTCAGAATCCCCCAGCCAGCATCACTAGTGATTATGCTGCCTAGGAGATTCTGGGAGCTAAAAATTCCAGAGAGATAGTTTTCCCACCTCTGTGTGGTAGACATTATACCAGCTACAAATTATGAAAGTGGTTGCCAAAACCAGCAGGTATGTTTGTGTGTGCACCCCATAGTGTGCACCCATGTGCATGATACTAATTAACAAAAAGATAGGCCTTTGTCCATTAGGAACTTACAGTCTAAAATGTGACTGTAAATGTGGCTGGAGTGGGAAGGGAGGAAGAAGCATTTAGTTATTTACATAAACCTAGGTTTAATTTTAGTATAAAAACTAAAGGATTGTGCCAAAGCTTTGTGTTCTAATTTCTTGCTCATATCACAGATTTTGGCCACAACTAGCCTCTTGTTTGTTGTTAGGAACAGGAAAAGGTGTCTATAACCAAAGTGCACATTTGGACAGCCAACAGAATGAACAAAATAACCAGCTCCTATTGGAAGCAGTGGCCCTAGAGAGTTTAGTGAGTGGCTTTTTCAAAAGAAGAAAGCTGCTCTAGAACTGGGTGCAATGCTCCTGTTTATTTCTTTTTATTTCCAAATATTTTAGATCATCTTTTCATGGTAAGTCCTCTTCCAAAACTATTTATCTTGGTGGTCATCACTACATCTTGTAGTAGCTAATTCCTTAGTTTAATTAGGTACTCTAAGAAGAAGTACTTCTTTTCCTCTGTCTTGCATCTCTCACTGTTCAGTTGCATTAGACTGAATTATTCAACTGTTAGAACCTGCAGGGGCCCTGAAGTCATCCATTCATAGTAAGGAGGTAGAACCTTTTGACTTTTCAAATCTAGAAATGTGGATTAATCTCCCTTAAGGGATGTTTTAAATGTAGGGTTTTTTTTTTAATATAAGTAGGTGGGACTAGATTATTGTGAGAATCCCTTTCAGTTCTTTATTTTTCTCCGGTTCTCTAATATAGTTTGGAAAGGTATGCAACGAGATACTGTGAACCATTTCTCTAGTGTATTATACTTCAGGAGGTATACAGTGAGATACCAGGGAGAAGGCTTGGGATTAATTGGAAGACCTGTTCTTGGTTGCCCTCCTACTTGTCTGCGGCTTTGTTACCCTGTCTTCTGGGGGTCCCTTGAGGGAACGCTTTGATTTGTTCCAAAAATGCAAAGTTGGGGAAATTAGCGGAGCACTGACTGTAGCCAAACAAGGGGCAGGGTAACCCAGCAGGATCTTTTACCCAATTTTTACAGGGTCCAACCAAATGAAAAGTCATGTATCAATAACTGGATTTTATTAACAAATGCACTCTCATGCACCAACTCACTCACTCATGCAGACAAGGCCTATTGAAAAGGGAAAGACGTGAAAATTGATAGGGGATTCAGGGAAGAGGATGTAATGGCAGTGATATTGCACCTATCCTGAAGGCTTCAGTCTGGGAAGTGTCGAGAAGAACGGAGCTCAGCAAAGAGAAGTGGCTGAGGAGATCACTCAACTAACAGAGTGCCGGTCTGCTAGCGTGGCAGGGAGTTCTCCAAAGAGACCCTCAAAAACTGGGACTACTTATAGGACAGAATGTACCTTGAGAGCAGGCCCTCTCCCAGGAGGAACAATGGCCAAAACAAAGGGAGAAATGCCACACAATAGCAACTTGGTAGTTTGCATGATTGGCTTATGCAGATGCAGTGCAGGGTTTACTAACATCAAAGTTGTTCAACCTGGGGGAAACCCAATAATCCACTCAGGCTGGCTGAAAACCTTTTGTTCGTGCAGACGTGTTTAGCCTGAGGTCCCCTAGGAAAATGTGACTGGAGATTTTCCTGGCCTGACCTATTTTTGGATGTTCAACCTCTTTGTCTACGTACCCATTCGGGCAACCTCTCTGGCATGGCGGGTGTATTTAATATCAAATTTATAGTCCCCTGGATAGGGTATGCCAGTGGGATAACAGCTTCAGAATGGAGAGAGGCTATGAGACTGCTACAGCTCTACTCACAAGCTATTACCCACAAGGAAACAAAGCTGCTTCTGACTTTGGATGGCCTAACTAGGCGCAGGTGCTGTGCCTGGTTTCACTGCTGTCTTTCCTGCTACTGCATTCTCCTCTTCTACCCCAGATGTCATTCAACCCTCATTTTGTGGGAGCTAAAGTGAAGTAGCAAACCTCTCTGTAGATACCAGGCTTCAGTTTCCATTCAGCTGAGCCTTTCCATCTCAAGCCTCTAGGAGATCTAGGAGAATGTCCTTTAGGACATTGTTATCCTATACTGCCTATGCTCATTTCTATAGTGTGGAGGCACAATGCAGCCTGAGCCTTGCTAAGATTTTGACAAGCTTAACCTGAAGACAATAGCAAGTAATAGTTTGTCTTTACATTTCTACGAATTAAGTTTATCAAGAGAAGACCCCATCCCTGTGATCTATTGACAAGATTAATTTTTTTTTAAAGTCTTACCTGGTACTACTATTTGAACTAGTAAATATTAGCATTTCTGATGAGCCTGAGAAACTTATCACATGAGGCAGGTAAATTGCAATTACAGCAGGATAATAGCATCTTTGGCTGGCACCTATCACATGACATCGTTCCTCTTCTGTTGTTCTCCTGATGAGAGATCATTTGGAAAATGTTCTTTTTACAAAGAGGGTCATTAATGGATTTTTTTGTATTTATAAAATAAATGCTTTCCAAACAGTCTCACGGTCTCTTAGCAGGAGAACAACAGAAGAGGAACAATGTCATGCGATAAGATCCAGCCAGAGACATTATTATCTTGCTGTAATTGTGATTTACCTGTCTCATGTGAGATGCTCCACAGACAAAGTCTTGTTTAAGATGTAAGGTTCCAGTGTTTTCTAGTAGCTGATTCCCTCTTTTTTTGTCCTTGCCAGAAGTAGTAAAGCATTGGTGGGGGAGGAGGGCATTCTAGCCCAGCACCTCTGTCCCTAGTTCTGTCATCTGAAGCAGAGAACCTCCAAACTGTCTATACAGGCTGTGTCCACATCAGCTGGAACTCTGATTTTCATAGAATCATAGAATCATAGAAATGTAGAGTTGGAAGAGACCACACGGGCCATCCAGTCCAACCCCCGCTATGCAGGAACACCCTCAAAGCACTCCCAACAGATGGCCATCAAGCCTCTGCTTAAAAACCTCCAAAGAAGGAGACTCCACTACACTCCGAGGCAGCAGCATATTCCACTGCTGGACAGCCCTGACCATCAGGAAGTTCTTCCTGAGGTTCAGGTGGAATCTCCTTTCCTGCAGCTTGAATCCATTGTTCCCTGTCCTGGTCTCTGGAGCAGCAGAAAACAGGCCCTCTCCCTCCTCTACATGGCATCCCTTCAAATATTTAAACATGGCTATCTTGTCCCCTCTTAACCTTCTCTTCTGCAGACTAAACATACCCAGATCTCTAAGTCTATCCTCACAGGGCATGGCTTCTAGGCCCCTCACCATTTTGTTTGCCCTCCTCTGGATTTGCTCCAGCTTGACCATGTCCTTCTGGAATTGGGGTGCCCAGAACTGGACACAGTATTCAAGATGAGGTCTAACCAAAGCAGAGTAGAGTGGTACCAGTACCTCCCTCGATCTAGACACCATACTCCTATTGATGCAGACGAGAATTGCATGGGCTTTCTTGGCTGCCGCATCACACTGCTGATTCATGTTCAGCTTGTGGTCTATTAAAACTCCTAGATCCCTTTCATACATACTGCTATCCAGCCACGTGTCCCCCATCCTATATTTCTGTGTTCCATTTTTTCTACCTAAGTGTAGAACCTTACACTTCTCTCTGTTGAATTTCATTTTGTTAGCTTTGGTCCAGCTCTCCAATCTGTCCAGGTCATTTTGAATTTTGATCCTGTCCTCTGGCATATTAGCAACCCCTCCCAATTTGGTGTCATCTGAAAATTTGATGAGCATGCCCTCTATTCCTTCCTCCAAGTTGTTGATGAAGATATTGAACAGCACTGGGCCCAGGACATTTTCCAAGGTTCCAATTTGCATTAAGAACCTCCATAGATAATACCAATCTGTGTTTCAGACCTGCTCCCCTTGAAATGTCAAGGGCAATGGAAGTGATGGTTATGGGGGGCTTGAACAGGTATATCCCCCCTTGTTTATTGCGCAAACCTACTTTTAACATATGAATAGGGCTAAATGTTGCAATACTGAATAATCTTCTTTAGAATTTGGTCATTATTTTGGTCCCCTTTCCCTCCTCTAATTCCATTTGCCCCCTGAGAGCTTTCAGCAACCCACTAGCCATGTTCAGTCTTCACCAGAGGATTCTGAGGATTTTAGACATCCTCACCAAATCTGTATTTTTGTAATATATGCAGGGTATCCCAACCTAGGCTGATACTTCTGTCTCAGACATTGCTATACAAGGACTGATATTCTGAGAATAAATTTGCTATTAATATGTCAGGCAGAATATTTTGGAGATAACAAATTTGAACTGATAATACAAATGCAATTTGTTGAAAGATTTTTTTTTTTAAAAAAAAAACAAAATCTCTGATAGGCTTTCATGTGGAACAGGAAAACAAAGCTCAAACCTACCTTTGCTCCCACAAGTCACTTTTTAATGGCCGAATTTCTGTACCTCCCCAGAAGCACAAAGGACATTAATTAGTTCAGAGCTGTGGAAACAGAAAGAGAGAGAGAAGTGCTAAGGACTGAAATTATATTATTATCCTCAGAATCACCTGGCTCTGCCTGCATTGTAATCAGCACAAGCAAGACTTCAGACTCCAATTAGCAGGGTAATTTGTCATCTGGGCCTCTTTTTTAGAAGGAATTGTGTGCATGACAATCTAGAGTCTGGCACAGAATTTGAAACCTTATGAATCTGAAGCGATAATTATTTTTAAAAATGAATTATTAATTCTCTAAACATCTGAAGTTTTATGACAATTTAGAATTACAGTCTCTCTAGCAGCAGGAGCCAAATGGCATGTGAGATATGTGTTTAAACATGAGTGTTTGACCTAGCTGGGGGGTTTTTTTGGGGGGGGGAAGCAGCTTTAGTTCCCTGATCAGCTATTGAATTAGACCTCTCCTGTGCTATTTCTGCACTAGACTGTTGTAGTGCTATTATTTCACTTTCAACATCTTATGGAATCCCGGAGTTTGCAGTTTAGGGACAGTTTGCGCCTTCCTAAACTGCAAACCCCACAGCTCCCACAGTCTTCACCTTAGCTCCCACACTATAACAGTCTAGTGCGGAAATGGCCCATATCAAGACCTGAACTACTTTTCTGCTGATATCCACTCCTTACCACTTGGCTGCCAAAAGCAGTGGCCCCATCCTGGCACATTTCAAGGTACTTGTTGGATGACTGATTTATTAATAAAAACCCCAAGAGATTTCAGCTTGTATATGCTCTCAAAGGTATTCTTCGGGGTCTATATAAAATCATGTGAAGAAAAAGACCACATATATAATACAACAAAACATAATTTTCCAATATATGAAATCCTTATCAAATTTGTACACTGTCTATGGCCTTATATGCTTGTTTAAAATATAATTTCAGAAATTTCTGGAAGTAAACTGTAAACATCATTTACTGAACTAAAAGAAGAATCATGTGAATTAAGGCTAAAGGGTTTTTCTTATGTTAGTAGTTGTGGGTATCCAACAAAAATATTACTGTACGTCTAAAGGTTTGTTCTTTAGAGTTTTGCAACAGTTAGCTGAGGAGCTAGCAGAGGTCATCCAAGGTGCAAAGCGGATTAAAAAGCTTGGTACAAGCAGTGGTGATGTTGCCTCCCAACTAAATGGTAGGTGCCTAAAAGTTTCTCTATAATTTCTGCCTTTTATACACAATAAGACTTAAAAGTTTTGCTTTTACAAAGTGCCTTTCTGATAGCTTAAGTAATTTTGTATTTTGCCAAGCCTTCAGTTGGGGTTCAATCACTTAGTGGCTCTTTCTTCCTAACATCATGAAAGTACAAGGAAACATATATGAGGTAGTTGTGTTGGCCATCAGCAAAATAAAAAATCCACAAAACAGTCATACAAATATTTTAAAAACGCAGGGTTGGTGTAGCACAGCAATTATGAGTATTAATCCATGAGATGGAAGTCTTCCATAACAAATATCAGCTCAGCCTCCAACTAGGTAAGCTTGAACCGAGTTTGTATTACAATATTGCTAAACTTTATCTGCAGTATACACTGGTGATGAGCCTAATACAACAGGTTTGGTAATATAGGAATAATTGTCCTTATAATGGAATCTTTGGCCCTTCAGCTATTTTAAACTACAACTCCCATGCTGACTGGGGTGTCTCAGTGTTAATAGTCTTAAAGGATTGTCATAGCACTTAGACGATTGTTAAATTTTTAAACAAGAATAAAAATATAAGGCTCGGTATCTATGGAGGGCATATATACGTGCATGTGTATATGCATCATCATTCCAATAAACTTTTTGTAGATTTCAAAATGAGGTTCTTGTTTCTGCAGGATGAAGACTGCTAGTTAAATTAGGTATGTACACAATTATAAATACAATGAACCAAGTTGATAACTCTGCTTAATTCCCCAGCAAACACCCAGTAGTTCCTTGATCATGGTTTACAGAAAACACAGCCAGTGTTTTACAACACAACAGCTCTATTTGGTTTACCTTGCTTGTGAAGTTTATTTCACAATCACGGGGCTTGCTTTTTTTCTGTAAGAAGAAACAGAATATGTCTTTATTTGAATCACAATTTCACTCTGGATCCCAGGATTCTGCTACAGAGTACAAATTGCTTTGAACATGTACAGAGGAATAGTTGTTGCATGCCTTCAAAGCATTTCCGACTTATGCCAGCCCTAAAGCAAACCTGTTGTTATTATGAGCCTTCAAGTTGTTTCCAACTTATGGCAACTCTAAGGTGAACCTACCATGGGGTTTTCTGGGGCTGAGAGCAAGTGATGCACCCAAGGTCACTCAGTGGGTTTCCATGGCTGAGCGAGGAATGGTACTCTGATCTTCTGCTTCGTAGTTCAATGCTCAGACCACTACAAACCATGCTAGCTCTCAAGGCAAACCTATCACCGGGGTTTTTTTTTGGCAGAGTTTGTTCAGAGGAGGTTTGCCCTTGCCTTCCTCTGAGACTAAGAGAGGGTGACTTGCCCAAGGCCATCCAGTAGGTTTCCATGGCCGAGCAAGGATTTGAACCCTGGTCTCTCAGTGTCCTATTCCAAAACTGAAGCCACTAAACAAACTAGCTCTGATACAGAGTAGACCAGCCAGATATTTTCCAAAGGATCTTTTTCCCAGGCCAGTTTATAATGCTTCCATCTTTCCTACTATATTCCACCCATCACACTTTCTATGAGAAAGAGTGACAAGGAGATGAATACATAGACCCATATGTACCTATATGCATACTGAAAGCACATGTTAGAGAGTGACAGAGAAACAGAATTCTGCATAGTAGAACAGTGGCTGAGAAGCTTGAGATCAGATTTCAAATACTGTACACACAGGCTACCAAGTGGATTCCTTATTCCACTCCTGCTGACAGGTTCTTCATGTAGGCTCCTGCATGCCACCTTTGAAATCCTTATAGGACTGTTTAGAAACAGTTGCCTTCCCATCCCATCCCATCCCATGATCAGAGACAGCCCTATCTTTCTTTTTTTCTTAATTATTTTTTGATTATTAAAGTAGAGAAAGGAAGCAAACAAAAAAACACCACATATGAACAATGTACCAATATATAAAATATTACAGAATAACAGGAATACTTTCATAGTAAAATAGCATAGTACCCACAAGTCCTAGAGACAGCCCTCTTTGTGTTGTATGGCAGCCAGATTAAAATGCAGGCATTGCTCCTGTACCTATAGGACATACAAATGCAGTCATCTTGGCTGCAGCTTCTGCAAACTGAAGTATAGGAATATATTACCTAGGAAACAAAGCTGGGGAGCCATGGTTCCACAGGGCTAAGGTACTGCAGTTCCTATAGAGCTTTAACATTGGCTATGCTTATTGGGCATTTTGGAAGTTGAAGTCCAAAACATCTGGAGGACCACAGATTGTCTGTTTCTCTTCTAAGGTAAACCATAGTCCTGTCCTTACCCTCAACTGGTTCTTTGAGTATTTGCTTGAATGCCTACTGGTGGGTTTATTTGACATTGAGTGAGATTGCTAATTAAGCAAATACGTGCTTTTAAAATAAAAGCAGGTGTTCATCTCTGAGATTTTCAAATAATGGTTGGTCTGGTTCTATTGAATAAGTTGTAATGCTACAACCTATAAATAAACATCAAAGTCAACCAACTCCAAAGGCAACCTATGGCCCTTCCTGTCTGGTCCAGTGCAGGCTGGGAAAGGTCCCAGGCAGGGAAGCAAGGGCCTTCCTCCGGAGACTGCTCGTGTGAGCCCCGCACCCCAGCACCATGAAAGGTTAAGGTGCGAAATCGTCTTTCAGGAACACAAAATGCTGATTTCCATTCTGGCATCTCAAAATAGAGTCTGTTAGTGCTGTATCAAGAGCTGCCTCTCCTCTACTTATTAATTATTTGCTGTTATTGTCAGTCTTATACAATGAAGTAATGCTCTAAAAACTCTCCCCATGTTGGCCAATCTATTCCCCTTCGTAATTAGCTACAGTGCAGCAATTAGAATCCTTCAAACTACACTATGGAATACATTTTTAAGGAAATGTAGCTGAAATGAAGCTTCTCAGCAGTATATTCTGTTTGTTCATAAATGTCAGGTTGTCCCAATTGTCCCCCAAACAGGAAGATTGGGAGCCAGCAAACTAATTCTGCAAGTCTCTGTGCACAAGGCTAGTAGTGCTATACAACCATTTACACACACGCAACGTCTTCAGCTTGCTTTGGATGTTTCATGTTTGTTTAGGTTCTACCAAATTGTTCCACCCACATACTCACATATGTATTTGTAGACTACATAAAAAAATAATAAGCTACCACATCTGATATATTTTCCTCATTCTAAGCTTATTAAGTACAATTAAGGCAGGATTCTTGACCTTCAGAGGTGTGCATTGTTCCTCTGTTAGCATTTTCATCAAAAAGGAATACAGTTTGTTTAAGAACATAACCAACATTTTGACTTTGATAAAGATATTGTATGCAAGATTTGAATATGCAACAGTCACTGGGTTGTACCATCAAAGTGGGGTGACTCCAGGCCTAGTGATGCCACTGCACTGGGGAAGCATCTCATACTCACATACTGAACCGTTTTGCACACACTCACATACTGGGCTGTCACAGCAAACACCGCTTTCTCAGCCAGGGCATAGTAGGAGCTGCCGCCGCCACATTGGAGAAAGTACAGCTTTTAGAGCTAGCTTCCCTTGGAAAGGAGTTTCAAAACCTGGGTGATAAAAGAGTGCATCTCCTTTTCTAAATTTCTAAACACACAAGTTATCCTCTTCACAGTATTTAATAATTTTTTTTTGTCCCAAGAGTGTTTGCACCTTCCCATTTCTAGGCAGCAGACAACAATTCTAAAAGAAATACTGTTTCTTTTTGTTTTTCTGTATTATTTCAAACCTAATCCATTAATGTGGCCCATATAACATTAATGTTTAACGTTAAAATGAGCATACTGTATTTGCCAGCATATACCGTAAGATCCACCCATGTATAAGACACATCTCATTTATATACTGGCAAATACTATTTGCCAGTATATAAGACACACTGGCGTATTTTTTGGGGGGGAGTGAGTCTTATACTCCAGCAAATACAGTAATTTTGATGTAGTTATTAAGTGCTCTGACTTCAAATTCTATTGTTTTGTTACCTCATTTTCAGTTTAAACACATTAACCCACATAAATTCAACTATATTTAGGCTATGTGTATGATATTGTAATTTGAAATTGTAACTTTAATTTTGTTACTTATTTACCTCATTACTATTGTCATTACGTTCAGTTATATACAGGAATTACAATTTATGAGTAAAGTGTATAAGAAACATTACTAAGGATTCTCTGTGGTCTGGTACAGGAAGAGGTCCATGGAGATCACACCATGAGTTACTACTGTGAGTGACATCAAACCTGGTGACAACACTACTAGGCTGTCTAGTTTCAGCTGAATAGATACAAGGATTCTGGTGCAAGAGCAGCCTTTAATTTGGAAGGTAATTGAAAAAAGATACATATTCTACTTATTCCCCTAGTTTTCCTCAAGACTATTGTTCTGGAAAAAGTCAGAAATCATACATAAGAAATCATATAGATAATAAGAAAGCTATAAAGTTTTGGAAGGATAAGTGCAGTGGTGGTATACAAGGGGAGCTCTCATATCTGGCTGGGGGAGAAAACGAACCAAGACGTAAAACTCTCCTGTAGAGGAATAACACTAGTATAATGGTGAAACACACACATACAATCCCACACACACAAAACTGATTTTAAATAAATAATTAATAATAACAAAAATAAGAGTCTCATCATGATGAAAGATATTTTACTGGAAAGGAAAAAATGAAAATTAATAAAAAATATTTGAATTTGAGAAAAAAGGATCTTAAACAGAACTTGAAGCCATCTTCCATTTCACCCATAGCCCAATAATGAAAATTTAAAACATTTCTTGCTTGCTGCAAAACAACGTTTCAACTAAGGGAAAGGAAGAAACAACCACATGTTTTTGTAATTCACCATCACTCCTCTGAAGCACAGTGATTTGAGAATCCCTGGTAAAACATGTTCTAGGATTAGAAGTTTGGATCTGTCAGTCACTCAACCCCAGTCTCTTCCCTGCAACCCTTCATTGCAGTTATACCCAGAACAGGAGCTTGGCTAATACGCAGCAAGGCCAACAGGCGTTTCACATGCGCATCTAATGGGGGAGGTTTTGCAGGGGAGGCCTGAAGTTCTGTTTCATTGCCTAACTAGGACTACTGAATATGAATGCTGAGGGAGCTGCTGCAGTCACCTGCAATAGCTATGGTATGTTTGTGTTCTTGCCAGATGATGTGGGTCGCTACACCTGCATCAAGTGCAAGTTGGTTGCCCTGTTGGATGAGAACATCCAGCTGTTATCCTGATTTCTGGGGGTCCCAGGAGGGACACCTAAGTGTGCTCCAAATATTAATAAGTTGGGGAAATTAGCAAGGAGCACAAGCTAGCAATACTAGAGGCAGGATAACATAGTGAGATCTTTAACCCTATGTTTACAGGGTTGGGCCACAACAAGAACTAGGCAAGTTGTTCAACTAAAAGATTTTATTAAACTTTCCTTAATTAAGCAAACAACGACACACGCACTCATTCAAGAACTATAGAAACAGAAAGTGAGGAAAATTGATAGGGGTTTTCAGAGGGTTTCTGGGGTGATACTCCACCTGATCCTGCAGTCCAGTAAAAGAGAAGATAGAGATCGAGGCTTGGGTTCGTGGTTTCCCAGCGCGTGGAGGCTGAGGGAAGGCTCGCTGAACAGAGCAGCAGCAGTTTGGGATGTAAGGCACGAACGTTCCAACAAGGAGCTCAAACTTGGGGTTTTTATAGGGAAGATTGTACTGGAGGCTAGCCCTCTCCTGAAGAGAACAATAAGGATTTCAATGGAGACAAAGCCTCAGAAAGGTCAAAATTAGAATTGATGAGATTTGGCCAGCACTGCCAATTGTTAGAACAGTATGCAGATGAGGAGCACTTAGCGTTTGTATAGAGCAAACAGTTCGGGGCTGAGAGTCCTTGCATTTGCTTAATGGTCGGCTATGTCTTGAGGGCACTACTGGCTGTGCGACAGATAGTTGTTTACTGGCCTAGATCTAGCGTGCATAATTAAGGCCATGTGGCCGTGCCTGCCTACACAGGCTTTCCATGACCCAATCAGACACATGGAGTTCATTTTATGGAGTGCCACATGGAAATATTAAACATAAACAATATGAAATTGTAGACCTCGGGCTGGGGCCAGATAACTGCAGTAACACAGCAAGGAACATGTATCCACTCTCCAGCAAATTTGGGAGCATGAGTTTTTCTTGGATGAAGCAGAGCAGACTGAACTTGATGAGGAATATGCAGGGGATGTCTCTAAGGAGGTTAGTTGCCAAGCACAGGAGCTAGATATTTGGAGTTATGGATGGGAGGAGGGAAAAAGTATTTTTAAGCACAGGAGTGGATCAAGTGCTGGAGATTATAGCCTGAATATTAAGGGGGACAACTGGGCAAATAGTACAAGAACCCAACAGTGGGAGGGGAAAAAAATTAAATATGTAGCTAAAGAGAATGACCCATGATCTGAAATATGTCTACACTAATGCACAGAGCATGGAAAATAAACAGAATGAACTTGAATTAGTAGCAAAGCAAAGCAAATGCAGTATGCCATCCATATATGCATGAGTCCTGTTCCAGAAATCTCCACATTAAAAAAAAAAGAAAGAAAAAAAGTGAATGCTCCTGTTCCATTATCTTGAATGGGCATAATGAGTGCATGCCTGTGGTGGTGTGGGTGCATGCCTGCTCCATCCATTGATGATAATAGATGTAACACTGTGCTACCTCACATTTGTGTATGTAGAGGTTGTATGATATAATAGGCATCTCTGAAATCTGGTAGGATGAGTCTCATGACTAGAATGTAGCAATAGAAGGGTATAATCTGTTTCAGAGAAGGGGATGAAACAGAAGAGAAGAAGTGCTATATGTCAAAGATGTCAAGGACTTAAATCTTGCAAGCTAGGTTGGGAGTACTAGAGTAAAAATTAAGGGAGAGAAAAACAGTGATGGCATTGTGGGAGTCTAATACAGACCCCCAAGCCAGATTGAGGATTTGGATGATGCCTTCCTGGAACAGATGGCAAAACGTTTAAAAAGGAGAGATGTAGTACTAAAAGGAGATTTCAACTAGCCTGATATTTGTTGCAAGTCAAACTCTGCCAAGAGTATCGGGTCCAACAAATTCCTCGCTTGCCTTGCAGACAATTTCATTGTTCAGAAGGTGGAAGAGGCAACAAAGGGGACCAGCTATTTTGGACCTGATCCAAACCAACATTGATGACCTGGTTAATAAGGTAGAAGTGATAGGATCTTTAGGTGGGAATAACCTGTTCTCCTGGACTTCATGATGGATGGAAGTTTTTTAAATATGAGATGCTGAAGGCACAATTTCAAACAGGTCCAAGGAGGAGGAAAAATGAGGGGTGTCTAAACAAACCAAGATGGATGTCTAAAGAACTTTCAACTAAGCTAAAATTTAAAAGGGACATGTACAACAATGGAAAAGGGGGGAAGTCACTAAAGAGGAATTCAAACACATAGCCAGTGCATGTAAGGAGACGGTCAGGAAAACTAAAGTGCTGAAGAAGCTCAGGCTTGCTAAGAGGCTACAAACAATAAAAAGGTCTTTTTGGGGGTATGTTTGTAGCAAAAGGAAGAGCAAGGAAAGGCTTGGGCTACTGCATGGAGTGCTAACAGGGGACAGAGAAAAGGTAGGTGTCAGGGACCACCAAGTTAGGTTCTTAGCTTAGCTGCTCCGTTGCCATATTGCTTTGCTAACTTTGCCATTTGGGTATTGGAAGGGGTATGCAGGCCATAGCCTGGGAACCAAGGTCATCTTAGAAAGCTGGCACCACCTGATGTTGTCTGGGAAAGAATGTGAACATGAAACCTGTGGGAGGGGATGGGAAATTCTTAAAACCAAAACTGAGCTGTAACTTCAGTTCTGGCAAAAGCAGTGTCTCTGTGCTACATCTAGTCTGTAATAAAACCTTTCTGGATTCGTCCATGAAGCCTGGTTATTGACTTAGGTTAAGATAGAACATTGCAGAACTACTCAGCACCTTTTGCCTCAGTCTTCTCCCTAAAAGGAAACAAGTGCTCGACCTAAGGGAAATGGAGCAAATGATATGGTAGGGGAAATGCATCAAAACAAAAAAGCCCCAAGGGATTTGTGTGGTTCAGTTCTGTTGAGATTCCTCACCCGCTAACTCCTTTTCCCTGCTCCTGTAAAGTAGAGGAAAGAGGGATAAATTATTGGCAGCAGAGGTGTTCCCTTGCTTTTTTAATTATTCATTTTTATTAAATATACATTAAACAATAAAACCCCCATACATCTTTTCACAAATCAGCCTTACAATGGTTACTAGTAACAGATCAATCTATATCTCCTAAACACACCCTCCCTCCCCTTCACAGCCTTCGTTTTATATATTCACTAGTGTATTTACCCAGCATTGCCCTGGATTTTATTTTCCTCTTAAGAACTCACCCAACTTTCTTCTCCAGTACCTGTAACTTTTCCCCATATTCCCCAATCCATATTCAGAGCTGTTAACATACAGAGGTTGGGCTACTGCGGGAAGGCACTGTCCTCCTCCTTGCTTCTAGGTCTCATCTCCATAGCAACTGGCCTATTCCAGTTCCTGTAGCTTTCCCCATAGTCCCCAATCCAATCTGTATTCATAGTTCTTAACATACAGAGGTTGGGTTCCTGAGGGAACACACTGTCCTCCTTCTTGCTGCTAGGCATTGTCTCCATAGCAACTGGTCTATTCCTGTACCTGTAACTTTTCCCCATAGTCCCCAATCCAATCTGTGTTATCTGGCAATGTTGATGCACTGGCTTTTGATTTTTTTTTTTTTTTGCTCTCTGTTGAATTTGTGCAATGGCTTTACGTTTTTCTGGAAGCATTTTTTATTTTGAATTTCCACTTTAAGATTCCTCACTTATGGAACCCATACTGTGTGAGGGGAGAAGACCTTGTAACTACCGTATGTTGCGTATGTCACTTTAATTTTTCTCACATATGCCTCCCAAACGTTTTCTGGCATCCGTCTTGATGGTAGGCCTCATCTCCATAGCAACCAGCCTGAGGCCCAAGAGATCTGGGCTGAGAATTCTAAAGGCCCCTCCCTAAACTGCCAACCCCAGGATTCCATAGAATCGCCACAGCCAGCCAATCATATGAGTTCTTATCGCCTCACACAGCCAATCGTATGAGGTGTTCGCCTGCCTTGACACAGACAAACTCACAAACATTGTTTCTTATATATTAGATAACATTGGGTTTAACTAATATATTTAATTCTATTATTTCTTTTAACTTCTCATAATAATTGTATCCCACCACTTTATTTATTCTTTGTCTGTTTCCATTAGTTCCCTTGCAGTTTACATGAATGGTTTTAGGTGATTGTTCCTTTAAAGCAGAAAGGCCTGCCCACATCAGATCTCATGTTACCGCAAAATCTGCCTTTCCCTCAGTTTATGAAGCCAATAAAAAACAACTCAGAGAGATTGAGTAGGGTAAGAAGGCTAATTTAATTAAGGAAATTAAAATTGCCATTAAAAATTATCAATTGGACTGACATTTCTTTATACCAGGTTCTGTCAGTGATGAACACATTCTCCATTTGAAATTTATATTCTCCTTGTCCCTTCAGAAACGCACATTATTGGTTAAATTTTTACACTGTCAGGCTGACGCAGCCTTTTACTTATCTCTAGAGCTACATTGCTTGCTGTTCTTTCTCCTCAGAGTTAAAATCTTTATCTTCCAGCACAAGCCAGCCAGTGGCCCCTTGTTTTTCACTCCAGTTATCTTCTTATCTTTTTCCACATCCTGTTAACAAAACAGCTCCCCTTTACTGCTGAAAACATGTTCCCAGTTATACTGTAACACCCATCATCTAGCTTAAAGGCACATATTCAATTGCTAACTTCATCTGCTAGAAAAATACTAATTAATTCAATATTTTATATTATGCGTTGTCACTCACAACATCCAGAGCTAGTAGTGAGCAGAGGCACTGAAGAGACCCCAATCATGATTGGCTAAGTTGCCTATGGTGACATACAGCTTCTTGCATTCTCTCCCCTCCCCTTTACAGGGACTACAAAAGGTGCAGCGGATGTGAGTGGATGCAGAGGTGGGACCAGGAAGAAGAGTGATAAACAAGGAGCTCGGTTTCAAGAGCTCTTGTTTCTTATTACTAATCTGTAAGAGCCTACTCTGTAGCTGGCAGCTGCTTTTTAACTTAGGCCATTTCCGCATTAGACTGTTATAGCGCTATTATTCCACTTGCAACATCCTATGGAATTCTGGGATTTGCAGTTTTGGGAGGGGCCGCCTGTGGAGTCCCTCCAATTCTCACCATGGCTAGGCATTTAAAAAACAATCCAAAATTTTTAAATGTCTAAAACTGGCACCAATTGAAGATCCCCACCCTCTATTCCTAGCCACCTACTGGGGGGAGGGAATTTCAGTGTGACTGCCAAGGAAGGGCAAAGATAAGCTTCGGTTCCACATGTGTTGTACTTTTCAAGAGGAGGTAGGTGGGACATGTTTCTGCTTCTTCTTCTCCTCTTAAAGCAGATACGCAGAGTGATAAAAATAGCTTATGTGCTAACTTTAATACAAATGCCTCAAAATGCAACAAATGTGGGTATCGATCCACTTCCACCCAACTGTAGAGTGTTAGGTGGAAAATTGGCTTGCAAATAATTCATTAACATGATTTTCCCCCTTAATATGTCAATTTTAAACAACAATTTTATTTTCATGGTTAGACAACAGTGATAGGTAGTTTGAATGTGAGGTCATGCAAAGTGTGGGGTCCCATACACCATGTCCATTGATTATAATGGAATGCAAGACTCAAATGTCTTTTGTTTTACAGAGGGGTTCCTGGAATGGAACCCCTGCATATATGGAAAGCACACTGTATGTAACTTTTTACAAAGTTCCCTAAATGTTTATACTGTAGTTCCCATTGCAAAGTATTTTAAGTAACTCATTACATAGCTCATTATGTTACCTGTTACCTTTTTGTTAACTTTTATTACATTAGCGCACACACGCGCGCACACACACACACACTCTTTAGGAATGATACAGGACTGACATAAAACTAGGAAAAATTCTGCTCTAAAATGCCATAAAATTTCCATTTTAAAAGGAACTTCAAGGTAACTCGAAGTATTACACATTACAACAAAAACAACAGCAGGTCGTATTCCCATGCATTACATTGTTTTCACACTGCATGTTTGTTACACTTTTATTGCTAGTAACTAGTTACAGTTGATTGTGTTTCTGTACCTGATTACTTGTAAGCTCTGTGTCAAGCTGAAATAAGGACATAAATGCAAACTTAACATGCAAAGCCAAGCAAAGGAGGGTCATAGACAGGAAAAAGAAAAAAAAGGAAGCAGGACCAAACATCAAGACAGGGTTGATTAGAGGTGTTTTTGTTCCTTCCTTCTAGAGAAGGAAGATGGAAGACACATATCCTGTTCTCATTGGGAAGTTGTTTTAAAATGCATTGTGTGCAGTCAGTTAAAACACTCTTGGTATTTTATAACTCATCAAGCAAATATCTAACCTTTATCATTGGACATCTCTAGAGGCTGAATTGGGCCCGTACATAAATATTAACTGGCAGACGATGAAAAGGAGTCTGCCTTTGCAAAACTCATAGTCCAAGATTATTTATGGGCAAGTCTTCTTCCTGTCTACCAGATCTGCCTTCCCATCTACCAGATATAACTGGTGGAGTGATGCTTCTGCACAAGCTTCATTTATACAAATATATAAATTTCATTTCAGCTGAGTTTGTGCGCTGGAGAAACCCTTGGAGAGCAATGTCCATTTTCTGTCTCTTTCTGCCTTAATCGGGTCATTCTCTCTTTCAACATAACAGCCTTTCTGTTCCTTTTGTAAATTATTATAGATGTGCCGATAGCCCTCAGCTCAAATGGCTTTAAAGAGGGAATGAGATAAATACGTGGATGGTACATGGTCACTGTTAGTCACCATTATTTGTGATGACAGATAACTGGAGGCGTCATGCACATATGTAGACAGGCAAGCAGGTGGTCAAGGCAGAGTCATTGTGGACATCTGGGTTGCTGGAGAACAAATAGTAAAGGAGAAGGCACAAAAGAAACCCTCTCCCTTGTACACTGTCTGTGGGCTTTTCACATACAACAAACTGCCCTCTTTTGGAAACTGGATGCTGAACTAGGTGGGCCTACAGTCAAATCCATGCTGGGAAGACATTTCTTCTTAATAACTGCTTACATTGTGTTGTCTATGTTCACCCACGCTTTACAACTAGCTTTACCAGAGGACCATTTTGAGGGAAGTTTGGATAGTGGGAGCCAAGGCTCCAGCTAAGAAAGAGTGATGGATATATTCAAGAGGTAAAGTATGAACCAGGGGCTGCCAGTTGCTGAACCAAGTTGGCTGCCAGTTGGCATACATTCAACTTTGCACAGTAAGAGAAGCAGATGACAGGCACTGTCCCAAGAAGTTTGCTGTCTAAATTGGGGCAGTACATGGTGTATAGTGGTCTGAATGTTGAACCAGGGCTTTGGGAGGCCAAATCCCCACTCAGCCATGGGGATGCCCTGGGTGACCTTGGGTAGGCCACTTTCTCTCAGCTTTACAGGAATGCAGTGGCAAACTGCTTTTGTGATCTAATCTTTGCTAAGAAATCCCCATGATAGAGTTGTCATATGCTGAAGTGACTTGAAGTCATGTAACAAACAAACAAAAAGTGGGTGTAGCAAGACATCAAGGAATGACTTGTGATATCATCAAAGTTTGTAGTTACCTAGTTCAGAAAGCAGAGTTATTGAGCAAATCATCATGTTTTCTGTATGATATAGCAATTTCTGCCCAACCACATTTTTTTCCATAAATTGGAATACCAAATAAGTTTCTGCACATATTCACTGCCTGCATTCTGCACACCAGGTGCCCAAAACCACATGCTTTGTAGGCCTTAATTCCCATTGAAACACTCATTGATTGCTGTGAATGATATGACTGAACTACCCAAGGAAGCAGCTTTTGCTATTTGTGTACTCCCTTGATTGTTTCTTGCACAAATGTTCATGCAGCAGCTATCCCCCATCAAGAACTAAACATTCTGCAAAATTAGGGATATATGAAAGCTCTCTGAATGTATCTGCAGTTTTCTGTTTTGGGTTCTTACAGTTTCATTGTCTGACTCTGAGCCTGTCATATGTGGACTTCTGGTGGTCAGCAGGCACCAATCAAAATCCCCCCTCCTTTCTTTTTTTGTCCAGGTCAGAGGGTGGCTTTCCTTCCTCCTCCCTCCCTCCCTCCCTCCCTCCATCTGGTTTGTGAATTCTGGCTCATTTCTTGATATAAAAAGGTGCTATCTTGGACCACAATGGCCCAGAGATGGCCAAAGACATGATAAAAAGTGCCCAATCTCTCCTAGGGGATGTTTGGAAGCATTTGGAGCAAAAAGATAATGTTTTTATGGAGATAGAGTGGAGGAGGACAGTCATTCCAGTCAGTGTGGCCCCCGGGTCCCTCACAGTTGCTCACCTATGGTCAAAAGAGCACAATCCACCTGGTGTAGTGCAGTTTTAAAAACATGGTCTTAAAACATGCAGAACTACTTCATTGCTTCTGTCCATATCAAAATTCAGACATTTGCTGAGCATCCAGATACACAACCTGTAGGAATCAGAATGCCATTCTGGTGTATTCTTTTCCAAGGTGAATTCCTTTCAAGGGAGTACTTGCCAAATCTATGCTCATGGATAATTATGAAAAGTCTTTAAGCTGTCATTAAAAATGTACACTTTTTAGTGGGGAGTGTGGGAGGCCTGTGAGGTAGTAGGAGGTAAAGGACAGAAGTGAGTTGGTGGGAGGGAAGGTAGCCCAAACAGACCACATGTGAAACCACATCTTACAATGTAGCTGTACATTTAGGATAAATGTTTTCCATTTTCATGTTTTATTCTGAATATCTTTGGGAAATTTTTGTGAACTTTTATTCTTCAAAAACAAGGAATGGACATACTAGTGCAGCAGGGTGCATGTGAGTTGCGGGCATTAGGCTGGCTAAGGGAGAGTGGTATAAGGCCATGAGAAGGCCAAGAAAATTAGCAGTGGATCATGTATGTACGTTGCCTAATGATGTCCACAAATATGAGCAATAGAAACTGGCCTTTAAGAAAAAAAAATACAAAAATTAAGGCTGGAGGGAGTATCTCAGAAATCCAAAGTTTGTAACATATACCAGAATTATTTATGTACTTCTATGCTTCAGATAGTACATATCAGGACAGAAATCTTAATTCTGTTTAGGGAGAGGACTTGTTCAAATAGCACTCCCAACATGTTCAAGTTTCTGGGTTTATTAGTGGCTTAAATAAAAACCTCAAACTGTTTGTTTATACTGCCAGCAGCAGAGAAAAAAAGGCCCCTTTAACTTTGGATTTTCGTAGCATTTGTTTTTGTTAGCTGAGAATGCTAAGGGAAGGTTAAAATATGAGTAAATAGATTGTTTCTACTTTCAGTGCTATCAATCCTGCACCTACTGTAAGCACTAAATCCACTACAAATAATAAAAATAAACCTCCCATGCATTAAATCCTGAGCAGTCCATTAAAAACCATGTACATAGTGAAACAAACAGATGATTAAATAAGGCCTGTAACAGTATTTCTATAATATACCTCTCTAAATAACATAATGGAAAAGGCCTATTCAGAGCTGATTAACCTCGGTTCAGGAAGATCATTTATATAAAATCATTATGCTCAGCTGATTAAAAATGAATTAATTCCTACAGAAAACCATTTCCAAACATTGTCTGTCCTCATTAATCTAGTGTGAAAGTCACGGAGGAATAGA
Organism: Ctenosaura bakeri; assembly: GCA_948474755.1. Lineage (NCBI taxonomy): Eukaryota > Metazoa > Chordata > Lepidosauria > Squamata > Iguanidae > Ctenosaura > Ctenosaura bakeri. The sequence continues at coordinate 399,963 of CAOLHI010002380.1, read as the reverse complement.
TGTCCTACGTGCAAATTCTACACAAAGAGTTGGAGATCAGTAGACAGATTCGGGGTGGCCTATGGAATGGCCTGATATAGAAGTCTGGACCTGTTCCATGCTTGGTTGAGAAAATGATCGGGAACACCTGGAAATGTGCCTCAAGCTTCCCTGTCCCCAAGAGTGGAATAGAAACAGCACAGGAAGGCTGCATGGGGAAGTTATTAGCTGCTATGTATTGCTTCCTACATCAAGAGTTCCCCAACTTTAGCACAGGAGTAGGTACAGATCAGGAAATTACTCTTGACTTACTACTAAGGAGGACCTCATGGGATGGGATGGGGTGAGCTGCATTTTTTTCTCATGTCTGACATATTATCATGCAAACCAAAGAAGAGAGGTTGAGCTATTACAGCAGCCATTTCCACACTAAACTGTTATTCCACTTTCAACATCCTATGAAATACTGGGGTTTGCAGTTTAGGGAGGGGCATTTAGAATTCTGAACCAGAAAGCTCTTTGGCCTCAGTAAACCACAAACCCCGGGATTCCATGGGATGTTGAAAGTGGAATAATAGCACTACAACAGTGTAGGGCAGAAATGGCCAACATGTGCCACACAGACACACGAGAAAAGCATAATAGAATCATAGAAATGTAGAGTTGGAAGACACCACACAGGCCATCCAGTCCAACCCCCTGCTATGCAGGAACAGCCTCAAAGCACTCCCAACAGATGGCCATCCAGCCTCTGCTTAAAAACCTCCAAAGAAAGAGACTCCACTACACTCCAAGGCAGCAGCATATTCCACTGCTGGACAGCCCTGACCATCAGGAAGTTCTTCCTGAGGTTCAGGTGGAATCTCCTTTCCTGCAGCTTGAATCTGTTGTTCCTTGTCCTGGTCTCTGGAGCAGCAATAAACAAGCCCTCTCTCTCCTTTATATGGCATCCCTCCCCAATTAGAAAAATGCTCCTCCCCAATTTTCCTGATCTCTTGATGCATTTTCTTCCTGTCTCACTGCCATACTTGGAGAAAAGTATCTGTAGCAAAAAAGGGCAGGGAAGATAAGGCAGCAAGGTGGGTATCAGCTCTCCTTTCTGTGTGTGTCTTTTAAGTCCTCTCACCTGTTTCAAGTGATCAGACCAGATACATCAGCTGAAAACACAGCTGGCCCTTCTTGTTTATTCCCAGCAAATGAATTTGTTGTGATTTGTATCTGACCACCATGGTTTTAATGGGCTCTAAAAGTTGTCTTAAATCAAGGTTCAAACAATTGGAAGAATCTGAGGGCCATTCTGCTCCAGGACGAATTAAGGAGTCACTTCATGCAGCTCAGGGGACAGCAAATTGTCTTTTCAAAAAAAGTTCATTATTCTTTCACCTGATCTGGCTAAAACAACAACACCAGAGCAGGAGCAGCATGGGATTCCATTTTCATTATTAACACATACCATTTGAGTTTGGGTCATTCCACTGCTCCATCTAGCTCAGTACCGCCTATTGCACAGTCTCTTCATGCTTGATAGTAAAGTCTAAGAAAGTGTAAAGTCTGTGAGATTCTACCATACTTATTTCCGTCCTGTGAGCCATTCAGCTGAGCTCATTCCTGGTGGTTTTTGTTTTTTGGAACCACCTGCTGCCATGGTAAGGGTGTTCTTGTGAGAAGTATTGCTGCAACTCCTGTCTCTTTCCAAGTCTTTTGAGCAAGAAAATAATTTGGAAGCTATTTGACATATATTGCGAATTCCACTGGCTGCACTCACCAATCCTAACTCATATCACTTTAGACTTTTTTTTTAAAAAAAAATCATTTTTAAAAGAAGTTTCAAGGGACAGTGTTGGAGAGGAAAAAAACTGAACAGGAACAGGCATCCAACATCTGCTGGCAGTGAAAGTGTGGAGTTCCAGTGGAGCTAAGAGCAGCAATTGCCCTTTTCTGAACATTTTCCATTCCAAGTATGATATGACCACAGTGTGTTGACTTTTGAACAGCAACTTGTTTTGCCAAAAGTCTTCCCTAAAAAGGATTGGGCCAAGGCCATATAGGCTACTCTTCCTCACTCTGTATGTGTGTGTGTGTGTGTGTGTGTGTGTGTGTGTGATGTATGTGTCAAGTTCAAGGTGAGGAAAGGTTAGGGAATTCCCCATCTACTCAACCCCCAACTGCAGTGGTGGCCAGTAGCTTCTATGGAGTGGTAAACCCAGTTTTCAAAACTGACTTTAAATGAGCTATCCAAAGTGGTGAATGCTCTCTTCAAAATAAGTGCAAAACCTTGGACAGCTTGTTCCAAGTTTGGACTAAAATCTGGAACCAGTGGCCCCACCATTGACATGGAAGCCATCAATGTCACTGCAAATTGGTATAATTTATTTCAAACAATAGAAATCGTTTTTTCTAAAACCTGAGGAAATGAGTACAGAGGTGCATAGTCTCTAAAAATGATGCTGCACCTGATAGCCAGTGTTGCTCAGTGGGTTAAGTGCTGAACAGAGGAGACTGAGTTCAAAAGCCTCCTCACCCATGAAGCTTGGTGGGTGACACTGGACAAGGCTAAACCCACAGGACAAGCTGGCCTTCCTCACAGCATTATTACAGCAGGAAAAAGAATAAGCACACATATATGGCTGTCCTGCGCAGCATGGAGGAAGGGCATTTTTTTTTTATTAAAACAATTGTTATTCGCATTACAAACATGTATTATCATATTTCCAAAATAAAAACAAGCTTCTTTGTCATGTTATCTTACATTCTTTCCAATTCTTAATAACTTCCTCTCACCTCTTGATAGAACCTCTATTTTGCTAGCTTATCGTGATCTCAATATACATAAATTCTCTAAAGTAGACTAGCTTCTTTAAGTACATATTATAGTATACACAACTATTTCACATCAATTAAATATTCAATTAAACATCTATTCTTCTCCTTTCATTTCTATATCCAATTTTTTTCTATTATTGTCTTAATTGATCTCAAATCATCAAGTTTTTTCGTCTGTTTTTTATCTTTCAAATTAATTGTGAGGTCTTCCAAAATAATAAATTCTAAAACCTTCTGTATCCATTCTTGTATTTCCGGTATTTCCTCTTTTTTCCAATACCTTGCATATACAATCCTGGCAGCCGAAACCATATACAGAATTATATATTCATGGAGGAAGGGCATTATGAAGAAGATCAATGCCATCGTGGAAGTACTCCAACATTTACACCCTCTATTCCAAGCAACATTTTATTCAGAGCTTCTGAACAAATATGATAAACATATTATGATGTAGGCAGATTGTATCTTTGGGAAAAATCATCACTGGCAGAGCATCTGTTTAGTTTTCTTTTTCTGAGTAAAGCATATGACTCTGGATGGTGAATTGCCCCCCTGACTGGTGTAGAATGAATGTAATTAAACTGCATTTAAGTGCTCTCTGAGGTCTTCTCTTCTTCAGTGTGGCATTTCACATTTTGCAATCTTGTAACCACTTTACACCAGAGGCTTTTTAATGCAAGAGAGAGTTGGAGCTCGTAAAACTGGTTTTTGAACCATGCTACAGTCAGCAGCTTGAGACCAGGCCAAGTGGCAGATTTTTCGGCCACTCTCTAAGGAGCTGAGAGACCAAAATGAACAGGGATAGGAATCAGATGTTCAGAACTGATTCCAGGCCTCTGGTTGGACAGCATACATATGACATCCAGAGGACCAACAGATTCACAGAAACCAATAATGAAAGTCAGTCTGCTGAATTCATGAAGCCATTTAAACTCCCTGCAAATTATTTCTAATTTGTGAACATCTATGTGTAATGGAAATTGCCTACTGAGAGGGAATACAGAAACTTCTATTCACTACTGACCAGGTCAACAGAGTAAGTTATGTTGGAGGAGATGTGCGTGTATGTGTATGCATGTATATAGGTAGGTGTATAGGTAGGTATATTTTTTTGAGCTGAGATTCTCAATTCAGTTATCTACTTTGCACCTCTGAGATTTGGTGAAGGACATACTACCTCAGTCCTTCATGCTTCTGCAAGGCTGACAATATATTTTGGACAGATAAATACACACAAAATAATGTGCACATTTTAAAAATACGATTAGTTTAAAATACGAGCAACTGAGAAATCCACACATTGGCTAAGGCCAATAGAGAGAAAAATCTGTACAAAAATCTAGGAGTAGGGAATCCTTCTTTTAATCACTTTTACCACTTTGGCATCGGTAGAGGGTATGGTCCAAGAAAGAACACAGGAAACCAGCATTTCCCCACCCCCACCCCAGATCCACTTATTTGTCCACTTGTGTTCTGGAGTCAGGCACAGGCTGGCATTAGAAGCAACAGTGCTTGAAGACATTGTCATTTGGCAACTCATGGCAATTTTTTAGGACACAGATGGCCAGGGTACTGCTTTTGGGCCACACATGGATCCTCAGGCGGTTTTTGTACCCCAGCCCCCTGATTCTCTGGGACCATGCTTATTCCTAGCAAAATGGTAAATTGCCACTCCTGGAAGTTTGCAGACAAACTCTGTACTGTTTAGCATTTAAAAAAAAAATCAAAAGCAAGTGGACTTATGGACACTTTTTACCTGGATTTGTCTCTTTTTGGCAGTCTATAGAGTGGGACCAGGAAATTGGCTCCTGAACCCAGAAAAATTGTCCATCCCATCTTCTCCCTTTATGCCATATTACTCCTCTTCCAGGTGCTACCACTTTGGATTGCTCATGTCTCCTGCGTAGTGATAGCATGTTGAATATTTAACTGAAGTGACTGAGTTCCTAGAGTAATGCCCATTACACCAGCATAAGTCACCAAGAGGATTCTGGCCTGACTTCTACTATATATGATGTCAGATTGTGTCTCCTTCATGTGCTCAGCCTTCACGTGGACTTTTATTTGCTTTTGAAAGGTGATTGTGTGTATTATTGTAGCTGTTTCCTACTTGTCACCAGCCTTTGGTGCACAACACCTTTCTGCATGACAGAGAAATGTTCTACCTACAATTTAGTTGTTGTCAACTGCCATCAAGTCAGTCTCAACTTATGGTGACCCTCTAGAGGAGAGACTTCCAAGCCACATTATCATCAGCTGCCCTGCTCAGGTCTTGCAGATTCAGGCATGTATTTTCCTTAGTTGAGTCTATTTGTCTTCCTCTTTTTCCTGTGGCCTTTTGCCTCATCTAGCATTATGGTATTGTCTAGTGAGTCATGTCTTCTCAAGATGTGGCTAAAGTATGACAGTCATCTTGGGTTCTAGGGAGAGTTCTGGCTTGATTTGCTCTAAAATCCATGTAGTTTTTAGCAGCCCAGGATATCCATAGAACTCTTCTCCAGCACCACATTTCAAAAGGGTTGATATTACTCCCATTACTGTCCAGCTTTCACAACAATAGATAGAAACTGGAAATACAATGTCATAGACAATCCTAACTGTAGTATTCTTTACACTTCAGTATATATCTTTACAGTTTAGGATCTTCTCTAGTTCCTTCACAGCTGCCCTTCAAAATCCTAGTCTTCTTCTGATTTCTTGATTGCAGTCTCCATTCTGATTAAAGACTGAGCCAAAGTATGGAAAATCTTGAAATATTTCAATATCATTATCATCTGCTTTAAAGTTATATAAATCATCTGTGGTCATTCGTTTTGTTTTTCTTAACGTTCAGCTGTAAACCCGTCTTTGCACTTTCTGGCTTGACTTTCTTCAGTAATTGTTCCAAATCTTTGCTGTTTTTTGCTAGTAGTATGGTGTCATCTGCATATCTTAAATTGTTCATGTTCCTTCCTCCAATTTTCACACCTTCCCCCTCCAAGTCTGTTTTATGTATGATATGTTCAGCATACAAGTTAAACAGATACGGAGATGAAATGCAGCCTTGCTATTTGGAAACCATTCTGTTTCTCCATATTCTGTCCTAAAATTAGCCACTTGTCCTGCATACAGAACAATCAAATGTTGTGGCATACCCATTTCTTTAAGAGCTATCCATAGTTTCACATGATCTACACAATCAAAGGCTTTCCTATAATCTACCAAACACAGGCTGATCTTCTTTTGAAATTCATACATGTGCTTCATTATCCAATGTATGTTTGCAATATGATCCCTAGTGCCTCTTCCTTTCCTGAACCTAACTTGGACATCAGGACATCAGTGCTCCATATTTGGTAGAAATCTTTGTTGTAAAAATTTGAGCTTGACATTGCTTACATGGGAAATTAACACAATGATCCTATGGTTGCTGCAACCCTTGGCATCCCCTTTCTTTGTGATTGGAATGTATATGGAGTGTTTCCAATCTCTGGGCCATTTTTTTAATTTTTACATATTTGTTGACACATTTTAGTTACGACTAGAGCAAATTTTGTCTGTGTAGACCAAAGCTTTCCAAACTTTTCATGTTGGTGACATACTTTTTGCACATGCATCATTTCATGACACAGTAATTCAGTTTTACTAGCAAACCAGAGGTTAAACTAACTCCCTATAAGAGATACAGACACATACATAAATTGTAATGTTTGGGGACACAACATATCTCATGAAAACCTTTCATTTATTTTTAAAAATATATGATTTATATATAACATACATTTCCAAGATTGTAGGCGACACACTTACACACTTCAGGTGACACACTAACGTGTCGTGGCACATCATTTGGAAAGACCTGGTGTAGACTGAAGTAGCTCTATTGGCATGCCATCTCTTCCTGGTGATTTATGTATTTCAAGTGTTCTGAGTGCAGCTTTCACTTCAATTTTTAAAACTGGTGGTTCATCTTCATATCGTTCTTCCTTGAATTAATCTGTCAACCATTCGTCTCTTTTATATAGTTCTTCCATGTATTGTTCCCATTTTCTTTTTATTTCTGCTTGGTCATGTAATGTGTTTCTCTGCTGGTTGTAGAGCATCCCCACTAATTTTCCCTTTGCTTTCTCAGATCTTGTAGAAGAGGTCTCTTGTTCTTCCTTTTTTGTTGTTGTCTTCTGTTTCTCCACATTCATTATTATAGTAGTTTTTGTCCCTGTGCACAGGTTATTGAACAGTTGCATTCAGCATTCTATTCATGTCCCTTTTTATTTTTGCTGCTTGTCTGAACTTAACTGACTGAAGAGTTTCATCTGTTGAGGCTTCTCTTTCTTTTTGACTACCAACAGGGTCTTTTTGCATTCCTCCCTGACGATGTCTCTGGCTTCAATCCAGAGTTCTTCTGGCTGCCAGGCTTAATAGCGCAAATCTGTTTTTCACATTATCTTTAAATTCTATGGGGATTTTCTCTAGGTTGTATTTTGGCATGATGATTTATTTAGTGTTCTGCTTCCTTTCACCTCCGAGCATGCCAACATCTGAACGTCCTTTAAGCTTGAGTCCAGTTGTGTTATTAGCCACAGCACTACTTCTAACTGTCCTCTGCTTTTTCCCAGTAGCTCACTGAGCACCATCTGACCTGGGAGTGTCATCTTCCGGCACAATCTCTTGTTTTGTTTTGAATCCTCTCATTATAGGTTTTTCATGGTTAAAAAAAAATCCAAAAGGTTTTTACTGTGCCTCCTTCTGCACAATACTAACAAGTTTGCAGTTTAGTACCTTCCCATAACTCACAGCTGAACAGCAGCAGCAAATGCCCTCACATCTGGTAAGATGAAAAGCTATAGCCATTAGTTGCACAGTTGCTATTTTATAACTACAGTCTCTGTTTCCAAATTCCCCTCACCCCACTCCCGAACACCAAGCTTTGGCTAAAGATCTATAGTGCCCTTGAAAAGTCCCTATATTTACTGAAGTAGTGATACAGTAATGTTCCAATCTGACCCCTCCCCACATCTGACAAATTAAAATAGGCTACCAGAAATGGGTGCCAGGAAATATGAACTGCCCTTGGTAAAGATGGAAGGTTGAGGTTTTATGGTGTAGCCTTGCTTGCCGAAAGGGTTCTAGTGACAGCCTTACCGTGGTGGATTAGGATACTTTTCTCTTTTTTTCGTCAGGCTATTCTTCTTCCTCTCTACTTTCAAATTCCCATAGGTAAAATGTAGCAAATAACATTTGCCTCCCTTACAAGACAGTTGTTTACTTTTATCCATTAGTGTATAGTAATTCCTCTGGGACCTGTGTGTGTGTGAAACCATTATCTTACTGCAAGTTTAACAGGTTCCTTTCTATTTCTGGCCTTGCGGAGGAATGAGATATCAAATACGATGCACTTCTAAAAGAGGCAGTGCGCTGCAATGTTTGGTATGTCTGGAAATTGGTATACATAGTATATTCACGGTACAGGGCAAAATGGTTCTGTTTAGAAGGCGAAGAGTATCTGATTTACTTTCTTGCTGTAATCAAGATTAAGTACATTCAGTGTGGGAGAAGGAAGGGGAGAGAGACAAAACAAATACTTGACTTTTTACAGAACTGAGGAATTTTGCCTCCTGAGGTCTGCCATCATAGTAAATGTGTAGTTTCCTCCATCTGAAAATGTGGTGAAATGGATCTTCAGGATGACCAGGTCTCAGGAACCAATGTCATAGTTCAGCATGCTAGCTTCTTCCTTTTCAGAGTCTGCAGGAAAAGTAAAATTTTCTCAAGATGAGGGGCCAGAATGAAGGGCAAGCAAATTGCATATGATGCAAATTATTCTAATTTTGTAAATTACCCTGATTTTCATTCTAATTGTGCAAATTAGGCATATTAAGTGTCACAGTTAGACACACTATGTTTTCAACTTCTTGCCATTTTACAGTTACTACTGATCTGAAAAGAAACAATACAGAGTAACGTTTAAAGTACTGGATTTGGAACAGGGAGACTCAAGCTATTTCCACACTAGACTGTTATAGCGCTGTTGTTCCACTTTCAACCTCCTATGGAATCCTGGGGTTTGCAGTTTCATGGCCCTTCCCAAAACTGCAAACCCCAGGATTCCATAGGAGGTTGAAAGTGGAATAATAGCACTATAACAGTCTAGTGTGGAAGTGGCCTCAGATTAAACTCTCTGCTTACTGGTGGAATTAACTGTGTGCCTGTGGGCCACCCCTGTATATCAATAAACCCACCTTACAGAATTGCTGTGAGTATGAATAAGGAGAGGAACACTGCAAAAAGTGGACAAGTATATTCCTAGTATAGCATAAATAACAGAACAACATCAATAACATTAACAAGGAAGAGGTTGAGGAAAGCAAGGACAAATATTAGTATTTTAAAGAGAAAAGGAATGGACTGACTTTTTTTCAGAGATACACAATGAGTATTTTATTGTAAATAGAAAAAAAATCTACTTTAACTATCTTTTAGCTATTTGACTTTTATTCAAAATATACATGATAGACCCTCCATCAATGTAAGGATGCCTGTTCTTCCATACAATTCTTCTTTGTTAATTATAATAGTAATAATAAGTGTTTGTATTTTTTATATTTCCATTTCCTCTTACCTACTAAATCCATCCTCCCTCCCCACCAGTGTGTATAAATTTGTGCCAATTAAGGCAACTTTCTTGTGCATCTGATGAAATGGACTACAGTCTGCAAAAGCTTATGTCAGATAAAACTTGTTAGCCTTCAAGAATAGACATTGTTGACTGGATAATGGTGGATACTAGATCATGTTGTTACCCTGAAAATTGGGGGGTCCCGTGAGGGGCACCCAGCCTTGACAATTGAAAATACCAAATGTGGGGAAATTAGAACTCAGAGCACTGTTTAGCTAGCGAGAGGCAGGGTAGCGTAGCGAGATCTTTCACCCTATGTCTATGGCTTCAGGTCAGAGAGCAAGCCAACAGGGTTTAAATAAACAAACAGAAGCTTTATTAAACATAAATAGTAAAACAAACAACACGCACGCTAACTAACTTAAAGAGTGAGGAAATAGACACAGAGGGAGAACGGGTGATACGACAGCTGGTCGCGTTGTCCTGAAGGTACTGGAGCAGAAGAAGATGGGCTCAGCGTGGTTGCTGAGGGGAACTCCTGAACAAACGGGCAGCAGGACGGGATGGATGTTCAAGGGGAACCAACGAGGTCTTAAAATGAGGACCTTATATAGGGTGGAACATGCCTGTCGGCTATGGCAAACCAGATAGGAACAAAATAAGTTTTGGCGCTAGACAAAGGATTTGATGAAGTCATCGTTAGCATGATGGGATTTGCATTGCAAGACAATGGAGTGGCTGGTAAGTTGATGGCCCTCTAAAAGGTATGCTTTGGCAGGAAGCCGCGCCGCTATTGTGGAGTGTGGGTATGGAAGTTCCCTAAAGCTACGTGAGGCTTGGGAATTGCTGGCTTGAATGGAGAATGGAATGTAAGCTATTAATCAGTCACAGCCAGTACGTGCCTGTACGGAAAACAACCCGAACATGTGCAGCGGGGCGATGGAGAGGGGTCTAGCAAAGGCCGAATTAAATGATATCAAAGAAATATCTGGGGGCTCTCATCTGGGGTATCATAGCCGGCATAACAATGTTGCTTTTGTTGCAAAAGTTACACACTTGAAAACTTTCAAACATATTCCTTGATATAAGAAAAAAAAATCAAAATAATTCCTATCCAATGTGGCAGATGCATTATCTCCCTTTCAAACCATATTTGAACTTAACCTTGACATAAATCTTGTCTACATCCTTACCCTTACAGGCGCTGTTTTGTGTCCTTGTTAGAGTTTACACTGTGGAGGAGCCTTTCTTAACCTATAGACCCTGGCAGAACCCTTGAAATAATTTTCAGGGCTCAGGGAACCACTGTATAAAAAAAATTTTTCCTACAGCTCAAGCACCAGTATATCTCAGTTAACATAATCTCTGACAAAAAAAAACCTCCTTTTTATAAAGTTTTTTTTTTCATGGAAGCCTATGTTCTCTTTTACTGTTTTCTATCTACAGTCCTACCTTTACATTCATGAGTTTAACCTTCAGAAATTTGATTGTTCACAAGGTGTGTGCTTGTCTTCCCCCTCCATTCTCACCCTCCTATTCTCTTGCGTTTTGCCGGGAATGGAGAAAGAAGACAAGTGCCCAGAAAAAAGGCAAGGAAATTCGGGGGAGACTTGCAAATGCCTTCCTTCTGTCCTCTAGAGCTCCCCCTCCCATTCCCTTGCCCTCTATCTCTCGCACTGAGAATTTATGCCAAGGCAAACAGGAAAGGAATATGGGGGAAGGTGTGTACAAACCTTCCTTCTCCCCTCTGGAGCTCCCAGCCCCATTCCCTTGTTCTGGAAGGGAATGGGAGGTGGATCACATGGGAGGGGAGGGGAGTTAGTCATGGTTTTTCCACTTTTGTGAACATTCTGCACCTTGAACCTTTGCAAAACTGGAGGGGTTGCTATAGTTTCATTCATTCATTCATTCATTCATTCATTCACTCATTTATTTATTTATTTTGCAATTGAGTTACAGCATTGTCATTGCAACAAACAATGCAATAAAGCTTAACCAGGGAAAGATGCTGCTCTAGGTGATCCTATGTAGCTGTATGTGCTTATGTGCAACCGGCAAGGTAAACTGCTGCCTCCAGAATCACTTACTGAGCATGTGGGGAGAGCAAAACAGAAAGAAAAGGGGAAAGCAGGTTAGCCTGCTTCAGCAGCTCCCTGGGCATGTTGAAAAGGCATAGATATATAAGTTTCACCACCAAATTGGAAATCATTTTTTTTTAAAAAGGAAGCTGATGGGGAAAAAATCATTCTGGGATGTATTTTGGAAGAAACTATCAAGAGGTCTCTAGAACAGTGATTCTTACCTTTTGTCCTCCAGATGTTTGAGACTTTAGCTCCCAGAATTCCAAAGCACTGACCATACTGGCTGGAGCTTCTGAGAACTGAAGCCCAAAACATCTGGAAGACCAAAAGATGAGAACTACTGCTCTAGAAAATTCAAAATGTTTTTATTTATGCATGGCTTACCTGCCCTGGCTGTTTCATTTCATGTGTGCATAATGTTAGTTTTGAATAAAATGTTTGTTGAAACACACTGAACTGCTCTTCTTTTTTTGTAGTGAGGGTGCATCACACACTCTCAGCACCAGAAAACCCTGTGATAGGTGCACCTTAGGGTTGCCATAAGTCAGAAATGACTTGAAAGCACAGTACTACTACAAGAAAAAACCTATCCTCATGTTATTTCTACCTCTGGTACCAAAATTCCTGTTATGGAAGTAAAGCCCAGGAACGCATCTATTTTTTTTTTAAACTGAAATATGGCTGTATCTCATGGAACCCCTAGTGACAGAACATGAGGATTCCAGGGAATCCTGGCTGAGAAACCCTGAGATAGAGGTAAATGGCATTCCTCCCTTGTGTCTATTTAAACATATAAGACATAAATTGGAGTAAAGAGTTCAAATGCCTATGCTATACTCCCAAAACAAATAAATGTGGAATTGGTCCATCAAAACAAGGCTTTATAATTCTTTGGATCCATTTCCCCAAAATCTGAAGATTCACATCAAGCAGCTTCTATCTACCCCCTCCTGTTGCTTTTACCCAGCTCCTTTTTCCCTAAGATTAGTATCATGGGAGCAATGAAGTGTTTACTTTTGGTGGACAATCTCTGTTGTTGCTGCCTTGCCTCCTTTCTGTGTTCCTAATTTGCCCCACCTCCATTATTCCTCCCCTCTGGACTCACCTCATGCTTCTGCCATGTACCCCTCTTGTGTTCTTTGCACTCAGTGGCTGCATCTCCTACCCCTACACTCCTTCCCTCATCTTGTGACACATCTCCCCCCTTGCACCTTGTCTCTTGTTATGCCTCCCTCCCTTGTTTCTTACCTTCCTGCCACTGTGCCCCTCCCTCTCCCTTCCAGCCTACTCAATCTTTTGCCTCACCTTAAGTCCTAGCCGTGAATCACTCTCGTGTTTCTTGTGCTTTGTCACTAGCACTCTTCCTTCTCTCCTGCTTCCTCCCTCACCTAATATCTGGCTCTCATGGTGTGCCTTTCCCTTGCGTCTTGCACTCCGGGGCTTGCCAGACCACTCTCCTGTCTCTTCTAGTCATATACTCCCTCACCTCGCCTTCCACCTTTGCAATCTGTTCCTACCTTTGTTCCTACACTCTGCCATTCACACTGTTTGTTCTCCCATCTCTCATACTTCCTCCCTTGCCTCATATCCCATGCTTGTGGCATGACCTCCCTTGCTTCATGCACTCTACCACTTGCACCACTCGCTCTCCTGTGTCTCCTACTCAGTCTTCCTTTTCACATCGCACCGTCATAATGCCCCCTCCTTTGCTTCTTGCCCTCTTCCACTCACACCACTTGCTCTCCTGTCTCTCCTAATCACCACTCCCTAGCCTCACTTTCCATCTTTGCAGTGCACCCCCTTCTTTTTTGCACACTGCCAGTTGTACCACTTACTCTCCTGTCTTCTTCACCTCACCTTGCACTCCTCTCTTGCTCCCCATCACTGGCCCCACTCACTCTCACATCTCTTCTATTCATACACTCTTCCCACCCTCATGGCCCACCCCTCCCTTTCTCTTTGCACTCTATCGCTTGAACTTCGGACTCTCCTGACTCTTCTACTCCATCCGTTGACTCACCTTGTGGCCTTGGGATGCTCCTCACTTGCCTCTTGCACACTGCTGCTCGCCCTGCTTGCTCTCCTGTCTGTCTTCCTCTTTCCCTTCCTCACCCCACATCATATGTCCCTTGCTTGCCTTTTGCACACCTGCTGCTCACACCATACCACTTGGAAGAAAGATGGGATATAATCAACCAATCAATCAGATATTTCCCTTGTGCCTAAAATTCTTCAATTTACTTCTTTCTTACTAAAAAAAAAAAAAAAAACCTGACAGAAGACCTTCTGCATATTTTTCCCCATATCTTAACTTCTATAGGGGCTAGAGATTTACCTTTTTAAAAAAATAAAAACTTGGAATCAGAGCCAAGTGATGAGGCAGACAGACTCTGAATGGCATTCCTAGAACCTGGGTACACAGGCTATCCAGAGAATATGGCAACCCTAATCCCACAGGGCTTCCCTTTACATCCCAGCAACCTCTCCTTATTTCCTCCCCTCATGCTGAGTGGTAATGTCTGAAAACTGAACAGTATGCTGGAATTACAGGTGGGAAGGTTAAACTTCTTCCCATTATTTCTATACACACACACACACACTGCTTTGCTGATCAGAGATTAAAGCTCTTCAGCAAGTATGGTAGAAAGAGCCTCCATTTGTCACCACACAACACAGCAATCCAGCAAATTGGCCATAGTCATAAAGATCATTCTTCCAAGAATAGCTCCTCACCTTTCCTTGTGGAGGTGGGGCATGAGAAAGGGTTTGACCCTGCCTACCAGAACACCTACTTACCTACCACTGATATGTAGCCCCCAAACATTGTTTCCTTAGGAATTGTTCTCAGGGTGGGTCTCCATACCCAATTGTTTTATGGGGACAGACATATGACCTGCTCAGGCTTATCCCTATTTAAAATGCATGATAAATCGGGATAATTTATCTGTAGTGTCCTTTTTTAAGTGATATTAGTGGACTGAAGTTCCCCTCTTAAACATTGAGTTCAATCCAATTGTGCACTCCAGTTGTTCTCTAGGGTCAAAGTGACCCTCTCTCAAACTGATTTCAGAAGGCAATGTGTGTTTTTCCTGCTTCGCCAGCAATTTGCTCCACTTAGTAGTTCTATTTCCAACTGAAATGTTCTTATTTTGACAATGAAAGGTCACTAGTAAATTTCTAACAACCACCCAAACCACCCTGTTGAAGCCTCTAATTGCAGGCAAATGTCATCAGGGGAGCTAGTTGAGAAACTAAAATGTGCCATTTTTACTTTTACAGCAGATTATAAAGAGGGAGACCCTGGTGGGATTGAAAATTCTTCTAGTTGTTGAAGTGATTTTGGTGTGTTGTTTTTTTTTAAAAAAAACCCTTTCCAAAATTCCTTTTGAATAGAAAGATTTAATCTTTTCCTTGTCTTTTTGCTCTCTCTAGGTGGCTCAGAAGAGTTGACTTGATAAAGAGGCTGCTTACTTTGGAAAATTGAATCAAGAAGTGTGTCAGAGAGGTGAACATCAAACAGACCATTTCAAGAGGTACAGGGCCTTCTTCATTCTTCCTTTCTTATCCTTCAGACTGTGCACTAATGTACGGTTTTAGTTCAAATGAGAAGTCCTGACAGTACAAGTGGAAGATAACTCTGTTCTCTCCATACAGCTACTGCATTTCCAGCAGAGGACTCCCACCTTTTTAGCTGAAAGATTCTTGTTCCTTCAGTGTTCCTGTATTCTGGGTGGTGAGGAGGCCAAAGGTTCATCTGTGCTTAGAACCTTCTGTGACACACCAAACACAAATGACTAACCATATATGACAGTACAAGTGCAAAATTAGAAAAAAAGGGGGGGCATTCTGTAGAGGATGTCAAGACCCAGTTTGCAAAACTACCGTGGAAAAAAAAGCAGTTATGTTTATAGTTCCAAGCTCCTCTGTTAGTTAATTACTAATATAATTTTAAAATAATTTTATAACTTCTTTTTTTAAAAATGACTCCTTAATTTGCCATTTCTCAAAAGTAACCATGTAAGTTACTTTTAGTCACTGTGGAGAAAACATCTGAATGTTATAAAGCCATTGGCCTGAGGCACAGACGTATTGTCCTCCTGTCTCCTCTTTGTTCCCTCAGCTCCACTGCAGAAAATATACCCATGCTATATTACAGTTGTAATATGGCGTAGTTACATCTTCTACACAATCACTACAAAGAAAGAAGCCATCTCTACTTTCAGTTTGGCAACCCTAACTTAGGCCATTTCTGCACTAGACTGTTATAGTGTTTATTATCCCACTTACAACATCCTATGGAATCCTGGAGTTTGCAGTTTAGGGAGGGGCCTCAAAGGATTCCACAGGATATTGAAAGTGGGATAATAGCACTATAACAATCTGGTATAGAAACAGCCTTAGTTTCAAGCTCTGCAAAGACTGAAATGCATGCCTGGCAAATTTGCATTTACTTTTGTAGCTAGCAAATTGTGCTACACTGAGATTACAGCTGTAGTGTCCTACTCCTCTCCTGCTGTTACCCTGTTTACTGGGGGTCCCGTGAGGGACACCTAAATGTGCTCACAATTAAACAAGTTGGGGAAATTAGTCAGAGAGCACAAGCTAGCCATGCAAGAGGCAGGGCAACGCAGCGGAATCTTTTGCCCAATGTCTACGGGGTCAGGCCAAGTCAAGGAGCAAACCAAATTATAAGAATAATTGTGATCTTTATTAAAATACAATCAAACAGTGTATGCAGCACACTCACACAGATAACTATGGAGAATAAAGGTAGGAGTGAGGCAAAGGAATTTTCATGGGGATTGTTGATTTGGGTGATATTACACCTGTCCTGAAGCCCGGGTAGATCACTGCGAAAGTTCGAAGGTGCGTAGTCTCAGTACGTGGGACTGAGGGGAAGGCTCGCCAAGCAAAGCAGCAGCGAGACTGGATGGAAGTCAAGAGCGATCCAAAGAAGCTCTCAAAATCAGGGGTTTTTATAGGGAGAAATGTGGCTGCAGGCTATTCCATACTTGGGGGAAAACAATGAGTTTCGGGCTGGAAACAAAGCCTCCAAAAGGTCAGAATTTAGCATGATTGAATTAAGTCCGAATTGACAAAGGAGTAGACAGTATGCAAACGCAGAGTGCTTGACAGATGAGGATTCTTATACTCAAGCCTCCTGCTCGGGGCAGGGAGTTCTTTGTACGTAGCGTGCATACATAATAGCATGCTTGCCAGGAAGTCTCCTAAAGCGGCGATCTGGCTATTTCTGGCCTGCCTGGGAAATGGAATGTCCAGCAATTAGTGGCCGTGCCTAGTTTCGTGCTTGTCCAGGGGCCTCACAAACACGTAGAGAGGGATGGTAGAGGAAAGCCAAATTATTGATATCAAAGTGATATCTATGTCACCTCAAGCACGGGCTAGAAACTGCAGTAACACTGCCACACCAAAACAAAGGAGATTTGATGAAAAGGGTTGGCCAGATTAACTTGAATGAAGATCAAAATGGAATGTCTGTGTCAGTTTAGACAACAGTGCCAGGCCACACAGTCTCCAGTGGAATGTGTTCAAATAAAAGGTGGGGGAACCATTGCTGCTGAGATAGAAAGGGGCAACGTCAGCTGTTCTTCATGGCCTCTTGGCAGACTACAGGGTTTGTGGGAGTCATCGCAAAGAGCTGGGGCATCAGCAGCTAGCCAGCCTTGGATCTGGTTGGTATTAAATTGAGAACTGAAGGACTCACTCTGCTGACATCTGGAAGCAATAGTGCTAACAATGTTGTTTTTAATAAGGTACCCAAGGATACCTGTTATTACGTGACTGGTAATAAAAGCATATTACTGTGCTCACTCATGCCAGAGGGTGCATGCTTTATTTCTGCATTACCTGCTCTCTGATGTATTGGCACAAATCATTTTTTGAATTATTTACTAACCTAACTGAACATTTCCCGAGCTTGAAAAGCCTATCATAAAACATAGCCACATCCCTGCTGTGCTTGCCATAAGTCTTTGTGTGGTGGAAGGAGAAGTAAACTTGAGCTTTCTTTTAATTTTTGAGATTTCCAGATGTTCTATATTTCTTTTTCTCCTGTGTGAGATGCCCACTGTTGATATGATAAATGACTGAAACTGTGCAAAACTCTTCTCATCGTGAGTTAGTTTGCTGGTATGCTTTCCTCTTTTAAAATTCTCCCTTGCTCCTCACTTTCTGCACTGTATTCTCCATGGAAACTTGTGTCTAATTTATCACTTTAAGAGCTTTTCCTGACAGAATCCAAGGGAATGTAACCTCTGCAAAGTGATGTTAAAGCTGGTGCTCATATCTCACCTTGTCTATAGGGCAAAGGGGGTGTTTGCCCCAAGCGCTAGCTCTGCATGAAACAGATGCATGGTTCCTTTTGCTGCCTGTCATTAAGCCCTGAGTTGGTAAGTTTTGCTAGGCCATAGAGAAATCTTGTATATCTTTTATAGTGAACTGCAATCAGTGAAATCCAGAGGTGGGGTACTGGGAACCTGAGGTGTGACTCCTTTTCTGAGGGCAGTTAATACTGTTACACTGGTTCAGCCTGCAGTCAGCTCTCCATATCCACGTATTCTGTATCCATGGATTCAACCCAACCACAGCTTGAAAATATGTTTAAAAATCCAAAAAGCAGACTTTGATCTTGCCATTTTACATAAGGGATGTCATTTCATTGCACCATTGTACATCTTGGGACCTGAACATCCACAAATTTTGGTATCCATGGGGGTATTTGAACCAAGCCCTAGCAGACACTGAGGACCACTGTACTGTCTGTAAGTATGGGCTTTGTGGACTCAGTTCACATCTCGCCTCTCTGGCACAAGGTTACCAGAGAACACAGAGCAGCGGTTCTCAATCTTTGTCCCTCAAGATTTTTGGACTTCACCTCCCAGAATCCCTGGCCCTGGGCTACCCTATCTGAGGCTTCTGGCCACATTTAGGACAACCACTAGCATAGACCACTCTTATTGTGATTCAGGGGTCATTGTAGATTGTTAACTGAAGTCTAAAGCTAGCAAAAATGTATCAGGACTTTGGGAAAGTGAACACCCCTACATGACTTTCTTCACGTGCACTGTATGCTCCATAAGATCTTTGCCCCAAACTTTTAAAAAGCCCTCCTTTTAACAATAAAGAGTCCTTCTCCTATTCATGCAAGAAGTAGTGTGGTAGCATTCTTCTTGAGGAGAGGAATGACACTTTGGCCAAAGTTTCAAGGGGAAAGTCCTTTCCAGGCTGATTCAGAGCTCACCAGCCAATTGCATACAGACCCAGAATGGATGTGACAGATCTGAGATTTTACATCTGGTCCTACCAAGTTTGGGGTTCGGGGTTAACCACTAACATTTTCTCAACACATATACATGCACACTATGTATAAAATGCTTTTTTACCTTACATGACTATTTTATGGTTTTGAAAATTAAAAGATTCAATATAAAAGGTAACTCTTGTTATTATTATTATTTTCACCAAGTATAACTCTAGCCTGCTAAATTTGGAAAAGAAACGCAATCTATGTGGATCAAAACACAGGGCCCATCCAGATGGACTGTTAAAACCAGAAAATCCTTAGTTTTGTTCCCTTCCTTTCTGTTTTGTTTGTTGGAGGTGAGGGTTAATATCTACATGACATTTTCCCCATTCTGAAGTATTCCCAGGGAATTCCCAGCACCTGCAAGGACTTTTTATTCCCACTCTCCAAGTCACTTTAACTTAACCCAGTATTTCTCAAAACAAAATGTAGCTGTCCATGGTTGGGTGTCTGGCTGTATTGTCGCAGAACTAGCTAAGATGGCAGTTGCCAAGAAACATAGTGACCATTCCCAGGACAGTAGATTCAACGAGATCAAGCAAGGGGAAGGGGAATGCTAGCAATAAAAGAAAATTATCCCAATGCTTAATTTGTATAATACTGCTAAAGACCAAAGATCTTTCTGGCTGAGAATTCTAAATGCCCCTCCCTAATCTAAAAACCCCAGGATTCCATAGGAGGTTGAAAGTGGAATAATGGCACTGTAACAGTGTAGTGCAGAAAGGTCCTTTAATTCTTGAATTAAAAGAGAGTCAGTGGAAGTTGGGGAAAGTCAATGTTTGAACTGTTGCTTGAGTCTACATGTGAATGTGATCAGTGGGAGGGAGAGGAGGAAGAACCCAAGTTAATTCACTTAAGATTTCTGCAATCAAGTAGCAACTTCAGGTTTCAAAAAGTCCCTGATTTTGATAAGCACACCAATTCCTATTCCAAACTAGGCAATTACAAAGTAGCAGCCTCAGAACAGACATTTAATTAGTTAATTCACTAAGGTTTCTGTAATCAAGTAGCAACTTCAGATTTCCTCAGCATGATTCAAAAAACACAACCGTCTTTTACTCCTGTGCCTGCAGCATTATTAAGGGCTGCACCTTCGTCATAGTGGAGAATAACAATCTGTCCTGCTACATAGAATGATATCATGGTGACAGTCACTGTCATGGTGTCTTAGAAGGTACAGTGGGGCCTCCACTTTTGCAGGTTTATGGGTTTGATTATTTGTGGGTTACTTTATCCATTTTATCTATTATCCATTTACTTGCCCCTGCCACAGAAAAAAATATGTTCTTTCTAGGAATCTCTAGGGTCCTCCATGATTCTGTGGTCCACTTCTGCCAGGTCTTCTGCTGGAAGTTGACCACAGAATCATCCTGGGGGACCTAGAAATTCCCAGAGAAGTATTCTCAGGTTTTAAAAAAAGTGTTTGTGTATTTGCATTTTTCCACTTTTGGGGTGGTCTTGTGCCCCATTATTGTTGTTGTTGTGTGTCTTCAAGTCATTTCTGACTTATGACAACCCCAAGGTGAACCTATCATGGAGTTTTCTGAGTCTGAGAATGTGTGATGAGCCCAAGGTCACCCAGTGGGTTTCCATGGCTGAGTGGGGGTTCAAATCCTGGTCTCCAGAGTGGTAGTCCAACATTCAAACCACTACACCACTCAGGAGGGTTCACTGTACTATAAATAATTGCACTTAGATAATTTCTAACACTCTTCTTTTCAAGACAGCTGAACTGGTAATCTATCATTAATGCAATGGGCAGTGGCCATCCCCTAGAACAGGCTCCATAAGCAACCTGATGTTTCCTTCCCTCCACTCCCACTACCTGGGACCAGTATCATATTTTTGCCCACAACTATTTTTCCTGGAAACTTGCTGCAGACCAGTAGTCAATAGCTTGCAAGCCAGCACTGGGGCAGGGATCACCACTTTGAGCAGCACTGCCCTAGGGTGTGGATGGATCTGGATTCTCCAGCCTAGCCAATGGAAAGGATGAGGTATACAATCTAACAACATTGGAGGCACATACTCCCTATATAATTCTAGGACCTTCAAAAGTAGTTAGAATTATAGCTGTTGTTTTAAAGAAATTCCCCTTTTTAAATGTAACTAAATTAATAGAAAATTGGTTATTCAAAACATTTTACTTCAAAATCTGAAAACTACCAACTACTACCTGCTAGGATCATCCCAACTAACTAATGAAAAGATCAGGTAAAAAGAAGAGCTCAGGTGAGCATAATTTTTTTTAGAATATCTTTACTGATAATTTACAGAAACACTAAATTCTACAAGTAAATGAAAAAGAAAAACATCATGAAGAGAGCATACAGCATAAGAATTAGAAATGAAAGAATAAAAACAGGAAGAAAGAAGAGAAAGAGAAAGAAAAAAGAAGTGACTTCCATATTTCCTTTAAATGGTATTTGGCTCTCAAATTATTAACAGCCTCTTAAAGATAATATCCAGCAATTTCTCTTCTTCCCTTCCCCATGTCATATTTTCTAACAACCAAAAAAGAAAAATGAATTTTCTTCTACCAAAGGTTAAAGCATCTAGCATGGCATTTCAATATTACATCCTATTATACGTTATATTTATGTGATAAATGACATTGCATTTTCTAATCTTGCTGATTTATTTACATAAGTGTCTTTCCTCACAACACTGGTATGGTGCTATTATTCCACTTTCAAGGTCCTATGGAATCCTGGGGTTTGCAGCTTAGGGAGGGGAATTTAGAATTCTCAGCCCGAGAGTTCTTTGGCCTCAGTAAACTACAAACCCCAGAATTCCACAGGGTGTTGAAAGTAGAATAATAGCACTATCACAGTGTAGTGCGGAAAGGCCCTTATTCTTCACTACTTAAAACTATAAGTCCTCTATGTGTTATATGACATTATAAATCCAAATGTTTTTATACCATTTAATATTGTAGAATCCTTTGCACAGTTTGTTACCAAGTCCAGCTTTCATTGTTTTATCTGTAACCATTTCATAAGCTAGTTTCAACCCAAACCCCCCATTCTATCAGTTTCATTTTAAATTTGACTTCCCTCTTCCCTAGCATCTATCCTACCCACAAATTTCTCTTCCACTTCTCAAATTCCTTTCCTTACCCTTTGGTTAATATTTCCAATTTTGTCCCATTTATTGTTTCAAAACATTTGTGCTGAGACAGAGCACTTTTCTTTTTTATTTCTCTCTCAACCTCTGCAGTCATGCAGGTTAATCCATCCATTATATTAACTTGGCTTTGTTCAACCATGAGTGTGTATTCATTACAAGTCAATTTCAGATTAACTTAAAGTTTAATTTGCCACCTTGAAACTGAGGCCATTTCTGCACTGCTCTGTTATAGTGCTGTTATTCCACTTTCAACATCCTGTGGAATTCTGGGGCTTGTAGTTTACTGAAGCCAAAGAGCTCTCTGACTAAGAATTCTAAATGCCCCTCCCTAAATTGTAAAACCCAGAATTCCATAGGATGGTGAAAGTGGAATAATAGCACTATAACAGTGAAGTGCGGAAATGGTTTGAGAAAAAAAGGAAGGAGAAGGGAGTAAAGGGGAGGTTTGATAGGGAAGGGGGAGTTTTTATATGACAGCTGACCCTAGAAGTTTCTGGGGTCACATGATCTGGTTTGGATATACAAGGCATTTATGACCATGCATTGCAATAGATAGGAGAGCAAATGGTGAAACTTGAGCTCAGGAACTCATAATCCATGTGGACATGCAGGGGGCCCTATGCTATCTAAAATCTCCAATTGCTCTGATAGCAATGAAAGGTGGGATGAGAGAATGCTTGATTTTCTACCCCCCCCCCGCCAAGTTGTCTTAGGCTAGGAGAACCACAGAACATAGAAGAAGCTGTGAAAAAGGCTCTTTCTAGGCCTAAATCAGCTTGAGATGATAGAAGGGTATGGAAATCACCCCATTCCCCTTAGAGGCTGAATGGAGCTTTTAAAACTAAGGGGGTGTTGGGACAACATTGGAGTGTGCAACCCACCAAGATCTGGTGGGAGGTATACATGGCTGCTTGGCTTCCAGGAGTTCTTCAAACCTGCTACATGCATTTATCTTGGGAATATGTCCCACTTAAGGCAAAAGGACTTACTTGGTAAAAATAAAGGTTAGCAAACTGATTAAATGTAGAATGTGAACACTGTCAGATGGCTGCTCTCATAATTGACTGGAAAACTGTGTCAAAAAGTCATCATCACTGCCTACACTTCAAACTGGAGGGAAGTCTCAAATATAGTGCTACAAGGATCTGTCCTGGGACAGATACTCTTCATTATTTTTATCAATGAGTTAGGCAATGGATGAGAGGGAACTCTTATCAAGTTTGAGCATTATACAAAACTACAAAATACAGATACAGATACAAAAATGCCTTACACATTGAATGATAGGAACAAAATTCAAAAGGACCTGGATAAATTAGAAAACTGGACTGAAACTAACAGAATGAAATTCAATAGAAACAAATACCAAATTCTATATTTAGACCAAAAACAAACAACTACACACTTATAGGCTGTGGAATCCTTGGGTTAGCAGTGGTACATGTGAGAAGGACCTTGGGATTGTTTTTGATCATAAACAGAACATAACCTAGCAATGTGATGCTGCAGCAAAGAAAGCAAATATTTTAGCCTGCATTAGTTTCTGTAGTTTCCAATGTTGCAGGAAAACTGAGACACGGAGACCTCAGAGCTTAGGAAAAAGAGTTTATTACGTGCGGGCTGTTGGCGGGATCGCTCCCTGAAAAACCAAGAGCCCTGAAGAAAGGTTACACAGTGATTTTATAGACTCAGCATAAGTTTCACTTTCCTCAAACACAGCATATAAGTTTCACTTTCCAGCCAATTACATCAATCAGGTACATCAAAAGGCTAGGCACAGGAAAACAACACTCCAAGATGATGTATTCTGTACCAGGTAGAATCAGGGAGGGATTCTTTCTCCGGTCAAGTTGACTCCTAAACTTTTTCATTAACTAAGCATGACAACATCGCATACCTGAGATAGGCACATTTGCAGCTAATTTATTTTCATCTATTTTTCTACTAAAAGCAAAGGCTATATATGTTAACCCTTTCACCAAGACAAAGGAAATAATGGTCTCCCTATATTCTGCACTTGTCAGGACTACTGCATTCAGTTCTGGGCACCTCATTTTAGGAAAGATAAAGACAAGTTCAAGTGGGTTCAGAGGAGGCTGATAAGGATCATAAGCACAGAGAACAAAACATCTGAGGAGAGGGTGAAGGAGGTGGGCATGCTCAGTTTGGTGAAGAGAAGACTGACGGGTGATATCATTGCTCTCTTTAAAAACCTCAAGGCTGCCACAAAGAAGAAGGTGCAGATTTGTTTTCTGCTGCCCCAGAGGGTAGGACCAGGTCTAATGGTTTCAAGATACGGGAATTTCGATTTCAATTGGATATTTGAAGGACCTTCTTGACAGTAAAAAACCATTTGACAGTTGAACCAATTACCTGGAGAGGGGGTGGGGGTCTCTTTCTCTGGATCCCTTCAAAGGCGGCTAGTCAGCTACCTGCTGGGGATGTTCTAGCTGGAGTAGTGTCACAGTATAGATATATAACTACTGAAGTGCACACAAGCAGTTCTCTCCTGAAGTTAGTGCTCTGTATGTGGCTCTGGAGCCTTGCAGTGAAGGGTGGCCTACGGACAGGCGGACAGGCAGGCAAGGAAGCAGGGAGGTTCATTCTCTTGTGGCCTGTGAGTCTCCTGATGGCAGAAGCCAGAGATAAAAGCTCACAATTTTCTATGAAGTGACAAAAGTAAGCTATCTGTGGGAATAGACAGCACCAAATAAGAGGCAGAGTGTAGCCAAAGCTGCCTGATTACATTGCATCCTGACAGTGTAAGTGAGGATCTAGGAGCTGAGCAGGTAAGAAGGTGATTGGTTTTAAGGCAGTTGTTAAAAGTAATGATGTGCCTTTGAGAGTCCAGACTCCCTTGAATATGCTGAGAATTGGGGCTGATGTAAATATAGTTATGGTAGCACTTGTTATCTGACCGACATGTGCAATTAAAAGTGCAAAGTAATAAAACAATGAGTGTTGAAGATGTTTATCATTGCAATCACAGAAAATTACTAACATGGCTATTAATGAAAAGAATAGCATTGTCATGCAAGAGCAGCTGGTTATAATAACAGAGATAATGAGGAAATGGAATGGCGCTGGCAGAATAGCTGAGAACCATTGATGATTAAACAAATGGCTTTGTTGCATAGAGATGGGTGCTTCTCCTGTTGCACTAGAGAAGTTAGCAAAAATGGAACACAGGTTATTACTAAAGGACTAGTCTTGAGGGTTGTAAAATTTGGCACAGAGATAAAAGTAAAGATAATGGAAGGATAATGGAGATAATTATGACCGTAATAGAGGTGACAATAATGGTGGGCTATGGTGAAGATAATAACACTGAAGAGGAAAGGATTATTAAAATGGAAAGAACCCCAAAAGAGACTGGGACAAAAGGGATAATATGCTCTGTCATCTCTCATACCCGTTCCCATACACCAGGAGTGTAACTTGCTGTACCGCAGTGGATGAAGACAGGTCTGACAATGAAAGGCAATGACGTTGCAATAGGAAAAAAGAATTACAAATATGAATACTGGCCTTGAAGCCATAATGTATGGAAGGAGCAATATATGGATATATTGTAAGAAGCAGTATATGGATATGAAGATACCTGAGTTGTAATGGGATAGCCATAGAGATGAGAGTTATTTTTTAAAAGAACTGAAGATGATACAAATTTACAAGAAAAGGAGAGACAGCAAAATGGTAATGGGTATAATTAGGGTTGTAAGAGAGTAGTGATAAAGATAATGGGACTGTAATTGTGGTGAGTTGATGATTGCAAATGAAGAGGTGAGGATAACAACTGCACAGGAGATGATAAGGAAGATAATGGATTGTAAGGCAGTTGTTGTTAAGGGTAATGGAGCTCTGATGCAGCTAGGTAATGGAATTATAATGAGGTGATGACAACCGTGTTAGGAAAAACAGTTATTTTAATAAAAGGGTTGACAATGAGGTATCAGAATTACAATACTTGCTATCCCTGGTTAATGATGGAGACAATCACCAGGGCAACACGAATGTGTTCCTGGAGGTGTAGTTTCAAGTAAACAAAAAGTAGTAGCCTTCCTTAGTTTACATGCCAACACATCCTGACAGAAGTACTAACCCAGCATTTTCCAAATGACTGAAATCTAAGGCACAGCTTTCCTTGTGAATTAAAACTGAAGTCACATGTCATTGGAAAAATTCATTTCTAAAATGCATAGATTATAATTTATGCAGGCAAGTCTCACTCAGGCAAGTTTCCCTTTGCAGGTGTTGCTGATTTAGCCAAGTCTTCCCATTAGAAAGGAAATGAGCCTAGAACAAAGAGCCGGCTTCGTGTAGTGGTTTGAGCTGTAGGACACTGGGAGACCAAGGTTTGAGTTCCCACTCAGCTTTGGAAACCCAGAGGGTGACCTTGAGCGAGTCACTCTCTCAGCCTCTGAGGAAGGCAAGCACAAACCTCCTCTGAACAAATTCTGCCATGAAAACTCCATGATAAGATTGCCTTAGGGTTGCCATAAGTCAGAAATGACATGAAAACATACAACAACAAATCTAAAACAGGGACTCATGAGGCTATGCCACTGGCAGCCTCCTGTGTGACAGATTCTTGCTGCCTTTTGACATTGGGAATGGTGGATTGATCCAAATACACCTACAAAAACACTTCAGTGGCTATTAGGAATAGAAGCAAGGATAAATCCATTAACCATAGTGAGATACAAAGGATAGGCAACCTCTCTGTGTGGGCACTTGGGGCTCACAACAACATTTAATTTCTTCATGTATACAATTAGCATTTCCTGTTCTAAAGTCAAGGTGGCCATAACTAAATGTATTCCAGGACCAGCCAACTGGCAGGGGAACTAAAAGAGAGTTCGGTCTCCATTAAGAGAGAGAGGTCACTAGTATAGGAAGGCCAAGGCCCTTTCTTCAGCCTGCTCCCAACCCGCAGTGGTGACAGGATCACAACAGGACCATGATGATGATTCTGCATGACATCGTTGCAATCCCATCACAATCCTGTGGCCACCTGTTGCAATTGTGGAGTAAATCATTGACGGGTTTTACCCATCCATGAACCACGATTTCGCAGTCCTCCCACCACCCTCCTGCGCATACTTCCTGTGTAGGAGGTCAGGAAGTGCAATTGCTGCACTTCCTCCCCCAGCACAGCCTGGGAAAGTGCAGAGCTATGCTTTGGAAGGAAGGAGCGGAGCCATCGTGCTTCCTTCCTTCCAGCAGGCAGCCAGTACAGAGGGGAACGCTTCTGTCGTACTCCCCTCCTGGGAGAGCTGACCCTGGGATCCCCACACGATGGCTTCAGCTAAAGGTAAGCTGCAGAAAGGGCCTAAGTTACACATCACCCTAATAGAAGGAAGAAAATGGAGACTGGGAGGTCTTGTTGGTGAAGGTGGGCTCGTTAAAGCATGAGTGGCCAACATGTGCAAGTAAGCAGGAATTGTGGCAGGCTTAAACAGACTTATGGGCCTGTACGCTGCACCTTTTTCTTTCAGCACCAAGGCTTAGGCCCTTTTCACACACCAGACCTGTTGCGAAATGCAATCCTTGCAATCATGCGACACTCTCGAGGCCATTAGGCGGCAATCACACATTATACCATTTTTGGCTCATTGCTGAAAATGATGCCCGATCACGCATCCCTCCTGGGCCCTTCATGCATTTACCTTGCATGCGGAGGCTCCGGACACGCGGCCATCGTGCTTCCTCCCCCAGCGCAGCCTGGGAAAGTACCTGGCTGCACTGTGGAAGGGAGGGGTGGAGCACTCATGCTTCCTTCCGGCCAGCACGGACCTGGTGCGGATGGGAAGCAGAGGGGATGCGAGTGCCTCTCGGGAGAGGTTTCTCGTGTGATCTCCTCATGACGCTAGCAGTACCAGGTAAGGTGCGAAAAGGGCCTTAGTGTGCACCTGTTTCAGAATGATGTGATAGAATTAGAGAAAAATGAAAAATTTGTTGCTTAAAGCTATAGATCACTATTCCTATTTGAAGAAGACAATGCAAAAATTAGATTAAAAACCAGAAAAGAATTAGAAGATGGAGGATTTAAATGTCAGTGCTTCCTCTACATGCAATTAACAGAAAGGTTTAAAATGGATTTAAAACTGGAGGGATTCAAAGAAAAACAGAGCTAAAAGATGTAGAAAAAGTGTTACTTGAAAATCTAAGGCATTTGACATCCTAAATTTACAAAATTATGATGACTCAAGAATTGGAGGAAGAGACAGTGAAAGAAGTGATAATAAAGTGATCACAAAATATCAGTCATGTAATACAATTAGAGAATTGGGAAAAATGCTGGTTGAGAACTCAGAAATTCAATTTAGCACAAAACTTGAAAGAAAACCACCTAAAAATGGTTTATAGGTAGCATTTAACCCCAGTCATGAAACGAAAAGAACATTGTTTCATGTGTGGTGGTCCTGGCCACAAGCCAAAAAAAATAAAATAAAATGGAAAAACATTCATAAAACTATGATACAATAAAACTTTCCAATGACTCCAGAACTTTTTTTGTTGAATATGCTGCAAGAACTAAACAGGGAACTTGTAAAGAAACATTGGAGGATAACACTCTATATGATAACACCTAGAATTATGTATGCAACAGTTTGGAAAAACAAGAGGATACCAGAAACTGTAGAAATGAAGAAAAAAAAAGGTAAATTAACTCTCTAGGTTAATGGGAAAATACAGGAAAAAATCATGAAGAATGGGAACCAGTAATTAATTTTTTTGAGAAAAAAATTGGAAATGTTTTCTTAAATGGTGGAAAGTTATAACTGTACTTAGCTTCACATGAAATGAGGTTGTTAAATACAAATCAGAAGCATAAATAGTTATAAACTAAACAAAAGTTATGGCTGTAAATAGGAAATCAGTCCATCTTTTTACTTTCTTTTTGATCTCTGTGTTTATTATATTATTGCTTATCTTTTTGATGTCTTTGTTTATTTTAATATAAGAATAAGAAAGATAGAATAAGCAGATATTGGTCAATGACCGAAATAAAGTGTCTGTCTGTCTGTCTGTCTGAATAAGCAGAAAGTCAATGTAATAAAGAACAAAGTCATGGTAATTGAAGAAACACTAAGGTTATGGCAATAAATTCAACAACAGGGAAGTGGGAAGTGTAAAGATTATATTAGACAATTTATAATGGAAATTGAAAGAGTCAAGGAGTTGGTAAATTCAAACTATTTCAAATGTTAATTAACTTAATGCTACCTGTAAGAATTTATCTTATCTTCTTCAGGAAGCATTAAATTAATTAACATTTGAAATATTTTGAATTTACCAACTCCTTGACTCTTTCAATTTCCATTATAAATTGTCTAATGTAACCTTTACACTATTATTATATAATAATAGAAAGATATGCATGTTTGCAATTAGTTTTTATTCCTTTTTGTGCTTTATTTAGTAATAAAAATATTTTTTTTAAAGAAAGCTATATATCACCACAATCTGTGCAAATCAACAAAAATAAAACATATTTGTGTATGCAGTAAGTAGTTAGAGTATGATTCAGAGGTGATCCCTGCACTTGCCAGTGCATAAGACATTAGCTGCTGGTTCTCAGTGAGCTTCCAGGAAAACATGGTAGCCAATGGACACAATTATGGTACCAGACCAGGCTTATTAGTGTGTGGCGGGGGGGGGAGCCTTGTTCATCCATCACATCAGCCTGAGCAGCAATGGCTGATGTAAGATAGTCCCCCTCCCTATGTCCTTTGGTGCTTGATGTATATTTTGAAAAAATGACCCAGGAAGACTCCCTAAACTTTGCTTAGATGAACAGTCAGATCTCCAGCATTCAAATTCTTGGATATGCCAGCTGTTCCAACTAATGCACCAGCTTGGCTTTTCCCCGTCTTATTTATTATCTTGTGGACACTCAGCACAGGAAATTTTAAAACAAAGTATTTTGGACATCACTGCCCAAACAGATATAGCTCTGCTGGCCAGTTCTAAGTCTCTAAATTGGTTAGCCAAAAATAAAACTATATTTGGTCTAGAAAAGTATCTTAGGCTGAACCTAACACAGAGACAGAGAATAGCTTTCACCAGAGCTAGATGTGAACAACTTAATTCTATGGTAAGAATAGGACGGTTTCAAAAAATCCCATACCACGAAAGAACATGCATCTGTGGTGCATCAGCCATAGAGGATACTGCACACATCCTGTTTGATTGCTGTATATATACCAAGGTGAGATCCCAATACTCACAACCACTTTTGGTTAGAACGACCAATTGGGATCCAACTGTTAAATTGACCTATTTTCTTTCTGGAGAGAATTCACACTCAGTCCGCCGGATTGCAAAATTTATTACAAAAGCTGCCTACCTGAGAGATCTTTTATTACACAAAATGGGGTCCCCTGTCATGGCGATGAGTTTATTTAAATGTTATGACTGGATACTTGTTATTTTATCTTTTTTGTTTACCGTGCATTTTACTTCTTATATCAAACTCACTATTTATTAAGTTTAAGTTTATATGTTTTAGTTATTTTAGTTAATTTTATGAGTTGAGTCCATTTGTGTACACAATTTCTGCATCTGTATTTTTGTATTATGTATTATGTTTTTATTGTTGATATGGTCAGTTGACTAATCAATAATCGATGATGATGATGATGATGATGATGATGATGATGATGACGACAAAATGAGGACATGGTAGAATTAAAACCTCCTCCCCTTCCTCCTTTTTAATTTTTCTCTGTGCTGCCTGTAAGCAGAAAACTAGCACAGTCAAGTTGAAGGATTCTAATCCAGAATGTTGTCTATTATGCTTGTGTCCTGGGACAAACTACCCTTCTCTCATGAGGGTGGATGAAATTGACCAAAAAAGAAGGTCTACAGTCTGTTACATTTGGGTCTTGATTCCCTCCCCCGGCACTCTTCCTCTGCCACCAGATGGATAGCTTTATTTGTGAAACTGTTTCCATGAACAATCCTGAATATTTTATTCCACAAATAAATCCTCCTTTTTGTAGAGTGGTAGGGCTTTAGGCATGGAGTTGGCAACTAATACCTGCAAGACCCAACCACAATAATGTTTTAAGGTTTAGTGATCTAATATAATGTAATGTCTGGTCTTATCCTAACTCAATAAACAATGTCCGTAGCTAGATCCAGAAAGCTTTTATTAAAGACTAGGTTCAGCACACAGACAACGTCCTTGCCAGAACTGAGGACGCAGTGGAGGCTTTGCTTCTTAGAACCCCTCGCAACATTTTCCAGTTCACTTTCCATTCTCACACACCAGACTGTTGTTGTCTATGAGTCTGTTGGAATGATCTTGGTTGAGCGAGGCTCCTCCTCCCATCACCCAAACATCTAAAGGAACAACTCTCTTTTCCAGCTCTCTTATTTATCAACCACAACTTGTAGGCCTGCTCACTTATATACAAAGTTCTGCTTTCACTTTCTATTCTCTGCAAATCCCTTTTATTTCACTTATCTACTGAACATTAACCATAAATATACAAATGCAAAACAACACAAAAGTGTTGTTGTTGTTGTTGTGTCCCTTCAAGTTGTTTCTGACTTTTGGCAATCCTAGGCAATTTGTTCAGAACGGCTTTTGCCTTTGCCTCCCTCTGAAGCTGAGAGACTATGACCTGCCCAAAATCCCCCAGTGGGTTTCCATGGCTGAGCAGGGATTCAAACCCTGGTCTCCAGAGTTGTAGTCCAATGCTCAAACCACTACACTGCACTTGTCAGTGAAATTGATGAAATGACATAGCTTCATGAAGCACGTGTTTGATTTTTAGTGTTGAATAGTATTGAAAAAAATATGTGGTTGGCCCAACTGTAGTTTGAAGGGAAGCAGTCAATTCTGCCCCTTCCACCCAGGGCCAGGCTGTTGGTTATTCCCTAGCTCAGTAGACTGGCTGATTTAATATGTGGGCACTTGCTGAAAATCTAAGCCACTTTTGTTTTAGATGTTTAAGTAAAACTGAGTTTTTTTTAACATGAGAGTGTTTTTGACTTCCATAATGAAGGTGCGCAAAAGCAAAACCATACTATGTGCAACAGAAAAGGAGAATCTGCATCCCAGACTGTTGTTTTTTTTTAAATGTTATCAAGGCTTAATTTGAATATTTGAGCTTAATGGGTATTTTGGATTCTCTCAGAGTCATCCAAGAGTTAAGGCATTAGTGTGCAAAGGTTCTGGCGATTTGACACACATGACTGAGAAGATGGGTGGATGTTCTTTTAAATGCTCAGACAACTGTGAAATAAAGAAGGGAAGATAACCACTAACAAAATCAAGGGAATGAAGAAAAACTAGAAAAAGAATAATGCAGTACTGTTCTTCCCCCTAAGATTATCCAAGGAAAACATTTCATCCCCAAAAGTCTGTTCTTGGTCATTTTGGTCACACGCTGAAAATGAAAAATAGTTTAGCAATAAAAATATTAATTCAAACTAACCTATCACAGCCCTAGAAGATAAAGCAGATGAATGTTCTTTCCCTCAAGGACAGACAATTACACATTTAATAAAGTGAAGGGGAAAGAGATAGTGGAATAAATGACGATAACAAATCCCAGTTACACCCCCCTCTTCTCCCTCACCCCGCCATAACACAGAAGAGAAAAACATTCCCAAATACAACAGCTTTGAACTAGGGATGTTCATCCTTGTGTGTCTTATTCTCATTATTCTCACATGCAAGAATGGAAACCACTTTTTTTTTCTCCTTGACTCAAAAAAAGTGAGATATTTTCTACTGGTAAGACAGAGGTTTTCCTTTCACAAGAATGATTTTTGAACAGATTGCAAACTATAGTAGATGCTGTCTTGTTGTATGGAGGATTTATTTGCATCTTTTTGTCAACTACCAAGTTCTTCAGGGTTTACTTGTGTTGGTCTTTCGCTTTACAAAAGAAAAGATACTAATATGCAGAGAGATATTTTGAGCAAATTGCGGAGAATGGAGAAAAAGTGCTTGGTTTGTTCTCACCATGTAGGAAGGAAATCTCACTGGGGTTAATGAACTTTTGGCAGGCTGTCTCAAAGGGTCAAGACAGCCTGTCTTGTTGTGAACAAATAATGTAGCCAGATTTCTTCTAAGCCCTATCAGGAACACAACTTTTGTGTAAATGTTGCAGGACACCTAGACCTTCTCTTAACTTGATACCCCAAGTGTAACTCATGCCTTGGATTAGAATGAGACTCTGTTACTTGAGCATACATTTCCACCAGCACCTGATCAAGGCCATTTCCGCACTAGACTGTTATAACACTATTATTCCACTTTAAACATCCTATGGAATCCTGGGGTTTGCAGTTTAGGGAAGGACCTTTAAGGTCTAAACTGCAAACTCTAAGCTGCAAACCCGAGGATTCCATAGGATGTTGAAAGTGGAATAATAGCGCTATAACAGTCTAGTGTGGAAATGGCCCAAGTCTAGTTTCAGAACCACAGAACTGATGAGCAGTTGTTCTTTTGTGAGCAGTTACTAGGAATGAAACACCCAGAGTTGGAATACTGAATGCAAGGTGAATCTTCCATTATCTCTAATCATTATTCCCTCAAAGATTATGGCATACTTTATCAGTTGCTTAACTGAACAATAAGCAAAATCTTAGAGTGATTCAGCTCTTAACGGAATATGCTAACATCAGACTACAGGTTTGTGGGTTTCTTGGTTTAATTTACATCCCCCCTTCCTTCTTGAACAGGACCCAAAGTGACAGAACCCACCTTGCAGAAGATCCAAAGTTCAATTTAAACATGGGTTGCTGTCACAAGCAAGCATAGATTTGCAAGATTTGTCTGTGGGAAGGAGCTGAGGCATGGTGGGGAGAGTGGGCACCCAAGATCTAAACCAGGACAGGGAAAGGAGAGGAAAAGGGGGTGGGTCAGCATGGTACCTCTATACTTGCTTGATCATGACTCCATAGCTAACATGCAGAAGATACAGGTCTTTGAGTACAGGTCGAATATATGCCTAGTTGGGTGCTCCACAGAGTATCAGGGCCACTACATTCTGTGCCAGCTGCAGCTCTTGAACCATGCAGAATGAAAACCCCACATTAGAGTAGTCCAATAGCAAGGTTGCCGTAACATGGATCACAGGGGCAAAGTTATCTCTGTCCAAGAGCAGATGTCATTAGGGCACCAAGTGTGGTAATGGCAATTCTAGGCCACTGAGGTCACCAAGGCCTCCAGTGACAGAAACTGACCAAATGTACCTTCAAATTCTGTTTCTGTTTCTTCAGAGAAGGGATTGTAACCCCATCCAGGACACGTAAACAATCCAATTCCAGAATTTGACCCCACCCCACCCCAAATCCTGGGCCAGGCACTTTACCCGAGCTTTCATTAAAGCTTTCTACATGCAGAAGAGAAAGGAAAGCTCTTCCTTCTTGGGGTCAGATTCAGAACCTGACTTTGTAACATGCAGGAAACATTCCGAGTGTCAAAACACCTCCTGACTGACCTAGAAAAAGAGGGATTAAAACACACATGAAATAAATGCCACTGAAAACCGTACCTCAGCATAAATAATACTAGTAGCTGAGTCATCCAGATTGCATGCTACCTCTTTGGCACTAGAGCATGTCTTTCTTGTTTAATCAGAATGTAGTCATCACCAGATACATCGTGTTCAATTTGCAGAGGGAGGAGAATGGCTTTCTATTCACTCCAGCTTGCAATGTAGACAACAAAGGCCATTGCTGCCCAAAACAACTGCAAAGCATCAACATGTCAAATTAAGCTCTTCTCCTAGTCACCCACCTTCTACCAGTTTCAAGGAAATGGGTCAACTAATTAAAAACAGAATTAGATGACATTTCCTGATATGCTTTTTCTTCAATATCTCTGGCACGTTGGATAAATTAAAGAAGGAAAACACCATTATTGGAGGAAAAGGTCAATTCTAATGTAGAATTTCTTCTACAAATGTGAATTTGCAATGAGTCCCATGCTGGAAAAAGTTGTGAAGAACTGTGGCAGAGAAGAAACCCTATATACTATGTGTTGAGAGCAAAATGCTTCCATTTTTAGATTACTTTCCTGTATGTTTATGCCTACATTGCACTGTGATATCATCCCATCAATGTGATGATGCCTGGCTGTGCCAAACAAGGGCAAGTAATCTAAAGCTGAATCCAAGCAGAGCCACTCCTCCTCATTTGGAAGGCAGGTCAAAGAATAAGCGATCATCTGTTTTGGATGGAGATGCAATCCCCTTAAAGACTCAGTTAGTACTGTGGATGTACTCCTGGGTTCTGCCTTGAATAAGGAATACCTGAGGCTTCAGTGATCTCTGGAACACTTTTTGCACAACTGCTCCCAGTTTCCCTGAAATGTCAGATCTGCTCACACTGGCTCATGCCTTAATTACATCTCGTTTGCACAACTGTGTCTTTGAAGATAGTTGGGAAATCTCATTTAGTTCAGAATGTTGCAGCCAGACTGTTGACCTGGGCTGGTTATGAGGACCATGTGATTCCCATATTAAAACAGCTTCAGTGACTAAACTCCTTGCAGGGACAATTCAAAGTACTAGTTATGATAGCATATAAAATCCTGCAGAACCTGGGATCACGTTATCTAAAAGACCACATTCTCCCACAGGAGTGTGTCTGTAGTTGTAAAATGATTAGGAGAGGCTCTTCTGTCCCACCAAGATCTGTAGCAGGGACTTGAAAGAAGACCTTCTTGGGGACTGTTATCAGGCTTTGGAGTTCCTTCCAAAGGGTCCAGCTAGTCCTATCTCTGATGACCTTCTACCTGCAGGGAATGATATTTTTAGATAGACCTTTGAGACATAAATGGTTTATGAGTATGCTGTAATTGGTTTTAATATCAGATTTTTTTATAAAGTTTACATGCCTTAATTTTTATGTCTTTCATTTACTACTGTATTTGACTATACTATATTATTATATTTTATGATACTTGTATTATTGCTTGAATCATCTAGAGAACTGTTTGGGTGAAAATGTAGGATACAAATTAAATAGCAATATATTTCAAGAGACATTTCCTTCCCAGTGCAATGTCTAGTCTTTATTTGAAAATCTTAAATTAAGAATATTCAATTCTAAATCTATTAATCATAGAATAATAGAATGATAGAGTTGGAAGAAACTACAATGGCCATCAAATCCAATCCCCTGCCATGCAGGAACACACACTCAAAGCACCCCCTGCTAATGGCCATCCAGCCTCTGTTTAAAAATTTGAAAAGAAACCTCCGCCACACTCTGAGGCAGTGCATTCCACTGTTGAATTGCTCTTACCATCTAGGAAGTTCTTCCTGGTGTTTAGGTAAAACATCTTTTCCTGTAGCTCCACATCCTAGTCTCTGGAGCAGCAGAAAACAAGCTTGCTCTGTCTTCCACATGACATTCCTTCAGATGTTTAAACATGGCTATCATGTCACCTCTTAACTTTCTTTTCATTAAGCTAAACATACCTAGCTCCCTAAGCCACTCCTCATACATTTCCATGTGGTTTCCTGACCTTCTACCATTTTGGTTGTCCTCCTCTTGACACATTCCAGGTTGCCAATATTCTTCTTGAATTTTGGTGCCCAAAATTGGATATAGTATTCCAAGTGAGTCTAACTAAAGCAGAATAGACTGGTACTATTACTTCCCTCGATCCTGACACTATTGATGCAGCCTAGAATCACATTGACTTTTTCTAGCTGCTGCATCACATTGCTGACTCATGTTCAGTTTGTGGTTGACTAAAACTCCTAGATCTCTTTCACATATACTGTTTTCAAGCCAAGTGTTACCCATCCTTTATCTGTGCATTTCATTCTTTCTTCCTTAGTGTAGTACCCTACATTTCTCCCTGTTAAAATTCAGTTTATTGCACTTTTCAGGAAATCACTGCAAACAGAAAAATTAAATTTCCTACAAAGTTCTTTGGATGAGAAAAAATTCCCAGGTGTGCAGTCTCCTAGTGGATCCGTGGAATGTGCCAAGAAACCCATCCACCGGTTAAGGAAACCTGTCTGCCAGTTAGCAGCATTTTGCGCAGATTTCTGCATCACCTGTTAACAGAGAGAACACACACTTTGCAGACACTTTCTGCTGTCTGGCTCTTGTTTGAAGCTGCTTAGCAAGATTAAGGCCATGCCATGCTGAGCCTCTTATTCATTCATTCATTCATTCATTCATTCACTTGCTCACTAACTCATTAAATCATTAATTCATTCATTCCCTCCATCTGCAGACACAAGATAAATATTTCAGGAGCTGCTTCTGCTGCCAAGGCCAGTGGCCCCCGCCTCATGTAAAATTAGTAGTTGGCACTCTCCGAGGAGGGGGGTGTTATGAATACAAAAAACATACAAAAAAAATTGAAGTACAAGAAAAGAGCGAGAGAGGAAAGCTGGGGGTGTTTATGAGTTGTTACAGAGACTTTAGCTTAAGAATAAGTTCAGCGTGTCCCTGATAAGACAGATAAGCAAGAAATGATTTTAAGTGGCTCCAAGGGCTATAATATGTAAGAGGATGTTGTGCCAGGACAGGAAAACATTCCTGTTGTCTGCAGTGTCCAAAAATAAAAGAAAAGAAAACTGGGCACAATCACCTTAGTGCACCAAATCTGAGGATGGGACACATTTGGGTAATTCTCAGTCAGTCTTGTTACTGCTTTGCGTGGGACCCTCACTGACCCTCCTAACCTTGAAGAGCTCTCCATTGTTTTTTCAAAGATTTTAGTGATTCTGCATTGTTTGAACAAGCAGGGAGGGATGGAAATCAGTTAGACTGGAGAATGGGAGCAAAACGAGGATCCACATAATACAAAGAACTACGATTGTGGTAAGAGACAAAAGTCAGTAGGCACCTCTTTTTGGGAAATAGTATTCCAGTTCTGAAGCGCTGTTCTGGAAGTCTGGTTTTATGGCTGTTCACAGAGTTCATTGCAATCAATTTTACATGTAATAAAGACACAATTCACTAAAACATTCTTCAACACATCCCACCACAGCATATTACAGGGCCAAGAATTTTAGTCTGAGGATGGATACAGACAATATATTTTAAGTTCTTTAGTTCTCATAGAGTAAATATATTTTTCTTTTATCCTACTATCAATTCTGGTCAAACAGCATACATAGTTTTTTGAAACAATATAAAACAATTTTAAAAGTATCAGACCTGTTCAAAAGAGGAAACAGTGAGAGAGATGTACATACGATGACCAGTAATCTGTCTTTCACTGTACAGTAATTAATTAAGTTCAAATGAACACACTACAACACAACAACACATCTGATATAGTTCAGGTAAGTCTCATGGTAGCACAGTGGCCATGCTGGCTGCAAGATTCATGGAGCAGTAGTCCAAAAAGGCAATGTCACCATGCTGAAGAGGATTTTGATACGGAAAAACTTTCTCTCTCACACACAATTTCCAGAGCAGGAAAAAAAAAACATTGAAAGGGAGAGGGTGTTAGCTGAGGGCACAATTAATATAGGAGTAACTGAAACAAATGACAAACGAGCAAGCCTCTTGGGAGTGGTACTGGCCTTCTTTCCTTTTGTGCAGCTAGGAGCTCCAGCAGAGCTTTCTTGCCATTTGCTGCCTGCCTCTTCAGCCAATGGCCATTTCCACACGGGGTTTTTAAAATGGGGCAGAGCGTCCTCCAGGGAGGAGGTCTGCACCTGGGAGCAGACTGGCTCGGACCTACTTAACATAGATCCACACTTCGGCCCGCTCTGGAACGACTCCAAGTGGTCATCCAGTGTGCTTTTGAAAGACTGCTAAAAACAGGTGTTTCAAAAGCACGGAGCATGCCACTGCGAGCCTGCTCCCTTATGCAGATTCGCAGGCTCACCCCAATGCGAGCCTGCGATCTGCCAGGGGTGGGCTTTAGGCTGGCGAGCTTCAGCGGTTGGTCGAGACCCTCAACCAACCGAAAGCCACCATTTGGGATGCATTGATGAGCACGCACTGCTCCAGAGTGGCGTGGACCGGACTGGGGAGCCAAGAAATCTGGTAAGTAGCATCACGGGGCGATTCCTTCACCCCATGCGGAAATGGCCATTGGTGGCTTTCCTATTAAACTGATGCAACAGCTTACACCCTTGAAATTTCAAAGTATATCTGTATTCTAATTAAACGAGAAGTTTCCTGGAAATCTCTCTCACATGACAACTTTTATGAACTTGCATTCTAAAATGAAAAAGAACAGCAAGTAAATCAAGAGAGAGTGGCTACCTGATACTGAAGAGGTTCTGCTTTTCTACTCTCATGGAAGGAATTTGAAAATTTAAAAAACAATTTAATCTCCTGGTGGATGACCATTAGCATTTCACAACTGCTAGCAGTGGGCAATATGTTGCAGGTAAGCCTCACAGCTGCAGTGCCTCCGTAGCTGCCAATACCAAACCCACTATCTGTGTCACCAAAATTACTCTGGTTTTTTGCATTCTCTTCTAGAAAGAGGAATACCTTCTGACCTGCAGACTGAGAAACTTGTTTGGTCCCGGAGGGCACTCTGTATCCTGCCTGGACCACAGAGTGGGTAGCAAATTTCAGTGGCAGTTCTAGCAGCATTAGAGAACTTGTTAGTAGCCACTTAGCAGCCACATGAACTCCCAAGGATTCTGTGAGGAAAGTTGCCTAGTGCAATGTAAACAGTATGCTTGCTTGAAAGAAGGTGCCAGTCACTTTCTTCCCTGAAGGCATATTTGAATCTAGAGCTCCACTTTTCCTGCTGAGGCTGAGAAAGCCATAGGCATGGAGAAGTATTTCTGGTGTGACAAGACCCCCCATTATTCCTCCAGTTAGGATCCTCTAGCAGCAAGATGAAAAGCAGAATTTTCCCAGGAAGCAGTGTATGTGGGAATGTGCCTCCCTTCATCTTGTTCTTTACATCAAACAGCAAAATGTCTAAGAGCACACCCTGCAGAGGACAAAACTGTGTGGTTTGCAAGGTGTTGCATGGAATTATGCTTTGTGCTTTGCCTAAGATCACAGGGAGGCTAATACCTTAGGTCCAGGGACTTTTCAAAAAGCTCCCTGGACCTAAAATAGCCAAGAGAACATACTGAATTTTTCCCCATGTCCCTAAAGGGTGCTAGATGAGATGTTTCTTCAATAAGCAATTCTTTAAGCTCTTGATATAGAACATATAGTTCCCATCTCCTGTTCCGTGGTGAAAGTGATTGGGCCGTGGGCTGCCTAAAAGACAATGTATCTTTGGTGCCCTTCTTCTCTTCTGTGCCCGTGTTCCAGGGAATAACATCATTATCATCATCATCATCAACAACAACACAATACTGTTTCCACCAAAAGGCAGGACATGAAACATATACAGTAATCAGACACTAAGACAATAAAACAGTGTCAGTTCTGGCATGGGAATGTGGATCCCATCTAGCAGCAATATGCCCCTTGGTATCACAGCCTCCTAGGTGGCATCTTGCAGGGATGACCTCAGGCTATCTCTCGTTGTTGTTGTTGTTGTTGTTGTTGTTGTTCAAGTAATTTCCAATTTATGGCAATCCTAAGGCAAACCTATCATGGGATTTTCTGGGGCTGAGACTGTGATGCACTCAGGGTTAATTCCAAAGTACCTACTCAGGGGGAGAGATAGTACTGGATATTCTTGGAGTCATGATATTAGCCTTCATATTATTAGGGAATTTCTGAACACTGAACACTGAAACATGAGGTACATATGATTTGGTACACTTATGTATTCTAGTTCCAAATTATTCACATCTCCAGCTATAATGCCAGAAATTCTAGACATTCCATAAAGCACCCACAATGGCCTTTTTTCCATGACAGCACCTTAGGGCCAGAGATCTATATGTTAAATCTATCCCAGCTTGTCTATCACATGTCCATAATGGCATACTTACTCATGGAGGATGGAGACAAGAAGCACCTTTGTGGTCTGCTTTTTCTTATTTTGAGAATATGATATACTACATAGTGTGGTAAACTTTCTCCTAGACTTTCTTCACTTGTTATTCATCTGTGGGCAATAGCACTCAAAAACTTTCCAAATGTGCTAGCCTAGCTGAACTAGAGTCTCCATTACATGAGAACTTCCACTAGCTGGAATTGGTGAAACAATCTGAACAGATTTTCATCTGTGTCTTTATAAATTTTGAGTCTACATCACTGCTATATGAGATTTCTCATTCTTTATCTCTGTGGTTGAACTGTTCTTTCAAGGACTGCTTTCATTGTGTACTTGAAGTAATCATTTTGATTGTCATACACAAGTTCTGCACTTGTCAGCATTTTGAGTTCCTTGTTCCATCGTATAATGACAGTGTCAATAGCATGCCTGTGATCCCTTTCCCTGTTTACATGTTTGCACAGGCCAGCTGTCTGGTGTATTATACACTCTTGATTAGTTTTATCACCTCCCATCTTCGTGTATCATGTGTTGTTTCCTTTCTCCCCTTACTGAGTATGTTAGGTCCTTTTTTACCCATTTGTCTTATACTCATTTATGGTGTCTGAAATCATGCCTTAAAATGTGACTGTAAGTCATTCTGCTCATTCTGCAATAAATATCCAGCATATCTTTTGTGGGTCAATAGCTTTTATTTGGTGCTGAACAAGATATACTTAAAATTGTGAAAATATGTGTGTTTGTGACATCATAATCCACTATATGATCATGATTTCAGATCTTGCAACCAAGTTTATTCAAACATTTGTTATTTTGTTGTTGTTTGATATTGTCAGTTTTGACTTGTGACAACCCTGTGAATGAAAGAATTTTAAGATCCTCAATTATTTGCAACCTTACTCAGCTCTTGCAGACCCAAGGCCATGGTTTTCATTATTGAGCCCATTCACTTGTAATGTGGTATTTTCTTTTCTTAATGCCTTCAAGTTTAAAAACCATTCTAATCTTTTCCAGCAGGTACTGTCATCTGTCCAAAGGATGAAAACCTCAGTTCAGTCATTTTGGCTTCTAGAGAGTTTAGGCTTAAT
Organism: Ctenosaura bakeri; assembly: GCA_948474755.1. Lineage (NCBI taxonomy): Eukaryota > Metazoa > Chordata > Lepidosauria > Squamata > Iguanidae > Ctenosaura > Ctenosaura bakeri. Next base: position 358,067 of record CAOLHI010002380.1, on the reverse strand, counting down.
TTATTTTTGGTAACTGTAGATTTCTTCTCCAACAAGTGGAGTTGATTCTCTTCCTGTAAGTTTTTGTCATTGTCCAGCTTTCACAATCAGATCTAGAAATTGGGGTGCTATGTCATAGTCAATTCTAACTGTAAATCTACTGTAGTTCATTCATAGCTTCCTCTGCAAGTCTTAAGTCTTCTCCTGATTTATTGACTGCATACTAATGTCATATCAAAAACTTTGCAGACTTTTCATAAAGACACATAACTACACTATACTATATATGCAGTTGCAAGGTTATTCTATTCTATCCTATTCTATCTAGAGGACTATTTTGGCTCAGTTCTAATGCTTGTCCCTTGCTACCCTCAGTAACTTAACCCTGAACCCTGAAGCTGCTTCCAACCCAGCTAATCTCTAAGTTGCAGAGAACCAGTTTCTAGACATGTCTTGACCTAGGATAGGAGAAAATATGTATTTGAGAGACTCTTGCTGTATATCTCTTGAATGGAGACATTCACATATTAGAGACAATGGTATCCTTTTTTCAAACAAATATTTGTGTCTGAGATGAGTATGATGCCCCTTCACGTCACATGGTCTGCTACAGTGCTCCCCACCCTACTCTGAAAGTTGTTGCAAAGGAGACCTGTTTGAGGGTGAGAGTCAGAATGGCTCACAGAAGACTATGTGAACAAATGGGGAGTTTGTCTTTTCTACAATGTAAAGCACTTCAGAGGAGACCATTTGACCAGGAAACCCTATTAATTAGCATATCTGAATCTGGCCTCTGGGATTTTAAAATCCAGTTACAAAATGCTGCAGCCAAAGAAAGCCACATTCTGTGTTTGCCTTTGCCTCTTAGAGCGGTGGTCAGTTAGGCCAGAACTACTTCCCATGTCTCACATGCTTAGCATTAAAATAAGAAGGCTGAACAACTGAGCTCTAGAGTAACACAATGTGTTCCTCATTATAACCTTTCTCCAGGTCTGTGAGTTCACTCAGATTTTATGCAATTTTCTGCATTCTTCATTTCATTTTGTGAAACTATGTACATCAGTAATTTATTCCTTCCCTGCAGTCTGCAGTTTACAGGTAGCAGATGGTTCTCAGTAAAGGTTGCTCTGTGAAATCTTTCTAGCAGGTCTTCTAATTGGAGAAGAAGGATGAGTGGACATGAACACCTTACCCCAGTCTAGAACTTGCTGGTGAATAAACCCATGTCTGACCTATACCATTTCCATACTACAGACACTTAACAGTTTTGAATTATCTGCACTTCATCTCACTTACTTGACTAATTTATATCTACATGTTATAAAGGCAATTCTGATGCAGTGCACCTAAGCTCTATGTGTTGGCTACTTAAGATATACTGTATTCTGAATTAAATGTTCCCTCACATGGAAAAGAAGTCCTATGAGGAAAAGTTGAAGGAAATTGATATGTTCAGCCTGGAGAACAGAAGACTGTTCAGGGACATGTTCACACATTCTGAAGAGCTGTCATAAAGAACAGGTTAAAGCCTTATTCCTTGCTGTTCTAGAGGACAGGGCTAGATCCTAAGGACTAAATTGCAGGATGGTACATTTGGGCTGAAGATTAGGAGAAACATCCTGATGATAAAAGCAAATTGGCAATGGAAGGAATTTCTCAGTGTGATGGCAGATTCTCCCTCACTAGAGGTGTTTAAGCACAGACTAAGTAGCCTTCTACTGTAAATGCTTAGGCTCCAGATTTTTTTTCCTGAGACTACATGGCCTACAAGGGTTCTCTTGATTTGAGTTGCTCTACACCTGATTTAGATGGGTTTAATCTAGTTTTCTAGGCATGCCACCCTGTGTCTATTTTGGATCTGGCCTGGACTCCAAGGTTTCATTTTAGAAAAGCAAGTCTCTAACCCTTGTAAAACCAGAAATCTGGAACAAAATGTACAGCTACTCTTCTGTCCAATAGTTTTGCAAGAAACAAGTGTGTCCTGCTTTCCATGTTTCACACACTTAACACTGATAATGAGAATACAATTATATCACTAGCTAAGGTCCACTGCCTCTTAATATGACTCCCCAGTTTCCTGAGTCAATGTTACAAATGGCCTGGACCACCAACTTCTAAGTAGGCCACACCCACCAAATTCTCCTAGTGTACAAGAGTAGATGGAAGTGATGTAGCAAGCAGGAAAAAAATTCATTGGGAGCAACTTTTTCTTCATGGTCTCTGTGCCTCACATAATGGTTTTTTATGCCTGCACAGAGACCCCATCAGAATGTTCCAGAGCTGAATATCTTGATAGGAACTTTAGCCATCCCATGTATCATGCATGTCCCAGCCCACCAAGCAACTGTCCCTTCAGTTTTGCTCCATTCACCCAACAAATTACTTCTATTGGTGTGTTCTTGTGCTGAGTAGATTTTTTTATTGCTCATTTTCTCTCTTTTGCTCTCTTTCATTCTTCATTTCTTCCCTCTCAGTTTTTCCTCTCTTAATTCTTGCTTCACAAAAATAAAAATAACCAAACTTATTCCCATCCCCTTTTTTTCTTCCCCCTTATGGCCTCTTGTTGTTGTGTGCCTTCAAGTTATTTCTGACTTACGATGACCCTAAGGAAAATCTTATCACAGGGTTTTCTGGGGCTGAGAGTGTATTACTTACACATCCATGGTCATCCAGTGGGTTTTCATGGCCAAGAAGGGAACTGAACTCTGGTCTTCAGAGTTATAGTTCAATGCTCAGACCACTACACCACACTCCTTTTGTGGGTACAAAGTTTTTCTCTCTTGATGCTCATTCTGAACATCTTTATTGTCTGAAGGAAGGACATAACATTTTAAGATTTGCTGGGAATTTATTGGCAAAACCCTCAACAATTAGGCATCAGGGCTAAAGTTGTACTATTGGGAGAAGAATCTCCAGGTTACTGAGCAAGCCATGGCCAGTAAGATCCTCATCGTGTCCTCTACCACTGTTTCCAAGCCTTATGAGAAGCCTAAGAAGGTGCCAGTGTTGACATCCTTTACATTGGCACTGACAGTCTTGGCACTCACTTGAACCTCCTCAGTACCAATGTCAGCTTCTCCTGTACCATCTGCATCTATGGAGGTCGCTGTCCCACAGTCCACCACAGTATTGGTGCTGGGGGAATTGATCCCTGTAGTCTCACTTCAGAGAAAAAAGACTGCTCAGAAGAGGCATGCTAGTGGTGAGTTCACTCCTGCAGAGCAGCCTCATAAACAGAAGAAGAAGAAAGTCAAGCATGCCAATAAACCAGCTACATCCTTGGTATTGACAACAGTGGTCCTGATGGTATCAGCCTAGTCTGCCATTTCTACATTGGCATTGTTCTCTATAGTTCTAGTGGTAGAACTTGAGACCAAGCCTGCCATCAAGTGTACCCTGACACCTCAAGAGCAGACACCACAGCAACCATTGACTTCTCCTTCTCTTTGACCTCTGATGCTGGCTCTTTCCCTGAGAAAGATGCATTCTCCAAGATGGGACGATGCTTGTTTTATCAGGATTGATCATATGCCTCCTCTCACCTTCCATATCATGATTATGGGCTCCAGAAGGACTCACCCTGAACTTTGGCGTCATATCTTGATTGGTACTGTTACCCTGTATGTTGGGGGTCCCGGGAGGGGCACCCAAATAACCAAACTACAACACAAGATGGGGAAATAAAGCTTGAGCACTCTCTTAACAAGAGGCAAGGTAACTTTAGCTAGGATCTTTTACCCTATGTATACAGCGTCAGGTCAGAGAGCCGCTAGACAAGTTTTAAAATAACAAATAATATTTTATTGAAGACAAACAGCACGAAAGACACAACATACACTAATTAACTGAGAAATAGAAATAGAGAGTTTTGGGGATCGGGTAATACGACACCTGGTTTCGTAGTCCTGGACAGAAGAGAAGGTGGAGGGGAAGAAAGCTCAGCGCGGTTCGCTGAGGGGGTGACTTGCTGGACAAACCGACAGCAAGGCGGGATAGCACTCCGAAATGTTCCGAGGAGGGCTCAGACAAGGGGACTTTTTATAGGGTGGATTTTACCTACAGGCTATGCCATGCTCGGTGAGAACAAGGGCATTTTGGAGCTGGACAAAGGAGTTGGAAAAGGTCAAGTTTTACATGATGGGCTTAGCGCTTGATGACAATAGTATGGCCAGTATGCAAATGGCCCAACATAAAGGAATGGCTCAGCACTTGGCCATGCGTCTTTGTGTAGATCTGCGCTGAGCAAGGCTGGTTTGCAAGAAGGTTTTTCCCTGAAGCATCAGAGAGGCTTAAGTTGCCTGCCTAAATGAGGTTTGGAATGTCCAATCATTAACGGCCACGCCTAATACTTGCTTGTCTGGTGGACCTCTGCAAACACGTGGAGTGAGGTGGCAGAGAAAGGTCAAGCAAAGGCCAGATTATTTGATATCAAAAGGATATCTAGTGCTCTCACCAGACATATCATAACCGTGATAGCAGTACCTGAGGGAGCATATTTGGTGGGAGTCTCCATGATCTTATTGATCCTTCTCTCCATCTCATAGGGATCGTTCCCACCTTCATGAGCATTAATACTGATCTCCACAGAATTCTCTACACTATCACTACCATTCTCGGTCCCAGTCTCAAAGGACTCATTCTCATCCTGCAGTTCCTCAATCCCAGTTCTGATCTTTGCATCAGTCCTGGTCTCCAGTATGTTGGGAGCCCTCCTTTGTTCATCATTCACCTGTTACATCGCCTGTGTCAGCCCATCCTGTGTTCAGTAGCATATTCAGTAGACAGTCAATGCCAGTCACCAGTTCCGCACGGTCCTCCATCTCCACCAGCCCAGTCTGCTGAGACTGTGTTGAGAACTACTCCATCTCCACCACCTATTACAGCATCAATTTCTGCAACCTTCATATCTACTTCTTTCTGTGCTCATTTAGTTTCATCAATAACTACTCTTCAAGTTCCTGTCACTTCTAGACTACAACCGTTTCCTCCTGTGGTTGCTTCTTTCTCAACTGCTGTTCCACCTCACCCAAGATGCAGCAGTGTACTGATCCATCTGATTCTACCAGTTCCAACTATAACTCTCACACTTCATCACTGGAGTCTCCTTCACCATCCACATGTTCTCCCTCAGTGGCTGTTGAGAACACAACTCCTAATTCCCCCCACCAAAGATAAGAAAGAATTTGCTGATATCATCTTGAGGATGGCAACATTGAATGGTGTAGAGATCATTACTCTTCTAACTTCTGTGGCAGACCAAGTATCCAAAATTGTGGACAATCAGTTCCCCACTCCTGGAACTATTTCCTTTTTTAGTAGCCTTACAGTGGGTAGGTAAACAAGCCTGGACAAAGACTATATCTCTGCCACCTACCTCTTCAACAAAAAAGAATTACTAACTGTTTACTCTCCTTCTTTCTAATTCACTTGTAGTGGAGGCCTCCTAGACTAAAGGAGGCAAAAACGTACCTTCAGCACCACCTGACAGAGAGGGCAAATGCCTTGACATCTTTGTCAGAAGGTTTTATTCCTCTGTTGCTCTCTCTACCAGAGATGTCAACATGCAAGTTTTCATGGCAGCATATCAGTGTTTTTTCTGGGATAAGATGTTGCCACTTTATCCATACTTACCTAATGAACAAAAGAATGCTGGTTACCAGTTCCCCCAGAAGGCAGCAGCTTGGCTGAGTGTGCTCCTATGGTCATGGCAGGTACACTGGTACTCCAAAGATATGCCTGGCTTCACTCTGCAGGCCTTACAGAAGATACAAGGGGTAGAATAGAAGGCATATTCTTTGATGGCAAAGGTGTTTTCCATTCTAAACTGGACAAGTCTATGGAGCACCTGACAAAGACAAGGCTCAGAGCCAAGAAGATGGGCTTTGGCCGGCAGCAGCAGCAGCAGCAACAACAACAACAGTACATGTTCCTGTCCTGTCTTCTTGAAGACATCTGTTTTCAATCTCCTTCAGATCCATAAAGCTTCATCTCAGCCTTCTAGAATGTCATCCTTATCTTCTACTGCTGGACATCACTCATTCAGGCAGCATTGCCAGTCTACCTCCAAGAAATCTGCTGGGTCTTCCAAGTCTCAATTTTGACTTCTTTTGCAGGATGCCTCCACAACCCAAACTTCATTTGGGTTGCCATCTTAATAGTTCCATTTTGGTCCTGGCAATACTGCTTCAGCTTGCTTCTTCACATCTCCAGAGCTCTCCATACCATTCTCTTTCGCCAGACAGATCTTCTGTCTCACTCACATGGATGAGTACTCCACCCAGACTCCATCCAGATGTTGCAGTTGTCAGTATAGAGGATAATCCACTTAATTCTCCTAGAGTGAATACTGTTTTACAGGTATCACTAAGGCTTTCACCAAGAAATCCCATAAATGGAGACATTTTTGTTTCTTTGGTTCATCTAAGTCTGAACCAAGCTCTCCTGCTAGTCTCTCCAGAGTTCTGCATTTTCTGTTAAATCTGAAAAAGCATGGTCTCACATTTCCTCAGTTAAAGTCTTTCTCACAGCTATTGTGGTACACCACCCTGCCTCTCAGGCTTCTCTCCCTTTTTTCACTAATTCTGTTGTAAATAAGTTCTTAAAAGGATTAGCTCACCTTTATCCCCTGTTTCACCTCCTGTGACACCATGATCACTTTTCTTAGTTTTATCTCAACTGATGTGTCACCCTTTCAAGCAGCTGGCAATGGTGAATTAATGTCTTATGATCCTGAATCTCATTTTTCTTGCTGCGACTGCTTGGGCCCATCGATTGGGGAACTCACTGTTCTACAATGTGATGAGCCCTTCCTGTTTTTTCACTATGATTAAATGGCATTGTGGTCTGATGCAACCTTTCTACCTAAGCAATCTCCCCATTTCACTTTAACCAGGACATAGCCATAGTCTTCCACTCCATGAAAAGGTCAGTGCATTTTCTGGACATTCAGTGTCCCAACATACATGCTTTTTCAGGCTGCCTAATCGTCTGTGGTGACCAAAGGAAAATGCAACAGGTACTGTCCCAGTGCCTTTCTAAGTGGGTAGCTGAGGGTAGCTGTATCAGCTACGAACTTGCACATCAACCTATGCCTCTGGGACGTTGTGTGCATTTCATAAGAGCCATGTCATCTTCTGCTGTGCTGTTACGTGGAGTTTCATTATCTGAACTGTGCAAGGCTGCCACCTCATCTCAGCCCTCTACTTTTTTAAAAAGAAAATATTTTTATTAAAGACATAAATTAATACAAAATAACATATAAGGAAACAACACACTAACATATCTACTAACTAATCTAAACAACTAAGCAACTAACTAATATAGTGATCTCTCCATATTTGCAGGTTTGACTTTCATGGATTTGATTATTTGGCGTTTCTTCAACCCCTACCCCTCCATCTCAGGTGTTTTTTTCCCAAGGATCCTCTTGGCAGCTCCTATCAGGCCATACAGCCCTTTAAAAACCCTCTTCTGGTCTGCCTCCTCTTCTGCCAGCTACTACCTGGCCAGCTAAGGATGCCTCGCAGCCCAATCTCTCAGTACCAAAAACCCTCTCCCAGTGCCCACCTACCCACCCAAGGATGATGGGTGAGAGAGAAGACATATAGGGCCACCATTCCAACCCCCTTCCTTCCTTCTCCTTTCCTTTACCTGGTTTGGACCCCGGGTGCCCATTCTCCCTACCATGCCTCAACCCCCTTCCCACAGACACACAGATATATTTTGATATTTGTGACTTTTCCACTTTGCAAGGGTCTTCCATGCCTAACCCTAGTGAATGTGAAGGGCCAACTGTACTAATTAAAATAACTACAACAAGTCAAAAAGAGCTAATAAGGTCACACACTTGATTTCTGACTCCTTAGAAAATGGAAAGTAATAAAAGGTTATTATACTTCCTCTAAATTTGATCAATAGCCATACTTATATGATCATCTTAATTGTCTAATGTTATAATTATATAAAATTTAAACTACATTTATACTTATAAAATAACTGCTCTACTACTTACATTGAATGTAGAATACTTTTATAAATTCAAAATAATGTTCTACAATAATAATTATAATCTTTTTATTCAAAACCTAGTGTCGCATGTTTCCCTCAACTTCTCTTACATATGTTGCAACCTTCTTCCTTTGATTCTTGAATTCCTTAAAAGAGCCTTCTCTAATTAATGTCATTAATTTATCCATCTCAGCCATATGCAGTAAAAAGCATATGCAGCCATATGCAGTGAAAGCAGCACCCAGTCATCCTGAGCTGGTATTCTGAGATATTTCCGTTATTGTGCATACAATGTCATCTACTGCTGTTGTCATATATGGTAAAAATTTTACAAAGTCTTATTTATCTGGTTATCCATCAGTCCTAACAAGAGCAGTTCAAGTCTTAGTCTTAAGAAAGTCCTGCATCAAACAGTATGTCACCCAGAATTTCATTGCTTTATCACAAGTCTACCATTTATCATTTCTACCATTTACTTGAAGAACCTTTATAACATCCATTTTAAACAATTTTTCCGAGTCGAATACTACCTATACATCACCTTATAAAAATTCTCTTTTAAATTACAACTTAAAGCAAATTTCACATTTTTTGTCCACATCCTTTCCCATTGTTCCATCTGAATCAGGTGACCCATTGTGGTTCTTTGAATGGTCACCTGTGCCCTCACACAAATCCACCCTACCTCCCCTGGATTTTGGCAGACTTTAAAACTGAGGGGATGGTAGTTTGGCAGGCTCGGGCATGTGTGGTACATGAGAGGGGGTGGCATTCCCACCAAGCTATTCAGTTACTCAGCTCTAGAACATTCCAGTGGGGTCTCTGCACAGGCACAAAAATCCATTATGTGAAGGCAGAGTTGACCACTCAAAGAACAGTTACAGGTAGGCAATCTGTTCTTTCTCGCTAAACTGAAAACCCCAGGATTCCATAGGATGTTGAAAGTGGAATAATCGCGCTATAAGAGTGTAGTGCAGAAATGGCCTAAGAAGTATAGCAAAAGTTTGAGGAGAGGCAAGGGAGGAGAAAAGAGAGAAGTGAGGATGAGAGCTTCAATGGAAGCGTGCAAGAAGGAAGAAAGGCAGGCACAAGGTGATGGAAGATACAAAAGAAAGAGGCATGGTAGCCCAGGATGAGACCAGGAAAGAAAAAGAAATAGGCGGTGCAAGAAGTAGAGTGCAGTAAGCAAGGAAGGGGGACATTGTGATGTTACAAGGTAAAACAAGGAAGGGTGAGAGCTGCAGTGGGAAGGTGCAAAGCTGGGCAAAGTGCAAGAGAAAGAGGTAAGGTTTTTAGGTTTGACTTTAATTTCCTCTGCATTTCACCCTGTGAATCCAATGGCAGCCACTTTTAGTGATATTTTCATGATCTGTACCTTTTTGCCATCAGTAAGAAAACGTATAGCATTTTAAAAAAATGTTGTAGTGAGTTGATGAAAATAAGGTAGTATTAGAAGTGCTTGTGTATGACAAAAGGTTGTTGGTTTTTTTTGTTGACCACATGAGGAAAGTATATCACCACTTTACGTTGTTCTTGTCCTGCTATTAGCACAAGAACCCTAAACAATCGTTTTGCTGAGAAATAATGATAGCTGACATGATAAATTCAATGACCATACAGGAATTTGAATTTGGGTTTCTGTTCCAAGTTTAACACTATAAACATTAGTATTCTCAGAAGAATAGTTATGATTTTAAAAATGACACGAAGGCTGAAATATAGTAGTAAAACAATGCAGTTACATTTATATAATAGAATGTATAGTGTGCTTAGTTATAGAATCATAGAAATGTAGAGTTGGAAGAGACCACACGGGCCATCCAGTCCAACCCCCTGCCATGCAGGAACACCCTCAAATCAATCCCGACAGATGGCCATCAAGCCTCTGCTTAAAAACCTCCAAGGAAGGAGACTCCACTACACTCTGAGGCAGCATATTCCACTGCCGGACAGCCCTGACTGTCAGGAAGTTCTTCCTGAGGTTCAGGTGGAATCTCCTTTCCTGAAGCTTGAATCCATTGCTCCTTGTCCTGGTCTCTGGAGCAGCAGAAAACAAGCCCTCTCCCTCCTCTACGTGGCATCCCTTCAAATATTTAAACATGGCTATCATGTCCCCTCTTAACCTTCTCTTCTGTAGACTAAACATACCCAGCTCTCTAAGTCTATCCTCATAGGGCATGGCTTCCAGGCCTCTCACCATTTTGGTCGCCCTCCTCTGGACTTGCTCCAGCTTGTCAATATTCTTCTTGAATTGAGGTTCCCAGAACTGGACACAGTATTCAAGATGGGGTCTAACCAAAGTAGAGTAGAGTGGTACCAGTACCTCTCTCGATCTAGACACCATACTCCTATTGATGCAGCCAAGAATTGCATTGGCTTTCTTGGCCTCTGCATCACACTGCTGACTCATGTTCAGCTTGTGGTCTATGAAGACTCCTAGATCCCTTTCACACGTACTGCTATCCAGCCATGTGTCCCCCATCCTATATTTATGTATTCCATTTTTTCTACCTAAGTGTAGGACCTTACACTTCTCTCTGTTTAATTTCATTTTGTTAGCCTTGGTCCAGCTCTCCAATCTATCCAGGTCGTTTTGAATTTTGATCCTGTCCTCTGGGGTATTAGCAATCCCTCCCAATTTGGTATCATCTGCAAATTATAATATCATCTGCAAGTTATAATAATTAGTATAATATGCAAAATAGATTTCTGGAATATGGTGGTCCCTACCACAGATGTGAAGAAGTTTCTGTTGCAAAAACTGGAGTCTAGAAACTCCTACTGATAAAATTAATAAAATCTCCTGCCTGCTGTAGACTGCATGCCTGCGTCACGGAGCATGTAAACAAAACACTGCTGAAGTCAAATTGGCAAATTGACTACGTTTATTGGTAAAAAAGAATTCCAAACCTCCAAAGTTACAGAAGAAAAGTTCAAACTGCCCAACATCATGGCAGGTCAGCAACAGAGTGCAAAGACAAAAGAACAGAGAGACTTTTACACAAGGCATGGGGTTATATGATATGCAGTAAACATGCTGTAGGCACTTGAACCTACGACAGCAAGCGTGAATAACAAGTTCATAGCCATAACGTGTCATGTAGCAAAAACACATATGATGGCGCAGCTGTGTGCCAGTTCCGGACAAGCTGATAACGCTGAGAAAAAGTTTCCCAAGGAACTGGCTAGCCATAACAACAGGTTTGTAACAGTTTGCTTTCTCACACACACACACACAAGAGCTGTGAGAAATTTGTGGAGCAAAGAGTCCATTATCCACTCACATAATGCAACAGTTTCACCATTGCTAATATTATAGGCTCTGGCTGTGTGTCTCAGCCAGAGCAAGTCAACACCACAAGGAGACTCTTTGAGGAAGTCATCTCCATCACCAGACCAAGACACTCAATGCCCTCCCACTATAATTTATGCAAATTTTACAAAATACAATGTATACACCTGTTCTCTCCATAAAATGAGTTTCTTCTTTTCTTTGTGAATTTCCATACATAGACACAATAACCTCAATAAGACAGGCTGATCATCTCAAAGATTCAAATGATCCATTCATTTTTAATAGAATGCATTTTCACATTTTCCAATACTGTGTGTTTTACAGAAATACACTAGAACTACTAGCAAAAATTTGCATGTTTTTTTCTGAGAGAGAGAGAGACCTTGCAGAAACTAACACTTAATTTTTTTCTCCTTAAAGGGCTTACCAGTATCTTGTTCACCTCTAAGGATGAAATAAGACAAGACCTCTATCCCTACCTCCACCAAGGTTAGGATTCCATGTGATTTATCTGTATATATAACTCAGCCTTCAGAAAACCTCGAAAACCTGCATCTCTGTTCAATATTCAAAAACAACAGAGATTCTTATTTCCCTTCTTCTTCAATTCTACTTGCTTGAGTGTTGGGAAGAATAACAAGAAGAGATTTGTCATATGAGAGTCACAGAAAACACCCCTTCTGCTTCCTACTTATCAAGCAATATCAAAAAGCAATCCATTAGTATCTTAACTTTAATATCTCAGAAAGTGCCACATATATGTCAAATCCCTAATAAATCAATTCCTGGGTTTTTCTCCTTCTGGCACAGCTTATATAATATTAACATTTTACATTTTAACCATGTTAGCATTTTTAATGCCCCAAATCCTCATGTGCTCCATAAAAATAATTCAGCTCTTTACTAAAAATGCCCCACCTCTGCTACAGAGTCCATCAACTGTAAAAGAGCTTTTTCAGCAACATTATGCCTTGAAACTGAAAAGCAGTGTACAGCATTTCTTTGTTAAACTGAAACAGGAGAGGAGTGACTGTTAAAATTGACCCATAGGTAATGTCATCTCCTCTATCCCTTTCACCAAATGTAAGAATGTGAAAGGCAGCCAGGTCTCATGTTTTTGTATTTTAGACTCCTCTTCTTCCTCTTCACTTTGGTGCTTCTCTTCAGGGCTTTAGGACTAAAATAACATCTCAGTGTGGCAGATGTAAATCAAAGGAAGAAGGGAGATTTCTGCTTGGCCTGAAAGTTTTTGCCACACATACACTACCATTGCCCTCCTCCCATTGCACAGTCCTATGCATGTTCACTCTGAAGTTAAGCTTGGTTTTACTGGACTTGGACTTGATTAAGTATGTTTAAGTTTGCAGACTTCATTTCATTTGTAAAGAGTTTTTAAAGGACGCTTCAGCCAACTTCCCATCCTAGACTTTGCAAAATCTATGAGAGCTTTCACAAGTCTGTAAAGTTTTGCCTCACATCCTTTTGCCACACCCAGCCATCGCATGCACACTTCATCCAGTTAGACAGTGGAACATATCAGAACATGCCCCAAGTTTACACAGGAACTGAACATCGATACATGACACTAAATACCCAACTGCTGGTGGTTAACAGACTTAGTCCCTGGCCTCACACCTTAATTCCATGTGTGGACAGATTGCTTGATTTCCTTACTGTTTCATGCACAGGCAAGCAAGAATGGCCTTCCCATACTTCCTTCATTCCTTACCATTGACTAGTGCAAGGTCATGATGAACAGAGGGTGTATGGCAAAAACATCCAGAGAGCAACACTTATTTACTTACACCTGTGGGATGCCTTGGGGATCTTGTCTTTGTCATAAAGAAATAAATAAGCCAAGAGAAGTCCAAGTTACCCACTTCAAGGCCCTTTCCGCACGCAGCGAGGGAAACGCTCCCTGCCGCTACTCACCAGCTTTTTGGTGGGTCCGGGTGAGTCCGTCGGGACAAGGAGCAGTGCGAGCTCGTCACTCCACACTGCTCCGGCATCCAAAATGGCGGCTTCTGGTTGGTGGAGGTTCTCCACCAACCGGAGAAGCTCACCAGCCAAAAGCCCACCCCCAGCAGATCTGCAGGGATGCACTAGTGCGCGCCTGCAAATCTGCACCAGAGCGCAGGGATGGAACAACACGGGGTCATGCGCTTCGTACTTTTTAAAAACCTCTTAAAAGAGGTTTCTAAAAAGCATGCTGCGCAACCAGTTCCGGTCGCTCCAGAGTGGACTGAGGTGCGGAACTACAAAAAGTAGTCCGCCCCAGTCCACTCCATGGTGCAGAAGACCTCCGTTGGAGGTCACTCTGCACCGTTTTAATAGGTCCGTGCGGAAAGGGTCCAAGATTCTTTCCTGAATAGTCTGCTTCTGAGTCTCAAAGTCCCAGAAAAGAGATGCAGAAGAATTCTACTTCAGTGAGAGAGAATTCTTGTTGTTGCCAAGTTAAGTTTGTCATGTGCACTTTTCCTTGAGATGTTTGTCACCTTTAACATGTGTAGGAAGGAGCTCTCCTGTATGCTGGGAAAAGATGTGTCTGTTGAATTTGGCTAGTACAACTGGGGGAGAATTTTGTTTCATTTTATTTATATAGGCTCTGTCAAAATCCACAGATCATATTCAAGATGGAAAGAACTTGAGATTTGAGAATCTTGTTTGTAGAAGGAAGTGAAAATGACCAATTTTTCCATCTCTAAACTCGATTCAGAAGCAGAATGAGGGCAACTGTTATAAGTAAAACAGTCTCAGAAGTACTAAAAAGTATGTGAGTAATATATGATAGAGTGACTACTATGCTATATTGTGTACAAAAATATATATACATTTTACTACAAATATCAGAACACATACACAATAGAACAATTCAATGCGTGAAGAATATTGAGCAATTAATCATGCATAAAATCTACCAACTAAAAGAGGCATATATACAATATTGGAACCAAGAGTATTAAATTCTGAAGTCTTAAATGGGAAAGTATCTCTTCAAAGAGGTAAGATGTTAAAAGAAGAAGCAGAACACAACCGGAGAAAGTGAAATGCAGTTTTTTTCCTAGAAAGGAACCATCATTGACTCATAAGCCAAAATTTTCTTGGAATGCTTTTTCAAATGTTTCTGTATTGTCTCCAGTGGCTATGGATCTTACAGCCCCCTGCTGTGTATGAAAGTCAAATGGCTTTTTATGGTTCTGTGCTGATTCTGAGGCAAGAGAGCTGGCATTCCTTTCTGTGAAAGAATTTAAGGAATTGTGCACAGGAGGGAAGGATTTTGGTTAATGGCAGCATCTCTTGAAATTCAATAAAATGAGCTATTACTGGCTGCATGGGTGTATTTTGCTTTCTCTGGGTCTACATTGTTATATACATATTTTAGGTTGTTTGTTTGTGGGGTGTGGAAATGTAGTACTCAGTAGAAGCATCATCTTGCCTGCTCCTTGGCCTCAGGAGTGAATAAGAGCTAGTCTTAATTAGAGCCTCTGTTGGTGGGGAAGGCAAGAGGCCAGTTAAAGACTACTGACACATTCCGAAGAGGACTTTTTGGGAGCTAGAAGCTTTATGATGGCAGAAGTGACACAGAGTTACTGAATGCCATATGGAACAGCACCATTTGGGCTGCTCAGCAGAAGCTTTTAAAAAGAGATGAGACCAGCCTAACTTGGTTGAGTAGGGAGCACCACAGTTGAGGCACTGCTACAGAGAAAGCCCTGTTAAATGTACCCACCAACCTAATTTCACAAGATGTTGGGACATGCAACAAGGCCTACTCTGAAGATCTCAAAATTTCTGGCAGGCTCATATGGGAGGAGACAGTCTTTCAGGTATCTTGGCCATTGGAAATCTTATACCTCAACAACCAACTCTTTCAGTTGAGCTCAAAAGCAAATTAGAAGCCAGTGTAGTTCTTGCAGGATCAGTAGATACTTTCTGGTCATTAAAATGCAACACCTGACACAAGGCTGGCTGCTGCATTTTGCACTAGCTGCAGCTTCCAAAAACTTTTCAAGGGCAGCCCACATAGAGCATATCTAATTAAGAGGTAACTAAAGCATGAACCACTGTGGCCAAATCTGCCTTCCCCAAGAAAGGGCACAGCTAGCATGCCAGCTGAAGGTGGGCAAAGGTGCTTCTGGCCACAACGGCAAGCAGCTTTTCCAAAAGCAGCATTGGGACCAACAGCTGTGACCCTGATCTTTCAGAGAGAAAGCCAAAATTTCTTAAGACAGAAAGTTGATTAAAAATTGACATCAAGCTCTAAACAGACTAACAGAATCAGTAAAAAAATATAAATATTAAGGTAACAAATAAGTGAATAAATACACAGACAAAGCCAGCAGTTAATGGACACTAGCAACTAGAAGCAAAATAGTTTTAATTGCTATCTAGCAATGGAATAACATTAGCTGGCCTCTTTAAAGCCCAGTGCATCAAAGGGCCAGCCAGATCATTTTCGGAATCATTAAATTACCAAGTCTCCCATTTCAGGCAGAATATGGTTGAAGGCTGGAAATTCTGTGAAAAGATAGTTCTTAAATTCAAGCACACAAATTTAGCAATCCTAACCGGCCTCATGGACCACAGTAAAATTCAAACATTTTATCAGCACTTTAGCAATTGTTTCTGAAAAAAATCACCAAATATTGGTTCTCCCTTTGATTTTGACATATACTCCCCTGCACACACACTTTCAGGTCAGTACTAGTTATTAAACACATCTATATCGCAGTTTTAGCTAAAATGTATGGCATTCAAGACCCTGTAAAAAAAAATGGGGAGCGGGAGAAAGTAGATATAGTAAGATTTTAAAAAGGAAATAGCCTGAAAGCACTGGGTCCTCTGTGATCTTGGAAGCTAAGCAGGGTCAGGTCTGGTTATTATTGCATGGGGACACCCAAAAATACTAGGTGCTGTAGGCCAGCACTTCTTAAACTATCTGACATGGGGGACTGGCTATTTTTTCTGCCTGAGTACCACTAGAACCATATTTGTGCCCACTGGCTACAATTGTTTTCTTCCTGAAAACACTCCAGGAACTGGAGGCAAATGACTTGGAGACTGGTACCAATCCATAGACCACACTTTGAGTAGGACTGCTGTAGGCTATATTTTAGAGGAAAGCAATGGCAAACCACCTCTGAGTATTCTTTCCTTTAAATACTCCAGGAAATTTTTGACATTGCTGTAAATTGACAGGTGACTTGAAAAGTGGTGTACGTGCACACATAAGATTAAATGGGCTTCCTGCTATAGATGGCTCTTGGATCTCAGAATGTTAAGGTCTACCTATTTACTGTAGGAAATAAGACCAAACCAGTTATGATTTAATCTTATTAGCAGAATTGTGCAGAAGAAGCGGGTTAAAGTTCTCTCTGTTAAAGAACCCGTGGCTTGAGAATACTTGATCCAATTAAATGCAATACACACACAGGTAGCTTTGAATAAACACTTAGAACTTTACTAACGACTTCTTCATTTACATATCCATTGATAGCTTGCTACCTTAACTTACTAAAGAAGTAGAGGATAATCTCCGATATGACTCACCACCATCTTGATGGTTTGGAAAGCATGCAGATTTCATAGGATAGGATCCATGATAGAGCGAGGAGGGAAAGAGAAGAGCAAAGAAGACTCAAGATGTCTTCTTCTATCAGGGAAGACTTAACTTTCTTCCTATCAGGATACAGTTCTGGGTCACATGATCTGATGACCTGGGCCCTAAAGGTATTTATGATCATGCAATAAAAGCAGAGATAAGAGATGTGAGAGATTTAGCATGCAAACATGCAAACAGGAGAGGAAGCCCTATGCTAATTAATCCCATTTGTTCT
The DNA here is from genome assembly GCA_948474755.1 of Ctenosaura bakeri. NCBI lineage: Eukaryota > Metazoa > Chordata > Lepidosauria > Squamata > Iguanidae > Ctenosaura > Ctenosaura bakeri. The sequence continues at coordinate 340,949 of CAOLHI010002380.1, read as the reverse complement.
AACAACAAAATGGGGGGGGGAAGAGAATGCTGGTAATTTTCAAACATTTACACATGCTATCTGATTGCCTTGATGAACACAGAGAACAGCTGTTGTGTTCTGTTCAGAGTTATAGAGCTCTAAAGATCAAAAGACCAACATCTCTGGCCAGGACCAGCCCTTTCATTAGGCAAAGTAAAGTACTTGCCTGAACAGGAGCACCACTGTTGGGTAGGCATCTACTGCTTCAGAGAACTTTGCTGGCTGAAGTCACTAACAAGTGATTCTCTGGAGCCAGCCAGGCTCCAAATGTCTGGCTCTAAAGAAGGTACTTTAGACCCAGCATTTGAGCCTGTCCAGCTTGTGGACAGCAGCACCAATCATATTGTATGACTGGCCCTGCTTTCCACACACTGTGAGCCACATAACAAATGAGAGGTGGTGTTTCTCAGGTGGCAGAAGAGCTTGTATTACCCCTGTATCTGGTCTCAAACGGTAATGGAGAACCATGCGTCTATCCTTCACAGATCGTTCTTCTCAGTCTAGGCCGCATTGTACCATAAGTGCACACCAATAATGACCTGTTGTCTTGACAGCCCACTGCTTCAGATGAAGAGTTTGGAAGGCAAATTTCTCAGCTGAGGATTGCATTTGCCTGTTGTTGTTCCAATATCTCTGTGGCAGCAGCATGAGAGTTTCTAAAAGGCTTAGTCTCTTGCTGAGAAATATAATAATATATTGGGTTGATGATAATACTGTATTCTGACAGAGAGGCTTCTGACAGTGAATTTCCATTGTATTCTCTTTCTCACTGCTGCTGCTCCTCCTCCAGCCGCATAGTACTTTAGGAACAGCAATATATAATCTTTATAATTCTCTCTCCTGAGATTTACAATGAAAAAAGAATTTCATAAGCTGGAATACTAAATGAAGAAGTTAAATGCCAATTAACCTTGGATACTGTGGGGTTTTAGCATCCTAATGTGTTATCTCCAATCGATCACTGAAAGTAGTTTACAAGTGGTCGAACCTGTTTGTTTTGCAAAAACAAAAACAAACAAATCTGCAGTTAGCTCATGTTCAGCATACATTGCATCATTTGATTCACTTTAATTTCAGACTATGACATTTGCTTTAATTAAAAAAAAGGAACAGAGGATATTATAAAGCACCAGCTTTTACACTTGCTAAACTCTGGAGACCCTTTCCATATTGATTTTTTGGCATTTGCAGGAGATTCTGAAATGTTTTCTAGGGTAGCTGTTTCCAGCCTGGTGTCTTCTACCTATACTGGAGAACAGTTACCATTATCCCCAGCCAGAGAGCATTCTGTATTTATTTGGGATGCCAGTTTTATAGTATCCTAAATTGTTCTAAAGTTCACTTCAATACTCCCAACAGGCTTCTTAGAGTAGAGGTGTGAATTGTGCAGATGTTGTTCAGCTTCAGTTGTCAGAATTCCTCATCATTAAGTATAGAATATTTCTTACCCTTGCCTTGCATCTGCAGTGAAAGATGAATCTTGTTGCTGCTGCTGCTGCTGCTGTCACTGCTGCTAAAATTAAGCCACACTTTAATGCATTCAATTCCTCCACTTCTAGCAGAAAAACTTTGCCAAACATTGAATGCAGCTCTAAAGGATCTTCTGAGGCTATCTCCACCCTACACTATTATAGTACTATTATTCCACTTCCAACATCCTCTGGAATTCTGGAGTTTGTAGTTTACTGAGGTCAAAGAGCTCTCTGGCTGAGAATTCTAAAGGCCCCTCTCTAAACTGCAAGTCCCAGGATTCCATTGGAAGTTGAAAGTGGAATAACAGCACTATAACAGTGTAGGGTAGAAATGGCCTGAATTTCAGGCATGGCTTGGAGGAGCCCAAGAAGCTATGATGGAAATGGACACTTACATGCCATGCATAAAATGTTTCATGTGGTAATATGGATTCTGGTGTTATTTTAAGAAATGCACAGAATTTGGAAGTAACTACTTATAAACATAAATATGTATTTAGTAACTTGTTACAGCTATGTATCTTTCTATAATTGATTATTATAAATTATTGTCTCCAGATGTAACTATATTGTATTATGATTGTAACCTCATGATAAGTAACATCACTTCTTTTTCGGTGTAACTATACTTTTCAAAATATTTTTATAGTGAACAGGCATGTGGCCTCACTAAATGGTGGGGGAGGAATATCACAGGGTTCAGGTCCTGGCTCATACTATGCCTTGGACTCCTACTACAAGCTCTGTTGCTTATATTCAGGTAACTCTAAGATAGACTGGTGGGGAAGGGGAGTGTGTTTTATGTATGCAGCTTAAAACATTCAATTTTAGAAATGTAGCTAAAAAGTATATTTTCATTGCTTTTGAAAAACTAAGAAACAATTACTTATTTTTGAAAATGGCAGCTATAACATCAATTGCGAGTTCAAGGGTGAGACCTGCTACCAGCCCAAAAAACACAGGACACAAAATGTGGAGAGGAAAGGCCACAACTTTTATTTGGTTACAGCTGTTGGGGGTTGACATGTGGATGGGTCCAGATCCAGGCATCAGCCAACCCACTTATTGACCAATGAGGCCAACCGTTCAGCCCCTGCTGAAAACAGGGAGGTGGCTGGTACCACAACCACCCAGTAACCAAGGAGTGCAGGGGATGTGTGCACCTGCCAAGCTGTGCACCCCTGCCAGCACCTCTGCACCTCCATATACCACAAGGGAATGCCATGGATAAGCCAGCTTGGTGGCACTGGAAACCATAGTCCTGGATCTAAGATCCATGCCAACCTCCCAAAGTTGTGACAAAAGAAGCAAAGCATGCAAGTACAGAAAAACAAGGGGGAGAGGTGGGGAAGATTCTCAAAGAGAAGCAAGCATACCCCTCAGGGTACGCTTAACATGTCTTTTCCCAGACCAGAGGGAAAACTTCAGCAGACTCTGGCCGGTAAAAGGATCAGCCAATGAGTTTGAACCGAAGTTTAAACTCATTGGCTGCCAGGAAGAAAACCCAAGAATGCAAAGCCAGCCATGTGGAAAGGAAGAAGCAATGCCAAGTACAAAGAGAGGACCACATGGAGGAGCAGCCACACTGAACTGCAAAAATGCCACCTAGTGAATCAGGCAGCTGTATCTTTCTAGGTTTTGTTTTTTGGTTTTGTTTTGTTTTTTTGGAGGGGGAGCTTAGATCTATAATTGTAAGTAATTATTTTCTAAACGTAAATTTTCAGGCTCTGAAGCTAGCAATGGAACTGCCAGGAGAGCTGGTAAAGAACAGAGGCCAGCAAAGGGATGGCATGGTGACCACTGTGCACCAGTGTTTACTGAAGGGAGAATTAGTCTTGTCCTCAGAGTTAGTAACACTCTTGTGGCCAAAGTGGTAATAACTGCATTTCTTCCGTAATTCATCTAGCTTTTCATATCTCCCCAGAGACAGTTTTACAAACAATAGCATTCTTCTATCGCCACATCATGTAATGATTGCATACTGTGGTACATACGTACTTCCATAATAGATCAAGCAACCACTTCAGCTGGAAATTAATGAGCTTTCTTTAAAAGCATTATCTTGAATGACAAGTAGAGTTGCCCCAGAACTGTGCCTAAAGAGAAATTTTGAGGTGAAGTTGGCAGTTTCCACTTGGGCAAAATGTGTGAAGACTATTAAGGAATGCTAAACAGGATTCATTAAAAGAAAGACTGAAATGTTGAACATCCCTAAAACAAAAACACAGCCAAGTAACAGATACAGGCCCTAAAAATGTCAGATTCCAAGAAAATAAAACAGAATGTAGCACCAGGATCTTGTCATGTTTATAACTACAGCATCTTACTATATAGTAATAAATTAATCAAATTAAATTAAATTATTAAATTAAAATGAATGCAGCTTTCTTGGGCTCATTTTTGACAGCAGTCACGGGTGGGGTGCTTTTTTAGTCTTATAGTGATTTTTTTCAGTTACTGATGGGATGAAATATTCAGTTTATGTGGGGAGAGATTTTGTGGGGTTAGGGGTATGACAATACCCCTGATAAAGTGGTATTATCTCAGACCCTTGGGGCAGGTGTCTTGAGTATTTTTCTTTTCTTTTACAGAAAAACCCTGTAAATTTTTACAGAGATACAAAAGCTTCCATGCTGTTTCAGCTGACAGGTAGCTTGTCCTCAACAAGTCAGCAGCCCATCCATCTGTATCTCAAAGTTCTGAGAACTGGCAACCCCCTAGCGTTGCCAGTAATGCCCCCAGCTGTCTATGCCCATCCCAGCCACTTCTAGGGAAATGAATGATCCTGCAAGGAGGAAGCAATTTAAGCCTAGTCTCAGTTTCAACACTTCCCAACCCATGCCATTCTCACTCAGCCCATTTCCAGTGCTTTTGAAGAATTTAGCATGTTGTGGCTATTTCCAGATGGGAGATGTTGGTTTGCAATGCCCCTGAGTGCAGTCTAATACCCTGAATGCAGGACAGAGTCTATGGCCCTTTTCACACGCGGAGGAAGCCATGCCCGAAAACACGCCAAAACGGAGCTTACCTGGAGCCGTCGCAATGTGGAGCAGCGCGAATTCGCTGTTCCACACGCTGCGGCGTCCAAAATGGCGGCTTCCGGCTGGCAGAGGCTCTCCGCCAACCGGAGAAACTCGCCAGCCAGAAGCCCGCCCCCCAGGCGGTCTGCAGGCGCGCACTTGCATGCGCCTGCAAATCCACACCGGGCACTGTGACAGGGCTGCATGGGGCTACACGCCCCGTGCTTTTTAAAAACCACAAGACAAGTGGTTTTCAAAAAGCACATGGCGCCACCACTTCCGGTCGCCCCTGCGTGGATTGAGGTGTGGAACTACACAAAAGTAGTCCACCCCAATCCACGTTACGGTGTAAACGACCTCCGTCAGAGGTCGCTCTACACCATTTTTTTAACCCCATGTGAAAAGGGCCTATGTTCAAGCTGACTAGAGGTTTGATAGGGACCTGCAACTCACAATCAAGCTAGATATGTATCCCAAAATGAACCTCTACAGGGAGAACTGAATGTCACTGGTTCACATTCAGAGAACTGTTGAATTCATATATGCCAGAATGGCTGTGTGAAAACCAAATCTATCTTTGGAGATAACTTGCAATGACAATATAGTCAAGTTGACTCACTGGCATACAGACAGGGGGGCGATGAGGGCAGTCCACCTCAGGTGGCAATTTTGGGGGGACACTCCCATGACACAGCCACACCCTCACAATACAGCCACATCCCTCATGTGACATGGCCACGCCCCCTGCACAACATAGCCATGCCCCTGCCCCTCCACTCCCCTCACCACCACCATCCTTACCCACACTCCAAGCTACGCAGTTGAGTTGACTAGTAGACTTTGGTTGTTTTAATAAGCTTGAAACAGTTCATAAACACATTGAGGCAGTTGTAGAGAAATTCTGAGAATACCTGGCAGAATAGCCCAGCAGTATGAGTGATGGGGCAGGGTAATGTAAATTTCTATCCATCTCACTTGCCCTGCATCAGCAGGCTCTTTTGTTTTCGCCTGTTTACAGAGCATGAAAATACCAAACAAAAGGACGGGGTAAGGTTGGACTTGTCTTAAAGCCATATGCAGCTGAGTCCATGGAAGCCTGTTTACTCATTGTATTTTAAAGGCATTATGAGAAGCTCATCTGGAATGGGAAGCAGGGGGCATTTTATAGAACGAATACCTGCACTGAGGTGTGGAGGGAAAGTTTGCCTAAAGGATGAGTTATGTTATAGATCAGTCCTCGTAGTCCATAAAGTTGAGGCCCTGGTTTACTCCATAAGTGTCATCTTGTTTCTTCAATCCTTTGTGCATTGTGTGAGTAACACATACCCTTCTGGGGCTAGTGGATACTTATTTTCACTCTTGTTGATCTGCTTGTTGCTCAAAGGGCTATTTTTCCCAGAATGGCAGCCATTCATATACAGGGGAGAAAATAAAATCATGCTCTGAGAGGCATTGCTGGTGTTGAGACTGAACCTGGCCCATGCATGTAGTTCTCCTAGTTTTGAGGTGGGGGCAGGATTTTCCTACTTTCAGCTGTCTTCCAGATCAGAACCTGTTCATTTCATCCCTTAGTGGAAACTAATCAGAAATGATCCACCCAAGATTTACATAGCTCAGCCCTGAATTTCTTTACTCAGCTGTGCTAAAGTGTGCTAGAACCCAAGAACTATCATAGATGCAGGTTGCTGTCGTTGCAAAACATGAGTCCTTAGGCAATTTGGGTCCATTCACACTTTGCTTCATGAAGGAGGAACAAAAACATGTCCACATTTATATTCCAACAACCCTAGTATGATCATACTGTGGAATTACATGAGCACCATACTGGTTGAAAACTTACATAATATATATATTTTTAAACCTCTCTCCTGAGTCAATGATCTAGAATGAGAGACTGGTTGGGGGTAAAGGGACTTGAGCAAAGCACCTGTTGCATGCCTTTTTAAAATATGAGGATTGGGGCCCTTCCTGCCACAGTGTGCCTAACTATACCTCTATCCCTCCATGGCATTGACTGAGGGAAAGCAGGCAGTAGTAATTACTGCTGCTGCTGCCACCACCTTCTTTATTTACTCACCTGAATTGCCAGCTATGAAAACTAGGCCATAGTGAGCATCCACCTAGATTGATGCCTGGTACCAACCCAGAACAGAGAGATGACAGATCTTAAACTGGGCTGGCAACCGTTTGCCCCCTTGGCCTCATTAACTTCCCATTCTTTTCTTATAGGCAGCACCTTTTCTGCTGATCCCATTAAGTAAATGACCGTAATAAAATGTAGGCATCCTGATGCCAAAGCAGTAGTATCGTAGTAGTATAAATTTATTGTTTAGTCAACTGACTATATCAAAAGGAATAACATCAAATATTATAAAATGCAATAAAATGAGATAAGTAAAATACAGTTAAGTAAGATAAAATAAGCTACAATAAAGTAAGGTATGATAAAATATGATAAGATGAAGTAAAAATAAAAGAATAAAGTAAAAGACTATAAAAATATCAAAACTTATAATAGTAGGTTATCATCTTATCTTATGATAAGATGAAAAATAGTAAAATACAGAGACAGTATGTATTCAGATTAATTTGTCACCCTTGCACGCAACCCCCGTTTGTTCTATAAATTGTTTTCTCAGCTGAACAGCCCTATCTATAAACTTAGCAGTTCTAAGGATTACATATGTGTTTGTGCCTTGAAGGAAATAAGATAATCATTCGTTAGAGTCCTAGTATTTTGTTCTGTCACATAGTGCCTGATACCAAAGCATGCAATCAGAATGTAGTGCAGCAGCTTTAGAATAAAGCTCTCCAGAACTGGGTACTGGGCAAAAGAAACACACACACACTAAGCACCTATTAACCCTTCTGCAGAGATTTTGTGTTAAAAGAGCATTCTCTTCCAGCTGCTCTATTTAACATAGAACACATGTGTTTGTGTTTTGTGGGGAGGCGAGGGAAGGAAAATCAAAGGCATTCTGCTTCATTTTATTTTTCAAAGGTCAGCCAAATCATCCTGTATGGTGGAATGATGAGGGAACTCCAACCTATGGGCAGGATATCCTCCCCCTCCCCATATGGGTCAAGAAGACCTGGTCAAGGTTTCCCCCTGCTGGAATCTCCTTCCTAGGAAAAAGAAGGGGAAGAAGGAACCTGGCTCCATCTTAAGTGCTGCCTAATAGTTTCTGGGTGTACCACATCATTTGATTGTCCTCATGTGTAACCTGTATGCAGGACAAGAGGATACTGTTAGGACAGAATAAGGAGAAATGGAATGGTTTCCAATTGGCAAGGGTATCAGGCAAGGCTGCATTTAATAACTCTATCTGTTTAACTTGTATGCTAAATATATCATACAGAAAGCAGGATTAAACTTGGAGAAAGGAGGCATGAAAATTGGAGGAAGCAACATCAACAATTTTAAGAGATGCAGATGACAGCATGCTACTAGCAGAAAACAGCAAAGACATGGAAGAAAGTCAAGGCAGAAAGTGCAAAGGCAGGTCTGCAGCTGAATATTAAGAAAACAAAAATAATGACCACTGATGATTTACATAACCTCAAAGTAGACAATGAAAACATTGAAATAGAAAGAACTTCTATACTTTGGCTCAGTCTTCATGGAGACTGCAGTCAAGAAATCAGAAGAAGACTAAGACTTGAAAGGGCAATCTGGCTTTCTGCCACTGCCTTCTCTATAGCCAGGAGTCCTGAAGTCCCTTCTATCATTTGATCTCAAACTTTTTCATTTGGTTTCCCTGGTACTGATCTAAATCTCAAGCAGTTCTTTCTTTCCTGTAATTCCATCAAGGCAAATGCATCCAGGTCTTGCTCTCTTCTTTTTTTCAGTGTTTTCACTCTCATATTGAAATTATCTACTTTCTGTTCCAAAGTCTGGGTTCCCTGGGTAACTTCACTTAATTCTGATGCTATCTGTAGAACAGATTTCTTTACATCCTTCATATCCACTTTTACTTCCTTCATCTCTTTTTTCATCTCTTGAAATATATTTTTTCTCCATATGTTCAATTTGAGATTCCATTTGAGAGATCTTTGTTGCCATCTGTAACATCTGCACCTTCTTAGTCCGACATTCATCAGTAATGTTCTGGGCCGTCTCTGAAGTTTTACTGAGTATATTGATTGAACCACTTCTCTCTTGCCTTTCCCTTTTACTTTCCTATTCTGGGTCTTGTTTTCATATTATAATTCACTTTTAATCTGACAATACTTTTAATATCCTTAATCAAGTCTCACTTCTTCAGATTATTAGAACTTTAAATCTTATCTAGTCTTTCCACACCAGCTGATACTCTCAGTCCTCCTGTCTCTTTAAAACATTGTTCATTCTTATGAAGGATGGTGTTACTTCTTCAGCCCAGAGTTCTTCTGGCTCCAAGTCAATTAGTCATAATAGTGTAAATTTATTTTTACATTATCTTTGAATACTATGAAGATGTTCCCCAGGCTGTAGTCTGACATGATGGTTGGTGTAATGTTCTTCTTTAGTTTTACTCTAATTTTTGATATTAGCAATTCATGGTCTGTTCCACGATCTACTTCTGACCTTGCTTTTGCAGACAGAAAGGAGCTTCTCCATCTTCTACTTTCATTTATGTGGTCTATTTGATTTTTACATTGGCCATTAGTATGTATATAGCCATCAGTTTGGTTGCTGGAAACGTATTTGTCATGAACCACCTGTAGTTCTCACAAAGTTGAATAAGTCATTCTCCTTCTTCATTTCTTGATCCTGGGCCAAATTCTGCAACATTCTTTGATTCTATTCTGTTTCCTACTTTCATGTTCCAATTGCCTGTCTTGGTGTATGATCAATTATCTCCTGGACTCCTCCATATAATCTTTTGATTTTTTCTTCTGTGTCTTAGTTGAAGCATACACGTGGATTATAGTTATACTGATGGGTTTTTCCTGAAGTCTTATTGACATGTTTGGGCTGAAGAAGACAAGGTTAAGAGGTGACGTGATAGCCAAGTTTAAATATTTGAAAAACTGTGATGTGGAAGATGCGGCAAGCTTGTTTTCTGCTGCTCCAGAGACCTAGGATGCAGAGCAATGGATTCAAACTACAGGAAAAGAGATATAAATATTAGGAAGAATATTCCTAAATATTAGGAATAATTTCTTGATGGTAAGAGCAATTTGACATTGGAATATGCTGCCTTGAGGTGTGGTGGACTCTTTTTCTTTGGAAGTTTGTAAACAGGTTGAATGGCCATCTGTCGGGAGTGCTTTGATTGTGTTCTGCATGGCAGGGAGTTGGACTGGATGGCCCTTGTGGTCTCTTCCAGCTCTATGATTCAATTATACTGAATAGGTCAGAGTTTACATTTTATCATCTGACAGCTTTTGCTTCATCTCTCCTCAATATTAATGCCACTCCATTTCTTCTTAGGTTTTCATTTCCTGTACTGTGTAATTATCTGACTCAGAGTATCCCATTCCAGTCTGCTTTAGCCATAGCAATAGCAGTTACATTTCTATACACTTACCAGTGCTAAGCACTTCCTAAGTGGTTTAGAATGTTGTAAGCTAATTGCTCCCAACAAGCTGGGTACTCATTTTACTGATCTATGGAAGGATGCAAGGCTGAGTCAACTTGGAGCCCGGCAGGATCAAACTCACAACATTGTGACTGCAATACCAACATTTAACCACTGTGCCACCAGGTTCACTCGCCCCAAATGTAGCAATGCTTATACCTTCCATTTATAATGTCTAGCTTCTCATCATTCGTGCTTCTCACATTCTATGTTCATATAACATATGTTATGCAAGTGAAGACTATCCTTTCACCTCTGAGCACATCAATAGCTTCAATCCAGTGGTGTCATCAGCCACAGCACTACTCATAGTTGTTCTCTGCTCATCCCCAGTAGCTTCTTGAGTGCCATTTGCACTTGGAGTCTCATCTTCTCACATTATCTCTTGTTTCATTTTGGATTGTCTTATCATAGGTTTTTCATGATAAAAGACATTCAAAAGTAGTTTACCGGTGCCTCCTTCTGTGCAGTACTAAGAAGTATTAGCTATGGTGCCACTTCCTTCACTTCTGACACATCCTCTGCCAGTGTCACCCTCCCCACACTACTGCTGCTACTCAGTAGCTGTCTGGCAGATTTAATCTGGCTCTATCTGACATGGGAAACCCTGCTAGCAGCACTGCTACCATCAGCATCCCTTCTTGCCTCACAGGAGCACATAATGCCACCACTACACAAAGGTTTGTGCCATGGTGGTCACTGCCAAAACTCCTAATAAAAATAAAAAAAAAACATAGACCCTAATTACAATATTTAAGATCAAGCCAGAGCAGATATATGTCTTGTTTTTATTAAATAATTTGTCACATCAATTCTTTCTATGCAGTGGCCAGAAAATTGAAAAATTATCAAATGTACATTTCTCTCTTAACAGTAGAAAAGCAGCAGGTGGTGGCGGTGGCAGAGGTGGTGGTGGTGGCAATGGTGGTGGTGGTGGTGGCGGTGGCGGCGGCAGCAGCTGGCAAAATGGCTAAATGAAATCACAGTGACAGAGAACAAGCAAGAATTGCAGGCATGAGATACTGAGTCTATAGCCTTCAGCATCTTCAGCAGAGGCAGACTGTCACTCTGAACAGGGGAGCGTATTTCCCTTCCCCTTCTCCCAGCCTAACCAACTGAATCAATTGTTGAATGGTTAATCAATCCATTGTTGTTGTTTTTGTGTGCCTTCAAGTCATTTCTGATTTATGGTGAACCTGTAACAGGGGTTTCTTAGCAAGATTTGTTCAAAAGGGGCATACCTTTGCCTTTTTCTGAGGCTGAGGGAATGTGGTTTGTTCAAGGTTATCCAGTGGCTTCTGTGGCCAAGAAGGGATTCAAACCCTGGTCTCTTGAATTGTAGTCCAACACCCAAACTGTTACAGTTGGCTCTCAGGCCAATGCATAGGTAAATCCAATTGATTCAGTGGCTATACTGTAGTTGGATCTAATAATGGGATTTTGGCCTTTGTCTTGTACTATAATTAGCTCTTCCTATATTGACCCTGTGGTTCTGCCTGTGGTCACTCTGCTCTCTGTTCCATTGGGCACCAGCCGCTACTGATCCTCAGTCAAAGGTAATAGATCTGAGGAATTCCTCTTTGGAGACCTGGTGCTCCTTGTTTCATTCCTTCTTTATATGAGTTCAACACTTGGCAAATGGGATCTTAACATTGTCCAGTTCCTTTCCATCCCACTCCATCCTCCAGTGTTGTTTACCTTGCTTATGAGCCAATCAATTACCAAAGCTTCCCCATCCCTGTTTTGAGCAATCTAAATATTGATAGACTGCTATGCTCACAATTCCACATTATTAACCAGCCTAGCTAAGGCTGATGGTAACTAGAGTTTACCAGCATCTAGAAGGTGACAGGTTCGCCAGTTCGAGCTTAAAGCAAGCAAAACAAGCACATCTATGCTGTTAACCATTGGTTTAAGTGATTTGTGGCATGGAATCCACTTATTGTTAAATGCAAAAGCCCCCACATGGGAGCTTGGTACCCCTCTCTTGTTATCTTTCTAGAAAAAAACTATAATCTCATTAGTCAACAAGATTGAATTACTGACTATTATTGCATCTTTCAAAAGGGAGAGATTGGCAATCCCATTGTGAAGATTTCTGATTTTTTGGGTTTTGGTTTTGGTTTTTTTGCAACCTCAACCTTGTCACAGAATGGCAGGGCCTGCAGCACATGCTTTATCTGCTGTTGACTAATCTGGTGTTAGAGAGGACTGGGCAGAAGAAGAGCTCCTAGGGAATAAGGGGGTCCATGGGCTTAGCAAAAAGAAAGGAAAGAAGGAGGTTAGTAAAGTCAGGGAAGGAAGGGGAGATGGACAATGAGAGATTCAAGGGAGCGTATTTCAGGGGGACAACAGTAAAGGAAGAAGGCCAAAGGGAAGAATTTCAGTTGGGAAGGCACAGCATCTAGAAGAAGAATAGGCATGACACTGGTCTAAACAGGAAGAAATGCAGATATGTTTTTAGTTTATTTAATTAATTTATTGTTTTAAACTGAGTAACTTGATAACTTTCATTTAGAGAAGGGTATAAATATTTTAATAAGTAAGTATTGATTTTGCAAAAAAGCACTCAGATGTGGGACTGAGAACTCTGAGCTATTTATCATCTGTATGATTAGTAAAATTGAAAACCCAGGTAGGCTGCTAAATTTACATCCAAGATTCTTTCCCTATACTCATGCAGGGGGCAGGGGGCACTATATGAAGTCTTATGGATAATTTCAAGACAACTCTCTTTCTCTTTGTGCCTGATTCCATAGTGTTATAGCAGCAACTGGAAGAAGCCTCTTACTGTTGCCTAGAAACAGTGGGCATGCATCTTAATACCTGGGTACCCAGAACTGGAGGAGGGTTTATCTTAATGGTTGCTAGAAAACATCAGATACCTTCCTTACGCTCTCTGCAAACCTGAGATATCAGGGGCTGTTTTAAAACCATAGCTAACCTTCATACTCAGACTCATATCCCCAATCTTAGCAGTAAGAGAAGTGATCCCTATACAGCAGATCCACAACCAGGACTCTAATGGTGGACAGCAAGGTCAGTCCTTATTGGCCCAGTCCACAGAACCATTTTCTTACTGAAAGCTGCAAACAGAGTATCTACATGTATATCTTGTATGCAGTCAGGCACTGTTCACCACTTTTGATTGATGCATGGAAGCTGGGATAGGGCAATGGATGCAATAGCCCCAGTCCAAGCATTTGAAAGTATGTGGTGGGAAGTAGGACTCAGCATGCCAGCTCTAACCCCCTCTGCCCTGTTTATAATCACTCTTAACATGTAGAGGCCCACTGAGGGAGAAAGCTACCTATGTCCACATAGAAAATTAAACCCCAGAATATCAGTCTGGAGAATCAAATTCATGTGGAGAAACTCAACTGATACAGGAGGCCCTCTGCTATACACAGTTATCCTCTGAACATGAATGGTGACAAAAACAGGGATGAAGGAGGGCAGAGCTAGCACGCTCTTCCCAGAGGGAAAGGTATGGCCTCAGTAAGGTCAATTTTGAAATAAATATGCATTCCAAAGTTGGGTGGAAGTGTACTGCATTCTGCTTTTGTTTCCAGGACATATGTGTATTCAAATCAGTTTGCCAACACAACAAAGTCTGTCTTTGCTCTTAAAATATTTCCTCTGCCTTCAACCAAAACTTTGTCTCTGAAACCATATTTGTTCACATTCCCAAAGATACTGCTTATCTAACACCCTATGTCTTCCTCATTCCCTCTTCTTGTTATTTTCCTCATTTTAAATTTGGTTTGCAAGCTCCTTAAAGGAAAAGGTTTGCCTGTGTGTGTTTTGTCTTGAGGAAAACAGAACTCAAAAATGCCAAGAGAGGAAAGAAATTTAGGCAAAAGAAGATGAAGACTGGGGAAAATCAGGATGAATCAGATCAACAGCCTGGTCCTCACAATCCTGAAAGACAATGACAAGAGATACCTCTTTCCTGCCACCTTCCACACAGAGAGAACTGTTCTGAAGGAAGATCCAGGAGACAGAGAATAAGTATGAACCAGACACAAGGTTTCCAGATCCATAGACAGATCACTGGGAGCAAGCAATATTACTCTGTAACAGGGAACATCTTTCAGTATCAATTTCTAACACTACAGTCATATTGTGGCGAGGATACTGACATCCATAGGCCATTTGGAATAGCATACCTCTCTCCTGGGCTTGAAAAGATTTTCACACGCAAGGAAACTTTGATGTGAGAAGCCTAGCTGACATGGTCAGAGACATCTTTTTGTAATTAACACATTTCTGATTCCATCTCTCAGCCCCAAAAGTGAGAAAAGAAATCTTCCTCTACACATACCGGGCTCCAGGCTGAGAAACTGAATTGTCACCTATCCCAACCAATACAGAATTTAGCAAGTATGAGTCCTGCATTGGATGTAACTTACCTCAGAATTCATATAGGCTGTTTATCTCTACTGTATTGTTTGTTTTCATTTGTGCCTAGTCTCTCTTTTGTCTCTCATATGTTGCTGCTGTGTGCCTTCAAGTCATTTCTGACTTATGGGAACCCTCAGATGAACCTATCATAGGGTTTTCTTAGCAAGATTTGTACAGAAGGGGTTTGCCTCTGCATTCCTCTGATGCTGAGAGAATTGTCCAGAGTCATCCAGTATGTTTCCGTGGCTGAGCAGGAAGTCAAACCCTGATCTTCAGAGTTATAGTCCAGTGCTCAGACCACTATGCTATGCTGGCTCAATATTGATAATATTCAATATAGATGGACAATAGGCTCGTGAAATTGGGTGATGGGACTTTTTGCTTTTATATTTATAACTTTTATTAAGAGTTTTTCAAAGAACAATAAAAATTACATATAATCTGATAAAAAAGGAAGAAAAAAGCAAGAAAGGATAAAAAAGAAGATATAGAAATAAATATAAACAAAAAGAAAGCATGGCTTCTGACTCCCTTTTTGATGGTTATACATATATGTAGTATAATCAAACCTCTGTCTCTAAAACTACATCCTTTACTTCTTCCACTAACAAAATTTTGCTAATTGTCAAAGCCAAAGTCGCCAAGTCCTTTTCTTTCTTTCTTTTTTTTTTCTGGGAAAAGTATATAAGGGGTTTCCAATTTTTCAGAAATATCTTCAATGATTTTTCTCTAATAAAAATAGATAATTTGTCCATTTCTGCAAGCTCAGTTAGTTTCAACCATCATTCCTCCCTTGTAGGTAATACTAAGTTCTTCCATCTTAATGCCTACAACAGTCTTGCTGTTGTGATCATATACTGGAGTAACCTCTCATGGCTCCTTCCCAACTGATCATCCACAAGTCCCAAAAGAAAAAAATCTGGTTTTAATTGAATATTAACCTTTAAAATTCTCTTCATCAAAGTATGTATTTGTGCCTAGAACTTTTTAGTTTTTTTTCACAAGTCCACCACATATGATAAAATGTCCCTTCTTATTGTCACCTTTCCACTATACATTCAAAACAGACTTATACATTCTAGACAATTTATCAGGTGTCATATACCAATGATACGTCATTTTATAAAAGTCCTCTTTAAGATCATGACATAATGTGAATTTCAGTCCTTTCATCCAAGTCTTTTCCCATTGTTCCAAAATTCCTAGCCCATTTTACTGTGCAATCTTTCACTTGTTCATCTTCTATCTCAAATTTTAGCAAAAGTGCATACATTTTACCAATCATATGTTCGTCATCAGTACACAATTGCAGTTCTTTAGTCCTTTATTTTGGAAATACTGGTGTCTTTGGAAGAGGTATGAGTTTGAGGTCTGCTCAGGTATCTGGACTACCCTCTTTATTTTCTACTTTGTTTTCACTTTATATTAGTAACATAATGTAACTTTTTCATGACTTGAATTTTGCAGCACACAAATGTTTGGAAATCAAACACTTTGGCCAAGATCCTATAGAACTTTGGCACAGCATAAGTTACAGCAGCATAAGTACACTGGATGCCACAGCTGCATAACCAATTGGGCTACGAGTACCAATGCAATGTGCACGCTCCTTTTCTGATGGTTGAATAGCTCCCAAGCCTCCCAGTCAAAAGTGAGAGAGAGGGTATGGTTTGTGTTTTCCAAATTATCACTTACCCTAAGGATGAGATTTACACAAACTCTGAGAAAACACAGCTCCTTATCCCACTTTTTAAATGCCTAGTGTCCCAATGGGATTCTAAAATTTGTATCTACTTGTACACACATGGGTGTATGCATGCTTATGCTTGCACAGACGTGCAAGAGAAAAGAGAGAGCCCTGATACACAGAGATTCAGACTTCCATACTGAAGTGGGACTTGTAGAAACAGTGCCCAGTACATCCTGCTTATTCTCTAGAGTTCTGGCAAGACCATGCAGTACATGGTCAAGACCATGCAGTACATTTTCAACTACCTCATCTTTTTGTCAGCCCTCTAGAACACTAAACAATACTATCTACTTGTACATAAGGCCCCACTGATCTGCATAACCCAGGCCAGACTACAGCTGTGTTATAATCAGGAAGTACTGAGTTGCTGGCATATAGGTACAGAATACTCAGGAAAGGAAGTCATTACAGATGTCATACATGATATATCTTGTATGATGAAGCTGAAGATTTTCTAGAATATGTTTTAGAGGGTGGGTAAATCACACCTAAACCCAAGAGATGACAATATACATACCCTTCTTTCTCAGGGATGCAGACAAAGCTTATACATCCAGCATTCAACCTTCTTCCTCTCCCTCTGCCCGCTCTGAACACTAAAACTGTGAACAAACAGGGAATGGAAGTTATCATAGAATCATAGAGTTGGAAGAGACCTCAGGGGACATCAAGTCCAACCCCCTGCTATGCAGGAGCACCCATCAAAGCACTCCCAACAGATGGCCATCCAGCCTCTGCTTAAAAACCTCCAAAGAAGGACACTCTGCCACACTCTGAGGCAGAGCCGGGCAGCTCTGACCATCAGGAAGATCTTCCTGAGGTTCAGGGGGAATCTCCTTTCCTGCAGCTTGAATCCATTGCTGCTTGTCCTAGTTTCTGGAGCAGCGGAAAACAAGCCTGGTCCCTCCTTGACATGAAATCCCTTCACATATTTAAACATGGCTATCATGTCACTTTTACCCATCTCTTCTACAGACTAAACATCTCCAACTCCCAAAGCCACTCCTCATAGGGCATGGCTTCCAGACCCATCACCATTTTGGTCACCCTCCTCTGGACATGTTCTATCTTGTCAATATCCTTCTGGAATTGAGGTGCCCAGAACTGGACACAATATTCCAAATGAGGCCTAACCAATGCAGAATAGAGTGGTACCATTACCTCCCTCGATCTTATCCTCATGCCAGACACCATATTTTAGACTCCACAAGTTGTCTGCTGGAAGTTGAACACCCATTTCACAGAAAGCAAACCAATTAATGCCACTAATTCATCACTAAATGATTTCCCCCAATATTAATTTATTTTCCCAACATTAGGAAAATCACTGCCAAATCAATTTCCTCCCAGTTCATTATCAGACAATGATAATGTTCAGTTCTCTCCCCTCTGCCAATCAAGTCACCTCTTCTCTTTTTCTATCCTCAGGATCATCAGTGATACAAAAGTGTCCCACAAAATAATCAACCAACACACATGGAGTTTACTCTAGCCATTAGAGTAAAAAGAACAGGAACATTTTTTCATAATATTGATGGCATATTCTAAAATATTATAATATGTCTTAAAATACATACTTACTGTATTTTAAATACATAACAATACGAACACAAACAAAATGTAAAATAGCTAACTCTGGAGACAAGGGTTCAATTCCCTGCTCAGCCATGGAAACGCACTGAGTGACCTTGGGTGCATCACACACTCTAAGCCCCAGAAAACCCTGTGATAGGTTCATCTTAGGGTCGCCATAAGTCGGAAACAATTTGAAGGCAAACAGCAACAACAGCTCTTCATGAAACCCACCAATGGCAGCTCCTTTCCCTGGTGGTGGGATTGTGCACTCCTGCAGAAACAATACATGGAAGAACTATATAAAAGAGATGAAAGGTTGACAGATTTACTTAGGGAAGAGCCATATGAAGAAAAAACTCCAAGTTCAGAAAGTGAAATGAAAACTGTATTTAAAGAATTTGGGAGAAATAAATCGCCAGGAACAGATGTAATACCAATGGAGCTGCTTCAGTCTATAGAGACAGAATTTACTCTAGTTGTAACTAAAAACTGTCAACGAATATGGAAAACAAAAGAATAACTGACAGATTAGAAATACTCAATATACATTCCAATCACCAAGAAAGGGGACACCAGGAATTGCAGTAACACAGGACCACTGCATTAATTTCTCATGCAAGCAAAGTCATGCTTAAAATTCTCCAGCAAAGACTTCTACCATTTATAGAGCAAGAAATGTCAGATACCCAAGGTGGATTCAGGAAAGCAGGAGGCAGTAGAAATCATATTGCAAACATATATTGGATAATGGATAGCACCAAAGAATTTCAAAAGAAGATCAATCTGTGCTTTATAGATTACAGCAAAGCTATTGATTGTGTAGATCATGAAAAAACTATGGATCTTTCTTGAAGAAACAGGTGTGCCACAACATTTGATTGTCCTGAAATGCAGGACAAGAGACTAATGTTAGGATGGAATACAGAGAAACAGAATGGTTTCCAATTGACAAGGGAGTCAGGCAAGGCTGCATTTCATCCCCCTATCTGTTTAACTTGTATGCTGAACATATAACACATAAAGCAGGAGTAGAGTCAGAGGAAGGAGGTGTGAAAACTGGAGGAAGGAACATCAGCAGTTTAAGATACGTGGATAATACCGTACCATACTGCTAGCAGAAAATAGCAAAGACTTGTAACAATTACTGAAGAAAGTCAAGGCAGAAAGTGCAAAGGCAGATCTGCAGCTGAACATGAAGAAAACAAAAGTAATGACCACAGATGATATGTGTAACCTCAAAGTAGACAATAAAGAGATTGAAATATTTCAAAATTTTCCATACCTTGGTTCTGTCAGTAATCAGAATCAAGACTGCAGTCAAGAAATCAGAAGAAGACGAAGACTTGAAAGGACAGCAATGAAGGAACTAGACAAGATCCTGAAGTGTAAAGACTGAATACTAAATGTGGAATTGTCCATGCCATTGTATTTCCAGTTTCTAGGTGTGGTTGTGAAAGCTGGACACTGATAGGAATAAAATGAACTCTTTTGAAATGTGGTGCTGGAGAAGACTTCTATGGATACCCTGACTGCTAAAAAGACAACTTCATAAACAAATCAAGCCTAGACTCTTCCTAGAAGTCAAGATGCTAAGCTAAGGCTGTTGTACTTTGGCCATATCATGAGAAGACATCACTCACTAGAAAAGACAATATTGCTTGATAAGGTAGAAGGCAACAAGAGAAGAGAAAGACTGCATTACAAATCGATAGACTCAATCAAGGAAGACACCTTCCAGAATCTGGAAGACCTGAGCAAAACAGTTGAGGTTAGGGTGGCTTGGAGATCTCTCATCCATTGGGTTGCCATACGCTGAAATTGACGGCAGTTGACAACAACAACAAATCCTCATGTAAAGCATGGCTGGTGATTGTGACATAACTTGGCTGGGATAAAACTGTAACCATGAAGGACTGGAAGAAATGCAGTTGGCACATCTTTGCTGGCACTGATTTTACCATTTCACATGTTATAGCCTTTACTTTGACCCTGGAGACCAACATTTGATTTCATCCTTGGCCACGGAAACCCACTGAGTGACCATGGGCACGGATGATACTTTCAGCCCCAGAAAACCCAAAGTTAGGTTCACCTTAGGTTCACCACAAGTCCACAAGACGTGAAGGCACACAACAAGAAGTCTTTGAACAGAATAGCACATCCCAGCTGCTCTCATTTCCACAAAGCCTTAATCTATTTTCCCCCTTCATCTATTTTCTGTTCCTTCAGGAAGAGGCCACCTGAACCACAGGAACAACTTCCTGACGGTCAGGGCTGTCCGGCAGTGGAATATGCTGCCTGGGAGTGTAGTGGAGTCTCCTTCTTTGGAGGTTTTTAAGCAAAGGCTGGATGGCCATCTGGCGGGAGTGCTTTGAGGGTGTTCCTGCATGGCAGGGGGTTGGACTGGATGGCCCATGTGGTCTCTTCCAACTCTACATTTCTATGGTTCTATGATTCTATGATATGATCTAATATTTCTCCATGTGCCCAAGAAAATCACATTTTCAGGGGACCTGTTCTGAGTTGGCCTGGTTTTATCCTTGATATCCTGTTTTTTTTTTAGGTGTAGGGTAGCTGTTTTGAATGGAGCAGGATCTAGTGATATGAGCCTCCCTCTCTACTCAGAAACAGTATAGCCCACCTCAAAAAGGCAAAATGCTTTATTTTAGAATGGGGTGGCCAACAGCAGCACCTCAAACATTGTTGGACTGCAATTCCTTTACAGTGCAACCAGAATAGCTAAAGATAAGTGACCATGGAAGCTGTTGTCCAGCAATAGGTGGAGGCCATCCCTGTTTTACAAAAAAAGAGCAGACCCCTTAGGAAGGTGAAATGGCATCTAGAAAGGAGCACACTCCTTTATCCTGCCTACCATCTTCTCACACCAAATCACCTTGAACAATTTTATCTCTGTAGGGCCTTCAAATGCATGTTGGCCTTGATGTTTTGAAAATTAAGGCAGAATGAAATAGACCTCTGTGTGTGTGAGAGAGAGAAGGAGAATGAGAGAGAGAGAGAGACATTCAGCTGGTATGGAAAAGTTTAGGTACCCTTCACCTCCCACTCTGCCTCTCCCTCTCTGAGAAACTCTTCTTTAAACAAAGAGAGGTCATTGTGACTTCATTACACTGAGATCCTTACTTACCATTTGAACCACACTGTACCAATATCTCCTGAAGAACTGAAACAATCTTCTAAGCAAAGCCTGACTGTCTCATAGGAACTGAAGAGCTCCTGATATTCTTGTAGAAGCTGACAATTCCACTCCCCCTCCAAATCCCCCATTATAACTGGAGAGTGTCCAGCAAAATTGCAAATCAAGGAACAATTCTCCTGTGGAATTTGAACAAAAATGACCTTAATCAAGCAATGTTTCAGGGGACAGTCTTAAATAATTTTTTTTATCACAACTTCATAGCCTTTAGTGTTGAAGCAATTGGGTGAAAAATATCTTTGTTTAAGCTAGCCTTGAGTTAAAAGACTTTGGTTAACTGATTTCCCAGAGCAATGGGTAAACTGTACTCATCCATCAACATTTCATAGTGCTTTGTAACAATTAGGACCAAACTCAGCCCTTTATTACATGCCTTCCATACTATCAGCTGGCAAAGTCAATGGCATTGTTCTGACTCCCACACACTAAAAATCCAAGTTAGGATTCATTACTGTGTATATATAGTGGACCCTCCATATAAATGACCTATGCATCTGAGACTTCCGAGTAATGTGGGGCATCACACCCTAAAATGACAGTGACATGAACAATGACATATTGAAGAGTCTGTGTGTACATCACCACCATTTCATAATATGGGACATGAACATTTGTACATTTTCTTATTCACAGGGGTTCCTATGGGGGTCAACTGTACAGGATTTGAGGCTGGAAGCAAAAATATGTGCAGAGTTGTAGCATGGTTTCTCTCATCATCAGCTTTCTCTCGAGAAAGAAGAGGTTGTCCAGTCAGGAGGCAATGTGGCTCCCTTGCTATTAAGGTTAACAGAGTGAAAAGGAGTAAAGACAATCTGATGTGTGGGGCTCACACTTCCTAGAGATAGTCTCCTGTACAAAGCTCATTTAAATGAATTTGAGATGTGTAACAGTGCTGTTTATTATGTTCTGTAAATACTACTGTGTGACAAAAATTTAAACTTTCATGAGTCCAGACTCAAATGGCAGCCAGAACTCAGACATAAGGAGAAAGATGAGGAGGTCACATCTTGTTCAACAGTGCCATCTGCAAAAGCATGAGACCTAGCACCTTGATACCTGGCCCAACAACTAGGTGCCCCTGGGACCTGAGACTCCCCAATCAGGGCCCCAGTACAGTTGCCACAGTGAAAACTTGAGAGGGCTCCTGTACCTTTCATGGTTGTGGAGAAGAGGGATTTTCAGTAGGTGAAATTTCTGCCTCTCCAAGTCCATTAAAGATACATGAACCCTCTCCAGTTTTCACTCTGGGAACTCCTAGCTACAGCTCTTCTACCCAGCATCACCTCCACCACCACCCAATTTCTCTAAAAGCAGAGGCTCTACCACATCTGACTCCTTTTGCTCCCCAGAGACCAGCTTGGAAATAGCAGATAGGAAATAAGAGCACTTACCTACAGGGCTCAAGGCTGCCATGTTAAAGTCTCTCTGCCACCACACCTAAACAGGTGGTCAGGGCTAGGTGAAATATAAAGCTTAAGCTTGAATCTAGGTGTCTGTGAAGAGTCACTCTGTTTGTGATCTGATTCTTGGGAAATCATATTTCTATCCAATCAGCAATTACTGCCTCCCCCTGGTCTTGGGCTAAAGGGAGCTCCCAGAGCTGTTAGTTGGGCATTTGGTTAGGGGTGGAGTAGCCCTCAACTATAAACCTGGCTCCTTGCTTGTTCCTTTGTAGCAGCCAGGCAGATTAGGAGAGAGAAGCCTCCATCTCTTAAATTAGTCAGAAATTCACACTCTAAACCTCCAATCCAAATGGAGAGAAGATATGAAAGCCAGCATAGTGTAGTGGTTTGAGCACTGGACTACAACTCTGGAGACCGGGGCTCAAATCCTTCCTCAGCCATGGAAACCTCTTGGGTGACCATCAGCAAGTGATTCTCTTCCAGCCTCAGAGGAAAGCAAAGGCCTTCCTGACTAGGGGCCCTTTTCGCATGGCATTTGCGTTTGCCATGCGAAAGGGCCTCCAGAGCATTCACATTTGCCAGGCGAAAGGACCTCCGGAGTGTCATGCGATTGCAAGGAGTGTTCCAGATGACATTCTCACAATTGTGCGACGCTGCCAGGGCCTGCAGGCACCGATCGCGCACCATTTCATTTTCGGCTCACTCCAGGGCCCCGTGCACACTTACTGTGCATGCGGAGCCTCCAGAGCCGCGACGCTCGCACTTCTTCCTGCAGCACAGCCTGGAAAAATGCCCAGGAAGGGGCAGAACCCTCATGTTGCCTGCCGGCCGGCAAGCAACAACTGCAGAGCCAAAGCAGTGAGGACGCAAGAGCCTCTCGCAAGAGGCTGCTCACATGATCCCCGCACCCCAGCGCCAAGAAAAGGTAAGTTGCAGAAAGGGCCTATGAGTGGTTTGCCTCTTTAACTTCCAGCAAATGTATCCCAGCAGGTAGCAAACCTGGAAAGCAGGAAGGAAAGAAAGAGATAAAAGGAGGAGTGATCAGGCTGCATGACTGATAAGGCAGTCAAAAAGAAAGAATTTGGATGAGAAAGAAGAGAAGAGAGAGTAGAATGGTAAAGAAGGGTGCAGGGTGGGGGCTAAGGCGCTTCTAACCCAGCTAGTTTGGAAAAGCCAGTATGGAAAAATAGCACTGGAAGTGGGGTGGCAGGTTTAAGTCCATGGGAAGATGCGTACTTCTGCTAGTCCTTTAATAAAAAGTTCACCTGCAGCAGCTTTAATAAATGCTGCTTGTAATAGCTTGCAGTATGCTTTCTCAAAAAGCTAGAGCTTGTAGTTTATTCCATGAATTAATTATTCCCTGTATAATAATTATTCCTTTCATTTGTCAGCTTCACAGAGTGACCCCCCCCTCACCTAAGTTCTGCTGCTGTGGGAGAGGGAGAAAAAATGTCTTTGTCTCTGCTTCTTCCACACATTCTACATTTCCAGGTGCAAAGCTAGATTAACTCATCTGACATGGACTAGAATGTTAATAGTCTGCTTTTTCCTTTCATAACTTTGGATACTGCTCCAATCATTCACTGGCTGTAAGGAAAAATACATACAGTTTGTGTCAAAGCATACCCCTAACCAGCTGAATCGGAAAAGAACAGTTATTACTGCAAACTCCGTATACATTATTTATCAAATGAAGTCTCTGCAGCAGGAATACAATTTATTTTCTCTCTAGATCCCCCACTATCTCACATCCTCCCTTCTCTTTGTGCCACTGTTTCAACAGAAGATGAAAGAAACAATTTGCAGCAACTTTTTGGAGTGGCAAGACTCCTGTGGTATTCACAGATCCTAGGAGCAAGGTCACACTTCTCTCCAAATGGAGCACCTGGCCCTAGAGGGATTCCAAAGGGTATATGAATGGAGAGTTTTGCATGAGCTCCCAAACACTAAGAGGCCCAGTCTTCAGCTGCCAGGAGAAGGTGGCAGGACTTTTGCAGCTAGGAGGCTGCTACTATGACATAAACAAAGGTCCTCCAGGGAAAAGTGCTTTGCCATCTGTTTTAAAACAAAACAGAAGAAACATGTATTTCAGGCTAAAGGGATGTCATATGGCAGATGGAGCGAGACATAGAAGTTACAGGAAAAGAGAATTTCCTGATGGTACAAGGAGTTGGGCAATAGAATATGCTGCCTCCAATTGCCTTCTTTGGAGGTTTTTAAACAGAGATTGGATGGCAATCTGCCAGGAATGGTTTGATTGTGTATTCCCACATCACAGTGGGGTGAACTCAATGGCCTTTGTTGTCTTTTTCAACTCAATGGGCCTTTCTGCCCTACACTTTTTTTTTTATTATTATTATTATTATTATTATTATTATTATTATTATTATTATTATTATCATCATCATCATCATCATCATCATCATCATCATCATTCCATGTGCAAGATCCTATGCAATCCTGGACTTTGCAGTTTTGGGAGGGGCATTCAGAATTCTCAGCCAGAGAGCTCTTTGGCCTCAGTAAACTACAAACCCCAGAATTCCACAGGAGGTTGAAAGTAGAATAATAGCACGAGAACAGTGTATGCAGAAAGGCCCTATGATTCTAGTGCTTGGGACGTTATGTATACAAAGAGCATGTGTGCTGACACAAGTTCTATACCCTTGGTATATTTTTAGAAATTTAACTAGCTTTTAGAAATATAACTAGCTTTAGAAATATAACTAGCTTCCTCGTGTAATATGACTTTGACCTATAAGCAGTGCCTATATCATTAAGGACCCATATTTCTGGCAGTGATGCTAGAGGATGATGTTGGTCAGATCCTCTTTGCTCACTACATTCTTTCAGGATCATTTCTCTAGGGAGTCAGCATGCAGGAACACACATCTTGGAATGTCTTGAATGCTAAGGTTCATTGCATATGAATTTTTGTCCCATCTTCTGCATTTGCAACCAGACATAAAGCTGGGTTTCAGAATTAGCCAGGAATTCAATGTTTCTGAAATATTAACTGCCAATCACATATAATATGTTGCATTTTCTATGCCATCCTCAAAAGATATTTCTTGCAATATTGTCACTGCACACAGCATACCAAATAAAAAAAGAGAGAATTTGTTTACTGGAAAATTAGTGGGCCCTTCTTACCCAATCACCTCCATGTGTGTGATTACCAACTCACACAAAGCATCATGTCCTTGTTCGCAAAATGTGCTGAAGCATCCATGTGCATGTCACTATAATGGGACACAAACGTTCATGAATTCTGGTAGTCACAGGGGTTATTGTATCTTTGGCTCCTTGTTGGTTGGATGGGATGAATGGTTGTGAACATAGCAGGAAACTTTTACAGTCTTTCAGTTCATCAGCTTTAGGGTAAGAAGCAGCAAGCTTCTCCTCCAGTCTTGTTTAGAAGCTTTCCCTGACCTCCCCCCGCCCCGCCTTTTGTGCTGTAACAGGAGTTTACAATGGGAAGAAGAATGTGTGAGAATATTATTCAGTTACAGGATGCAGCATTATCAAATTCACACTTTCAGAAATTAACCATTAACTTTAAAATTTGTAATCCATATTTTTCTTAAAATTTGTACATATTTTTTTTAAAAAAATACAGAAACGTTTACATTTTGAAAAAGTGCACACTAAATTATGTGTGTTTGAAAGATACACACAAAAATGTTTTGCTCGATGGAAAATATATACATCTGAAAAAAATGCACAAAGATAATTTTTTAAAAAAAAATACACACAATTTGGAAAATAAATATAAAAACTGTTCCAATTTGCATGTGGATACAAAAATTAATAAAGAAGATATCCAATCTGTAGCTTTTTCAGAGTAGGAAGTCAAAGTTATTTTATGTAGTATGCTGTGCTGGATGTGTTATATCATTGATTTTTTTTGTTTTTTGTAGATTATTGTGTTTATGTGTGTACAAACCTGTTGATTTATGTAAATCATTTGTCAGCACTGTTACTGTTATGTGTTTGCATTTCTTATTTGTCTTGTAAGGTCATGAACAAGGAATTCCAATTTTTAAAATAAATGGGGGGGGCGGAATTAATAAATCTCAGACCAAATTCTGCAGTCCCAGAAATGAATTCTAATAACTCTGCAACCTCAGAAACAAACTGGGATGAACTTAACAATGGAAAAATGAGAATGAGAATGAAGCTAAGCTTGGCAGATTTTCCCACCCCTACCACTTAAAAGGTTTCCTAACTGATATATGCCTAAGGAATTCATGTAAGACTATAATTACATGAATTCATGAAATCTTGTGCTGAGAGTCTCCATACTGAGAGCTAATATGCTATAAAATGATTACGTATTTTAAAATTCAGCTGTGTAATGGCTAGGATTTTCTCTTGCTTGAATTCATTTTTTGTACATTTTAGTAGTATGCATTCTGTCAAAGTTTTGGGGAAATAAACATTTGTTTGATTTATGTATATTATGTAAATTATAGAATCATAGAATCACAGGGTCGGAAACCACAGGGGCCATCCAGTCCAACCCCCTGCTATGCAGGAATACACATTAAAGCATTCTCAACAGATGGTCATCCAGCCTCTGCTTAAAAACCTCCAAAGAAGGAGACTCCACCACACTATGAGGTAGCAGGTTCTTCCTGAGGTTCAAGTGGAATCTCCTTTCCTACAACTTGAATCCATTGCTCCTTGTCCTAGTCTCTGGAGCAGTGGAAAACAAGCCCGCTCCCTCCTCAACATGACATCCCTTCAAATATTTAAACATGGCTAGCATGTCCCCACTTAAACTTCTCTTCAGCAGACTAAACATACCCAGCTCCCTAAGCTGCTCCTCATAGGGCATGGCTTCCAGACCCCTCACCATTTTGGTCACCCTCCTCTGGACACATTCCAGCTTGTCGATATCCTTCTTGAATGGAGGAGCCCGGAACTGGACACAATATTCCAAATGAGGTCTAACCAATGCAGAATAGAGTGGTACCACTACCTCCCTTGATCTACACACTATACTCCTATTGATGCAACCAAGAATCACGTTGGCTTTCTTGGTTGCCGCATCACACTTGTATTATGTATTACTTTGATTTATGTAAATTTATATAATTTATGTCATGGGATGTTATTATTATGCCTCTACTAAGTCTTAAACAGAAATATTTGGCATGTCACTATAAATGCAGTCATCCTGTTAGGCAGCTACAATACCATGTCTCAGTTCCCACAATTGCAGATGCCCCTTCAAACCCACCTTAAACAGCAGTCAGCCATCACAACCAATGGAGGTGTGTGGTGCTGTTGAGTGGGGCACTGCAGGGTGATGCAACTGGCCCTCTCCTGCTAGTGAGTGATGGTGTAACCTCACATTGCTGCTAACTGTCAGCAGGGGGCTGCTCGTATCATCTTGCTGCACCCTGGTCTCCAGCACCACCAAATCCCGTTGCTCGGGATGCTTAACTAGCTTTTAAGATGGGTTTCAGGAGTCAGATCAGGAGATGGAAAGCAGCTACAATAATTGTAGCTATGCCTCTGATGCAAGATCCTAGCCAAATATGATTATAAATGGCATATATGAAAATAATGTCAAGTCACAAAGGGTTATTCTAGGGCAATGCTAGATTTTACATCATTCCTGTAATTATAAACCTTTTTATTATTGTTCTGATTACAAGGTTACTCATTTTTTTTAAAAAAGATGTAGCTATTTTGGCAGCCTTTTTGGATTTTTAGATTTCCATTTTTCTAGTGTAAAAAAATCACAACAACACTGGTTTATATTCCATGATGCATCACTAACACATTTAGTTACTTGACATATTTGGTACCGAAAACAAAATTCGCCACCATTTCATAATGTTTTAACTTATGAGACTTCTAGAATCCTTTCTGATCAGTGTTGGACCAAATATTAGCTTGCCTTCAAATTTCATGAGTGAATGTTGCAACTTGGGAAAGTTTAGACTGTTAAGTAATTAGAGTTAGCCACCCGGAGAATCATTCATATCACAAGGATCCACTAAGGCGCGATACTAGGAGACAAGACATATTTGGATGCAGCAGATCAATCAACATTTACAAAACCATAGGAAGCAAACAAATTCCTCTCAAACAAGCTGAAAACATGGACAATTTCTGTCCTCCTATTACTTTTTATCAAGCTATACAGAGATACTAATGAGAATCTGCAGGAATTCATGGTTTCTCGAGTTGAGATAAAAATAATACTTACAAATTTCCTTGTCCTTAATGAGGAAAGGTGTCTTGATGCATTATTATTTTCTGCATTTTTTCCCACTTTGGGATGTTTTTGTGCAAAATTGTAACATATTACACAAAAATCACTTCTGCAGAAAATACATTTGTTACAAATATAAAGGCCTTTGGATAAGCAATTTTTGCACTTAAGTCTCATCAAAAGTGTGTAGAACTCTCATAACTTCAGTCTGAGGAGAAAGCTCTTTTTTTTCCTTTTTTTTCTTTTTGTCCTCAGATGTGACAGTGAAATAAGCCAATATTTACGTCTCTACTCTCAGGAGAATAAAGCAAATGGAGAATAAATATTGTATGCCACTGCTAAAGCACATAATTATACAGTAAGAATATGAATTTTCCCAGCTTGAAATCCTTAGATATTTTACATATCAGTTCCTAGATAAGTGTATCTCTGACCCAGACTATAAAACAAATAGGCAAAATCAATGCTTTTGTTTATTTTTTGCACATGTCCTGTATTATTATTATCACACCACAGACTGAATCAAGCAAACACACATAGAGATGATTTTTTTAAATTTTAAATAGTGGCTCTGCATGTTGCAACTAATTTTCCCCCCTCTGACAGGGAGAGGAAACACTGAAGGGCAAGAGTTCACTTGCTAAATGTCTGTATGGCAGGTGTCCATCAAACAGGACAAACAGGAAAGTTACTACAGTTCTCCTTCCACATTTGTAAGCTTGACCTTCATGAATTTGATTATTCGTAAGGGGTCTTTTGCTCAAGCACAAAGGCAGGGTGCGTGGGTGACAGGCAGGTGAATGGAGAGAGGAGTGTTTCCCTCTCCATTAATTTGCCTATCATCCACGAGGGCAGAAAGAAGGCAGGGCGCATGGGCAACAAACAGGCAAATGGAATGCGGCGGGGGGGTTCTCCCTCCACTTGCTTGCTTGTTGCCTATGTGGGCAGAAAGAAGACAGTGTGTGTGGTCAAAGAGAGTGCAGGGGGGATGTTTCCCCGTCCATTTGCTTGCCTGTTGCCTGTGTATGCAGAAAGAAGGTAGGGCATGCGGGCGACAGGCAGCTGAATAGAGTCGAGATAGTGTTTCTCCTTCCATTTGCTTGCCTGTGACCTTCACCGGCAGAAGGAACACAGGGCGAGCAGGTCACAGGTAGGAGAATGGAGCGGCGGCTGGGAAGGAATGGGAGAGGGAGTGCTCACTCCAGTGTGAGGGGAGTTATTCACTTTTTTTTTTTAACTTTTGCAAAGGGTCTGCACCCTGAACCCTTGCAAAAGTTGAGGGGCCACTGTAATTGCATGCATCTTCTGAGTTGAGGGTTAGAAATAGGGAGGAAAGGAAGCAGTTGATAAAAATTGATATCCTACTAGTTTTCAAATAAGATTCTGTAGTGGGATCCTTACCATATACCAGAATATGAGTAGAAGTGAAGAAAAGCAAAAGACAAGCAGCCCTATTGATGTGAGTGACCAGGCAAACAGCCCAGTTTAGATTAATGTAGAATTTTGTTCTGCTTGCAGCCCTGCTGCAGTGCTTAGGCTGCCCACCTATTTGCTGCTAATTGGTTGGCCCAGCATATTTCCTCACTGGTTTCTATGAGACATTAAAAGCCCTCCTGAGAAAGAGAAAAACAGCAAGGCTTTTTATATCTGATTGGTGGGGGATTTTTTTCCTGAGCCAGTCTTTCTCTGCCAACATCCAGCTTTCCAGCCCCTCTGTCCCTGTCAGAGCTGAATCAAGCAATTTGTTTTGGTAGCATGCCAGCTGCCATGCATTAATTCAGAAAGAGACTCATAAAATAAAAACAGAGATAGTTTCCAAATAAAATAAACTATAATTGACATAGACATGGCAGGTGAGGGGGAAAAGAAGGAATGTTTTCAATTACATAAAGTCTTTGGTGTGCTCCCTGGCATGTTCTGCCCTGTAGATCAAGCACTCCAGTTATCTAAGTCAGCTTTCAGCATCAGGCAATTAGCAGACAAAGTCATGTTACCTCATAATTTCTATCATGTAACATTCACACACACACACACTAGCCCTGCCAGATACCAACATCTCATAATACTCAGTGGGGGTCCAGTTAACTTTTCTCCTCCCCTGAGTGTGATTTTTAGCATGCTAATGTGCACTTTGTATAACCCCAGGCCCTACCTTGTATTTTCATCCCCCTTGAATGCAGCCTCTTCCATACCAAGGGAGTGGAAACATCCTCCTCCTTGCGTTCTGATCACCAACTGAATGGACCTCTTTCATCTGATCCAGAGCCTAGTTCTTAAAGTGGATGGAGGTGACATTTAAGTAAACTGTAAAACTACACAGCCTAGTTGAATACAGATCAGTTATGAACCCTCAACTATGAGTGACTAATCCATAACTGCAATACGGAGTACAAGCCATTACCAGTCTGGAAGACCCTGGTAATCTAGAAAAGTAGCTTTTCTAGGTTCTCTTGAGAACCTATGTAATCATTCCCTAGGAGCATATATCTATATCTACACCAAGTACATTGAGGTCATAGAAGCTTTATTCAGGTATTCTCATTCTTTATAGAATCAACACAGAAAGATGCAGAGCCAAGACAAGTGCATAATTTCCTCCTCCTTCACCATGACAATAATCTTCCATGAGCAGAGGGGCTCATATGCACAGATGGGAAGCCTTGTGCAAAAAAACCTCCCTGCACACTGTTGAATCCTAGAATCATACAGCAGGAAAAGAGCACAGGGGCCATCCAATCCAGCCCCCTGCCATGCATAGACTCACAGAATCATAGAATCATAGAGTTCGAAGAGACCACAAGGGCCATTCAGTCCAACCCCCCGCCATGCAGGAACACACATCAAAGCATTCCCAACAGAGGGCCATCCAGCCTCTGCTTAAAAACCTCCAAAGAAGGAGACTCCATGACAATACAAGCCAGCATATTCCACTGCCGGACAGCTCTGACTGTCAGGAAGTTCTTCCTGAGGTTCAGGTGGAATCTCCTTTTCTTCAGCCTGAATCCATTGCTTCTTGTCCTAGTCTCTGGAGCAGCAGAAAACAAGCCTGCTACCTCCTCAACATGACATCCCTTTGAATATTTAAACATGGCTAGCATGTCCCCTCTTAACCTTCTCTTCTGCAGACTAAACATACCCAGCTCCCTAAGCCATTCCTCATAGGGCATGGCTTCCAGACCCTTCACCATTTTAGTCACCCTCATCTGGATACATTCTGGCTTGTCAATATCCTTCTAGAATTGAGGTGCCCAGAACTGGACACAATATTCCAAATGAGGCCTAACCAGTGCAGAATAGAGTGGTACCATTACCTCCCTCGATCTAGATACAATGCTCCTATTGATGCAAGCAAAAATCACATTGGCTTTCTTGGCTGCCTCATCACACTTCTGACTCATGTTCACCTTGTAATCTACCAAGACTCCTAGATTCCTTTCACATGTACTGCTATCCAGCCATGCGTCCCCCATCCTATATTTGCGCATTCCATTTTTTCTGCCTAAGTGTAGGACTTTACATTTCTCTCTGTTGAAATTCATTTTGTTAGCTTTGGCCCAGCTCTCCAATCTGTCAAAGTCATTTTGAAATTTGATCCTGTCCTCTGGGGTATTAGCAACCCCTCCCAATTTGATGTCATCTGCAAATTTGATCAGTATGCCCTCTACTCCTTCATCCAAGTCATTGATGAAAATGTTGAATAGCACTGGGCCCAGGATGGAACCCTGTGGCACCCCACTGGTCACTTCTCTCCAGGATGAAAACCAGCCATTGGTGATCACCCTTTGGGTACGATTGGTCAACCAATTACAAATCCACCTAACAGTAGCCCTGTCCAGCCTGCATTTTACTAGCTTCTTTGCAAGAATGTCATGGGGAACTTTGTCAAGGCCTTACTGAAGTCAAGATATGCCATGTCTATGGTATTCCCTTCATCTATTAAGCTTGTAACCCTATCATAAAAGGAGATAAGATTAGTCTGGCATGACTTATTTCTGAGAAATCCATGTTGACTTTTTGTGTTTATGGCATTGCTTTCTAAGTAATTGCAAACTGACTGTTTAATGAGCTGCTCTAGGATCTCTCCTGGCATTGATGTCAGGCTGACCGGGCGATAATTATTTGGGTCCTCTTTTTTAACTTTCTTGAAGATGGGGATGACATTTGCCCTCCTCCAGTCTGCTAGGACTTCTCCTGTTCTCCAAGAGTTCTGAAAGATTATTTCAAGTGGTTCAGAAATGACTTCTGCCAGTTCTTTTAATATCCTTGGATGTAATTCATCTGGCCCTGGAGACTTGAATTCATCTAATTTAGCTGGATATTCCTGTACTACTTCTCTACTTATTCTGTGCTGCATTTCCCTCATTTCCTCACCTGCTCCCCACCCCCCAGGTTGGGTACTTCTATCCTTTTGGGAGAAAACTGAGGCAAAGAAGGTTTTGAGTAGTTCTCTCTTCCTAAATAAAGCACTCCTGGCAGATGGCCATCCAGCCTCTGTTTAAAAACCTCCAAAGAAGGAGACTCTACCACATTCCCATGCAGCCCATTCCACTGTCTAACTGCTCTTATTGTCAGGAAGTGCTTCCTAATGTTTAGGTGGAATATCTTTTCCTGCAATATGAATCTGTGTCCTAGTCTCTGGAGCAGCAGAAAACAAGCTTGCCTCATCTTCTATATGATGTCCTTTCAAATATTTAAAAATAGCTATCATGTCACCTCTTAACTTTAATCTTCTCCAGGCTAAACATATGTAGTTCCCTAAGCTGCTTTTCATAGGGCATGGTTTCCAGAACTTTTACCATTTTGGTCCCCCTTCTCTGGATATGGTCCAGTTTGTCAATATCCTTCCTCAACAGTGGTGCCCAGAAGTGAACACAGTATTCCTGGTGAGGTTTCATCAAAGCAAAATAGAGTGGTGCTATTACTTCCCTCAAACTAGACACTATATTCCTACTGATGCAGCCTAGAATTGTATTGGCTTTTTTAGTTGCCATATCATAATGTTGACTCATAGTCAGCTTGTGGTATACTAAGACTCATAGATCACTTTCACATGTTCTTTGGCCAAGCCAGATGTCATCCATTCTATATCTGTGCATTTACTTTTTCTGCCCAAGTATAGTACATTACCTTCTCCCTGTTGAAATTCATTAGTTTTGACTCAGCTCTCTAAACTGTTAAGGTCATTTTGAATTCTAATCCTGTCCTGTGAGGTATTAACTACCCCTCCTAATTTGCTGTCATCTTCAATTTGATGAGCATGCCTTCTATTCCATCGTTCAAGTCATTGAATAGCAGTGGGACCAGGGCAGAGCCCTGTGGCACCCCACTAGTCACTTCTCTCCAGAAAGAAAAGGAGCTATTGGTGAGCATCCTTCAGGTTTGGTCAGTCAACCAAGTACAAATCCATCTATCAGTACCATTGTCTAACCCACATTTTACTAGCTTATTTGCAAAAACATCATGTAGGATCTTGTATTACTTAATTCTTGTATTACCTTGTAATATTCAGTAATATCTTGTTTTACTGAAGTCATGATAACACTATGTCCACAGCATTCCCTTCATCTGCCAAACTCGTAATTCTGTCAGAGAGAGAAAGAGAGAGGGAAGATTAGTCTGACATGACTTGTTTTTGAAAAAAACACATTGACTTTTAGTGATCACGACATTCGTTTCTAAGTGCTTACAGAATGGCTGTTCAATGATCTGCCCTAGAATCTTTCCTAGTCTTGATGTCAGGCTGACTGGGATGTAATTGCTTGGGTCCTCTCCCCCCGCTTTTGAAGATGGGGACAACATTAGCCCTCCTCCAATCTTCTTAGCCTTGTTTTTTAGGAATTCTCAAAGATTATTGCCAGGGATTCTGAGAGTACTTTTTCCAGTTCTGTTGATACTCTTGGACATAGTTCGTCTTGCCCTGGAGGCTTGAACTCCTTTAAAGTGGTCAGGTATTCCAATACTACTTCTTCGCCTGCACTTGGCTTCCCCTTTCTGCTGCATAACAATCTCCAGGACAATATGCTCACTCCCACCTAAGGATCCCACCACGTCCATCCAATTAACCAGGCCATCACTGTTGGCTAGGATCACATCCAAAATAGCTGATCCCCTTGTTGCTTCTTTCACTTTCTGGACAATGAAATTATCTGCAAAGCAAATGAGGAATTTGTTGGACCTTATACTCTTGGCAGAGTTGGACTTGCGATGAATATCAGGCTAGTTGACATCTCACTTTACTATTTCCTCTCTCCTTTCTGAATGTTTGGACATCTGTTTCAGGGAGGCATCATCCATCATCCCCCAGTCTGGCTTGGGGGTCTGTAGTTGATCCCTACAATGACATCACTCTTGTTTCTCTGCCTCTTAATTTTTACCCAGGGCTGATTTTATTCAAGAAGAGGAGGCTTAGTCTTCTGGAATTCTTACAACTCTTGTATAGTAACCAGGGAAGCAAAGAAGATTGTCTCTGTTCTCCCTCCTCCCATGTTGATCCTTCACTGAAGTACAAGGCCTGTACAGTGTTGCAGAGTGACCACTGTTATAAACAAGTAAAAGGAATAAGGTACTCATTACCAACAAGGAACTCCCACTGGAAGCCAATATGACCAAACTGAGGCTAACATACATCAGATACATCATGAGATGATATGATTCACCAGAAAGGACAATAACACTCAGTAAAGTGGAAGACAGTAAGAAAAGAAGATGACCATATTACAGATGGATTGAGTCAATTAAAAAAAAAGCCACAGCCCTAGGTTTGCAAGGCCTGGGCAGAAATCATAAAATCATGGAAGGGGCTCCATAGGCACTAAGTCCAACCCTTGCTTAGTGCAAGATCTCTAGCTAAAGCATCTCCAACAGGCAGCTACCCAGCCTCTTTTAGAAGATGTCTAGAGAAGGAGACCCCACCCCTCACTATGCAATTGGTTCTATTACCAGACTGCTCCTACTGTTAGGAAGTTCCTTCCTCCTGTAACTTCAAACCATTAGTGATGTTGTTAACTGGATCTCTTGGAGGTATAGTAGCCATAGAGTCACTATAAGTTGAAGCCAATCTGACAACAAATAAGAACTAATTAAAAATGCTAAAAGGACAAATACCTCTGCTAAAGGAAAAGTGTCAGTGGTTATTCTGGCCTGTATTGGCCTGTAGTGTCAGTGGTATTCTGGCCTGCTGAATGATGCTCCCCATCAAAAGCTCACATCTGACTCTAAAGAGATCTGATATGACTGATCCTGTGAAATGCCCATGTCCTTCTGATAACCCTGTAGTCACAGGTATTAGGGTTATAGTGCACATGGACTGGGTCAGGTCTCAAAGAACCTGCACTGGTTTCACAATGTACATACCATATATAAAACAGGCCACTGATATGACAAAGTCTTTTATTTTGTAGATCTCTTTCTCTCTAAACCATCTGGACTTTATGCTTCAAACCTTAATTTGGGGGAGTGGATGTCAGGTCAACTATGCCTGTGGCTTTTCTGCCACCAGTGTGATCCCTACTTTGGCCTTTCCCCAATAGTTTTGGCTGTGAGGTGTCACATTATTTAAGGTTTGCCTCCCATTTATTTGGATTTTCCCCTTTGGCTATGTTTCACTCATCACAATAATGAGGCTTGGTCTTTTTGATATTTCTAGTACATTTCATACAATGCTGTAAATTAAAAAAAAACAAAGCTGAAATGTGTTGTTAGCTCTGAACTGACACAGCATGTGTTCTGCATATGGATAATAGATGATAGTGTTTTGATGGAGCCTGGAAGGAAGCACCATGAGCTGTGTAATTTGCTTCTGACAGGAAACACACTGTCTGGGTTAAGTGGAAAGGCCCCACAGAGGTCTAAGACGCCTCAAAATG
The DNA here is from genome assembly GCA_948474755.1 of Ctenosaura bakeri. Lineage (NCBI taxonomy): Eukaryota > Metazoa > Chordata > Lepidosauria > Squamata > Iguanidae > Ctenosaura > Ctenosaura bakeri. The sequence continues at coordinate 304,432 of CAOLHI010002380.1, read as the reverse complement.
TCTAATGAAACATGACAACCATGTATTAGATACGTGGGCACAAGGCCACGTTACTTTTACCTGTGTTGAATAATAAGAGCACAGCAGAGAAGGAAAATCTCTCTTAAATTAAGTCTTAGCTGGAAAATCATGACCACATGTTGATTGTTGGATGGTCACCATGTCAGCCCTGCCATCCTCTGTCAGCAAACTTTGTAGAAAAGGGAGCATAGAACGCTGCTCTAGACCAAGTCACAACTTTGACCTGTCTAGATAGTATTGTCTACACCAAAGGTAGTGGAAAAGAAATCAGAATTTACTCGTAGATCACTAGGTGATTTCCATGTGATTAAATCAGAACAACAACAGAAAAGATTCCCTCTCATTCGAGGATTAATGTGTTGGGATCCCTGATCCATAGTAACTCAGGTGTAGTGTTGCACTTAGATAGGCAGGCCATTCCAGTGTATGGCTGACAGTGCATAATAGGTCAGCAGCTCTACCTCTGAAGTAGCATCTGGTTGAATCTCAGGATTCCATTAAAAAAAATACTCTGAAGCATGAAGTTGATGAATGTCTAGTCTACTCTAAGTAGCAGGGATTGTCAAGTGCCTTTGGCAGATCTACCTGGAAGATTTTGGAGAGTGAGGCGAAGATGGGTTTTGGCTACAGGATGGGTTGCATGCTCTATTGGTGTGATATGGCCCTGAGCCAGAGAATGATGCACTGAAAGATGCAGTGATCTACATATCAAACATGGGTGCCCTGGCAGTGGAGATCTCTACATAATCATTCTTCAACTGGTAGTAGTACCTCTGTGTACTAAAGTCCTCAGTCTTCAATATGAGTGTCTTATTGTTTTAAGCAACAAAATGGATATATGTCACAGTTATGCATGACCAGACCCAGCATGGTGTAGTGGCCTGAGCATTGGATCACAGCCCTGGAGACCAGGGTTCAATTCTCCACTCAGCCATGGAAACCCACTGGGTGAGCTTGGGCATGTCATGTGCTCTCAGCTCCAGAAAACCCATATGGTCACCATAAGTTGAAAATGACTTGATGGCACACAACAACAACAATGTATGACTAAGGTATAAATGCAGCAGGTTCAAAAGAAATATGGGGAAATATATATGAAATTTCCATTTTTAAAGAACAGAATGTTCTAGAAACTATAATATTACCTCTCTGCTCTCCTCCTTAGAATATGAACATTATGCAATGGCACAATTCAGCTTCATAAAATTGTAAGTTGTTTACGATGATAAAACTTCCCAACAGGACGGCAACCTAAATGCTTACCTCCTCTTTCTATACCAGATACCCAAGGTGGATAATGCCAGTAATAAACAAATGTAAAATAAAGAAACAAACTGGTAAAAGCATAATTAACAAGAAGAACAAACAAAAGCAAGAAGAGATTTTTTTTAAAAAAGGAACTGCCATGTCTTGGGTGACCTACACTTCACAAAATTCACTCTGAGGTAGATGGTAGTTTATTTTGATGGAGAAGAATGAGCAACAGAGTGCATGTCCACAAAATTGATGGGATGAAAGCATACATACAACTCAGAGCTTGTATAGATAGCCATAAATGATAGGCATAAATGCCTATACCACACCACCTGCCACTTATGCCCCACATCCTCAACCAGGGTTATCTGATTGTATATTTCCTGCTCTTACCTCACAAGCACCAGGTTCTCTAAACAATGTATGTCTCTAGTCTGCCCTTTTGTTTTTACCCTTATCTGCTCTTCCCTCATCACCATATTGATACTTTGTTGCAATAACCAGTCCCTGTGGTTAAATTGTAACAGTAATAAGCAATAATACTTAGTAACAGTATCGATCAATCGAGAAATATGTAGGAGCTTCTACGTAGTCTAGAAATGCAGAGTAGCTTTTGTGCCATGGTTAATTACATTTGCCCCAATATACATCTGGAAGACTGTACTCCTTTCCATATAACAGGGAGCCTAGCCACCTCAGAGGAACCACCAAAAAACTCACAGCACAAAAGCCAATGTCCCATCCCACTGCATACATTTCTACAAAATTCTCTTTTATTTCTTTGCACCTCCACCTTGATTTTTATCTTCCATGTCTTCATCAACCTCCAGTTGTTTCCAAGTTTGAAAAATGGAGGAAACAGAAATGAAGTCCAAGACTTGGAAGAGATGGGGAGAGGCATATTGACAGCTAAGAGGAAAGTTCTTTCCCTTCCTTGCATCCATAAAGCAAAGACCTATAAGCTCACCTGCTGCACAGTGGCCAAGAGTACATAGCAGTGAAATCTGTGTATCTATTTCCCACTCTTATACACTTCCCTTCCACACAGAATGTCCCCAGGGAGGACATTAATAAAATGCGGGAGAAAAATAACAAGAAAAGGAACCATGAAAACTGAACAGCAAGTCAAAGAAGCATAAAAGTAAGCAATATCTATGGACAAAAATGTTGAGAAGCTTGAGAATATTTTAAAAAAGAAGAAGGAAGGAAGGGAGGGAGGGAGGGAGAAAGTTGTCCCCTAGCACCAAAATCGCATCAGAGGAGGTATCAGGTGAGCTTCTTCAGGCAAAGCTCTGTATCTTAGTATCACTATTGAGAAGGTTCTCTCTCCTGCATCACCAGTTGCTTGATATGTAGGCCATTTCCACATGAGATTGTTATAGCACTATTATTCCACTTTCAACATCCTATGGAATCCTGGGGTTTGCAGTTTCAGAAGGGGCCTCAAAGCTGCTGCAAACCCCAGGATTCCATAGGATGTTGAAAGTGGAATAATAGTACTATAACAGTCTAGTGCAGAAATGTCGACACACAAATATGACACAGATACTCAGAAGACACCCTCTGGTACTGCTTTCAGTATACAGGCAGATTTGTGGTGGTCCCAAACCATCTGAAATACTTTAAACTGTATCTAGAAAGATCCCAAGAGCCAGTGTAATTTTGTAGCTAGATGAGGAGCAACTGGTGAAATTGTAAAAGGATGTTGCAGGGTCCTAAAACTGTAAAACCTGGTGCTTTGTTCAAGGTCCTAACTCTGCAAAGCCTTCCATTAGGCAGAGAGATAACTCCTCCCATCAGGTAAAGTAAAATGATCACTGCAGAAGAGAGATGTTAAGGCAGCAATTGTAGCCCTCAGCTAATCCTCCTGAGCTCCCTGGCCTGTCTTTTGTTGCAGCCTCTTCAGCACCTCCTAAAACTATCCTACTGCCCTCAGATGGGGTGGAGGACCTTTTCTCATCATCAGTTGAAATTAAGCTCAACTCTCAACCCATTCAATGGCCATTTCCACACGGGGTTTTTAACACAGGGCAGAGCGTCCTCCAGGGAGGACGTCTGCACCTGGGAGCAGACTGGGTCGAACCTACTTAACGTAGATCTGCACCCCAGCCCGCTCCGGAATGACCCCAAGTGGTCATCCAGCGTGCTTTTGAAAGACCACCCAAAACAGGTCTTTCAAAAGCATGGAGTGCGCCACTGTGAGCCTGCTCCCTTATGCAGGTTCGCAGGCTTACTCCAATGTGAGCCTGTGATCTGCCGGGGGTGGGCTTTAGGCTGGCAAGTTTCAGCGGTTGGTCGAGATCCTTGACCAACCAGAAGCTGCCATTTTCGTCCCTGGAGCAGTGCAGAGTGGCAGCCACGCACTGCTCCAGAGAAGCAAGGACCAGACCAGGGAGCCCAAAAGTCCAGTGAGTAGCATCACGGGGCGATTCCCTCGCCCCGTGCAGAAATGGCCATAGTCTGCACACATGGTATGGAGGAAAGAACTCCAGCTTGCCTTTTGCCTCAGGCAGCAAAATAGCTGTGCCTGCTGTAAATCTTGAGGATTCCTACATGGATTTTTTTCCCCCTTGTGTGATTACTTCTCTTCTTATCTGCATTCCGGTCCTATACACATTTATTTATAAACATATAATTTATACGTTTATGTATATTGGCTTCTGGCAGAGCTTATTCCCACCATTAACGTGCATAGGTTTATACATTCAGAATCATTGCTGGTCACTGGGCAACTATAAATTAATATTTACTAGAGTGAATTAATATATGCAGATGATAATTTTCCATTTCTCCCATGACACTGTAATATATTCCTTCAAAGCTATGTAAGTTAATAATTTGCAGTCACTGTGAGTTAAAGGATTTTGCAAAGTTGACATTTTAATATACTATCATGCTTAGTGTTGTTTGACAATGTTCTCTATACATTACAGAAATTATGCCATAAATGTATCATGTGGCATATATAACTAGGAAATTTACCCTATGTTGCTGTTTTTTGCTTTTGATGTGAATGAAGCAAAATTTGAGTGGGAGCATCTAAAATCTTTAAAATGTGTTTCATGACAAGTTCCATGCACAAAGGACCAAAAATAAAAACAACCATTGAAAAGATGAGCTTTTCCAGTCAGTCCTGAACTTTCTTGAAAGTATTTAGAATGTCAGCCTAAGTCTCAATATGATCAAAATCTAACATAAAAAGGTCAAAGTTTGTCTGTTTATCCATGTCAGGCAGAGAAGACTTCATATGACTGGCTGCCTGTGAAGATTCTATGGAATCTTGGGGTTTGCAGTTTAGGGAAGGGCCTTTAGAATTCTCAGCCAGGGAGCCCTAGGTCCTAGCTGCTTGCTGTGGAGATGAGGCCTAGCAGCAAGGAGGAGGGCAGTATTTCCTTCAGGAATCCAACTTTTGTATGTTAACAACTCTGATTACAGATTGGATTGGGGAATATGGGGAAAAGCAGTCAACTGTCTTGAATAAGCTGGCCAGTTGCTGTGGAGATCAGACATAGCACCAAAGAGGAGGGCAGTGTATTTCCCTCAGGAACCCAGCCTCTGTATGTTAATAATATAATGTATATTAATAACATAACATAATGGATTGGGGAATATGGGGAAAAGTTACAGGTGCTGGACAAGACAGTTTGGGGAATTAGAGACACAGGATCTCAAATCTTTCTAACAGGTATTACCTGTGAGAAAATAAAATCCTGGGCAATGCCAGGTATATACTCTAATTGGTCCATAAATGTGAAATGTGCATTCAAGAGCTGCTGCTGCTGTTGTTTTTGTTATTTTAAAAATGTACCCAAAGGAATTGAAAGATGGTGTTCAAAACCCTGCTACAGATCTTTGGGCTTTTCTGCACTTTGGAGGGGAAATGGGGCAGTCTGTTACTCACTGGACTGGCATGCTCCCCCCCCGATGATCCACGACAGTCCGGAGCAGTGTGTGCCTGCTCTCAGTGTGTCACTCTCTGGTGACAAAAATGGAGGCTTCTGGTTGGTGGAGGCTCTCCACCAACCGGAGAAGCTCGCCAGCTGGAAGCCCACCCCCGGAAGATCTGCAGACTCGCACTGTCACGAGCCTGTAGATCTATACTTTAGCAGAGCGACAGCCTGGGGCGCGCCGCGCTATTGAAAGTCCTCTTTTAATCGGTCTTTCAATAGCACGGGCAACCACCAGTTCTGGGAGTTCCGGAGTGGGCTGAAGTCCGGACAAACAGTAAGTAGTCTGAACCCAGTTCGCCCCCAAATGTGAACGTCCTCGCTGGAGGATGCGTCACTCCATTTCAAAAATAAAATGTGGAAAAGGCCTATGTTTCAGTCCCATTGGGTATCATATTTGGTTAATCTGTGGTCAAGTATGTAGATTTCTATAGCATAAGAAACACAGAAAGAGACTTCGCATTATAGTATACATTCAGTGCTTGTTTGTGTGTGTGTGTGCATACACACTACACACTGACACCTATGCACATATGTGCACCTCTCTGTTTACTCAGTACTCCTCTAGCCCATAGCCACGTGGCCCAGAGCAGCTTATACTTATAACTCCTTGGTTGAAATGATTGCCTTCAGCTGCCTCTGCCTCTGCCTCTGCCCAGAGAACTCCTGTTCTGCCTTTCTGTGAATGAGTTCCTTAGATCCTGACTATGCCCTTCAATGTAATATTCCATTTTGAACCCAGTCCTATTTCTAGCTTCAAGATTTTGGGGGACTTTGCACATTTTGGATGGGCATCCTTAACCTTAATGTGGAAGGAAAGTACAGTCAACCAAGAGTCCTCTTACATCTTTGGAGATAAAAGAGGCCATTTGCGCACTAAACTGTTGTAGTGCTATTATTCCACTTTCAACATCCTATGGAATCCTGGGGTTTGCAGCAGCTTTGAGGCCTCTCCCTAAACTGCAAACCTCAGGATTCCATAGGATGTTGAAAGTGGAATAATAGCACTACAACAGTTTAGTAATATAATAATATTAGAATAATAGCACTATAACAATCTAGTGCAGAAATGACCAGAATGCAAAGTAAAAATGACTAGGCTATGTGAGGGCCCTTTAACATTTTTGAGCCCTGTAGAAATGCTTGATCTCACTGCCTTCTGGAGCCAAGCCTCCACTCTTGCTACAACCTGCATCTTCTGTGACTTGTTTACCTACTGCCTGATGCCTGAAGCCCAGCACAGGCACACCCAGAGAATCACTCATTGCACTGCAGTTTAATTTTCATCTCTGCCATCTTGTATTTCACATCCATGCTTCTTCACCCAGAATTGCAGCTATGGTCATGAGAGTGCATTCATTTTGGAACAGACGCATTGATAAATGGGTGGATATTTGTTACTCTGTATGTAACTCATTCATATAACTCAGAAAGTTGATTTTGGAACTTGTTCTTGATGGGTACTATTTTATTTTTGCAGAATTTAGTTAATGTTGTTTCAAGCTATTCCAAGGAAAAAGTGAGGAGAGGATCTTCCACTCCACTCTCAGGTGCCCAGAATGGGGCCATATGCAGAGCATGTGGGAGAAATAAAATTGTGGACACCAGGAGAAGACACAAAATCAGCTATTTTGTGGAAATGGGCGGCGGGGGGTGTTAGAAAAGGACCAGAGAACATAAAGAAATGCAACTACTAAAGCAAACATGACTGTTAAAAAACAATGTGTTTGTAACAAATAAATAACAAAAGAAAAGAAGTCTCTAATCATGCAGACAAACAAAATACTGGAGGAAATAACAAATCTTGCATAGATGCACGTCTCAGCTACTCTTAACTCTGTTTCTCTTCCATTCTATGGAGTGTTCACAATTGCAACCACCCACACAGAAATAAATTTGGTGTAATTTGTCAAACAAAAAAAGCAGAGAGAAGTTCATGAGGGGGTGGTGAAGTTGTTCATCTGAAGAAGTTAAAAGGTGGAATTAATTAGGTTTCCATTGCAAAGGCAATGGTGTAAGATCTCTGTTAAAAAGAAAAGTTTAAAAGCCCCAGTAATGAGGGAAGTGGGTAACACAGCATGAAGCTTCTCAACACACAAAAGCTTATAGTTACAGCTTCTGTTGATGTTAGCTATTCTTGTTCATTCGTGTCTGAAAGTAACCCATTGGGGTAGAAGTGTGAAGTCGGGCTCCAATTTTAATCTGAAAACATGTACGAACAGAAAATATTGAGAACTGAGTTACAACAACAGCAGATGTTGAGAAGAAGCATGGACAGTACCACATCTTCACATGAATACCAACAACAGATTGTAGAAAACTGCCAGCCTGAGCAACAAACTAGATTTGATATTAAATGTGCCTTTTTACATTTAACTTGCAGGTTTTTAACAATGCACATTGTGGGAAGGGCTGTTAAATGATTGGATAAGAGCAGGCATCAGAGCAAAGTTAACTGAATCTTTGTTTGTTGTGGCCTTGGTAAAAATGGGAACTATCTTAACAAAAGAAATGCGGGTATTAGAGGAGTAATTTTTCTAGACGTAACACCAGGGAAAAAAGGAATTAAAATCCTGTCCTCCATGCCTGTTCTTAGAACCTTCATGTTACATGAACAGACACATTAAATGTCACATGTTGCTCTTCCGCTATATAACATGGGGCAGAAGAGATCCTTCCTTCCCTGGCACATGCTGCCTCTTCCCTCTCTAGTTATTTTCTGTGGGATGTCCATAAAGGAATAACCAACAAAATTCAGCCACACATTGAAGATGAAGATTCTTTCAGTGCCAAACCAGTGCCTCCTCCATTCTCCTGGATCCAATTGGACTTTCTAAATGGATAGTGTGTGTGTGTGTGTGTGTGTGCGCACGCGCACGCACATGTGCATGTGCACACGCACACGCACACAAGCAGCTTGTTTCCATTTGATGTAAGAAGCCACACTAGCCTGCCAAATTAATTCAAATATGCATAAATGACAACAGTGAGTTCATTTTTCAAGGAGCTGCAAGCTGGTATTAATTTGGTTAAGGCTGATCAAAAGGTAATACTCTGATGGGGAGCCTATTTATAAATGGAAATGTAGAAACAATTCACAGATGAGCAAACCAACAAGCCATTTTGAATATTGGATGGAAGTCAAATATTTCAAGAGCTGAGCTCTCTTACCTGTTAAAGCACAAATGAAATTATATCATCCAGACCCTTTGTTATTAAGCCACCGACTTCTTTCCTGTGGGAACACCCAGGGCTTTATTGAAGTGTGCAGTGAAAATTCAATAAAACCATGAAAAATATACAATGAAAGCAACATAATGCACAGCTCCTGTCACAACAGCAGGCATGAATTATTAAGCCAATGGGATTTACAGTCAGTCAAGGGAAGTACAGCTTTCAGCCTCCATATAAAGATACTCTAATCAGCAAAGTCTTTTACCCTTGAATTTGCAGCTAGTCAGTTGACATCAAAATCACCAAAAGCAGATCTATAATACTACATATCCCAGATTCAAAAGTCTTGACAGTAACATTTTCATGGTAAAAAGATTTCCCACACGGTCAAGGCTCCTTGTAAAGGAATGAATGGACATTGTTTGACCCTTGCTGAGAAAGGGGTTAAATGTCCCTTGCCTATTGATATGTAGTCTGGGAAAACGGGCCTAGTTACCTGGGCATCTGCTGAACACAGAGGAATTTAGGACAGCTATTTTCAGAGGATATGTGGGCCATGGATGGTTTAGTCCCTCCTGGAAAGGATGTGGTAATTGATGACAGGCCTGGAGGCTTGTGAGCCACATATCCTCCAAGGGTTCTGATTTGGCAGAGACAGTTCTGATTAGTCCTACGGTTCCCCCACCACCATCTTTTTAAGCCACTTTTGGAATGTTCCAGCTTGTCTCTCTTCCTCCCACTTCCCCCCTTTGTCCTCAGCTTACTTCAGTGGCTACACACTGAGTTCAAAATTCAAAAGTAGTTTGCACTCAGTTAACCCAGCAGTGCAGAGAGGAGAGGAGGAGACAGAATCTTGCCCCTCCCAATAGAGTCAGGCAAAAGCAAACTGCAGCAGATTCTCCTAGCTTGCCTGTTCTTTCTCATTAATATATTCTGCCATCCTGACCCCACACTTTGATGTTGCCAGGCTACATGTGTTCTCATTTTCATCTGTGAAATGTTGGAGGGTATGCAATGATAATATACAACACACACACCAATAATGTCACCAAGAACAAAGCAAGGCCTAGAATCTTCAAAAAAATCTAGAGACCTACTTTCCAGTTTCACTTTATAGTATTTGGTGGTTGCAAATGGTCTTTCAAAAGAGGGCTGCAAACAGGATTGCCAAAAAAGGAAGGAAGGAAGGAAGGAAGGAAGGAAGGAAGGAAGGAAGGAAGGAAGGAAGGAAGGAAGGAAGGAAGGAAGGAAGATCAGTGCCACTGGGGTTGTCTGCTGTCCAGTTACTAACTAGAAAAAGGCAAAGGACCAGGCCATTTACGTCACATGCATGTACACACACTTTCCACCACAGAGTCCTTTACTGAGAGGGAAGATGTGTGGTTCCCCAAGCCTACAGTGAAATCTTCAATCATCAAGTCCAGTCAAGGTGGGGACAACTCTGATCCAGAGCTCACTTCCACTTGGACTCCACCACTTCATATTATAGCTAACCAAATATAAAGAAATTGCATCTCAGCATGGCCCACCTAAAAAACATGAATGAGCAAGCAGGGTCTTCAGCAATGAGACTCAAAAAGGTGGTCCTTAGACAGGTCCCAGTCCCAGGGCCATCTGCTGACAGGTTGTGGAAAGCTTCCAGGAAAAAGGAAAGAAAGAAAGAAAGAAAGAAAGAAAGGAAGGAAGGAAGGAAGGAAGGAAGGAAGGAAGGAAGGAAGGAAGGAAGGAAGGAAGGAAGGAAGGAGGGAGGGCAGGTAGGCAGGCAGGCAGACACCATTGTAGCAAATACAGTACCAGTCCCTGACACATGTGAGAGGGGGAATTGCCAGTCCTCAGATGAGATAATTTAAGAGGCACTGGTCTACTGTATCAAGGATAGCTCCCTAGTCACAGGCAACATGTCAACAAGTTCCAGAAGCAGGCTTGGACCAGCTCTCCTGCCTTCCCCAGATTCCTCCACTGGCCTGAGGAGGAATAGGGAATCTTGAAGGAGTAGCAACTGAAACAGAGATCTTGGATGTTGTTGTTTTTCAATAGAACCCTGACATGCCTGCCAGTGTCTATGCCAAGATGAGACATGAAATTATGGAGCTCTTAGTAAATGGCACAGTAGCTCCTAGGCACAGGGAAGACTTAAGCAGTAAGTCTGCATAGCCTGAATACAAAGCAGAGACAGACAGACAGACAGACAGACAGACAGACAGACAGAGATGAATTAGCGAATGATCTAGACACCCCACTGTCACTGAATCTAAGGCCCTTTTTGCACAGCATTTTTGATGCGAAAGGGCTCCTTGGGCATTGTGCACATGTGAGGAGCAGTCCACATGATGCACTCACATTTGCGCGACACTCCAGGACCTGACATGGACCGTGCATGCATTTTTTCATTTTTGGCTTGAAGCTGAAAATGCTGCACAGTCGCGTGTCGCGCTGGGGCCTCGCGTGCACTTACCTTGCGTGTGGAGCCTTGGGAGCCAGACCAGTTGTGCTTCCTGTCCAGTGCAGGCTGGGAAGGTCCCAGGCTGCACTGCAAAAGGAAGAGGCAGGGCTCTTGTGCAACCAGGAGGCTCGTGGGGAGCCAAAGAAGGAGAGAAGCGAGAGCCTCTCTCTGGAGGCTGCTCACGTGAGCACCGCATCCCAGCTCTGACAATGGGTGAGTTGCGAAAAAGGCTTAAGTGGAGTTACCGCTGCTTTACACACCAGTGGGTGGCAGACTGTTTCTTTACTTTTTGATTCCCTTCGCTCTCCCAAATGACACTTGGCTGGGACCACTGTGGGAAACTGGATTGGGTGGCTAGATCCTACGCTTAATCTCACTCAGATGTCTGAATCAGAAAAAAAGAGAGGAAGTGCTCAGCATAGGCATCAGTACCAGTAAGCCCTCCTATAAACGTGCCTGCTTTAGCCTGCTTGTTGAATTTTTAGCTCTTTCTCTATCTATGCATATATCTGCAATTCTGGTAGATGACCCAGAGTTTTAAAGCAAACAGCAAAATTGCATTTTTATTTTTATTTTACCAAGTCTGTTGGCAACCCACACCCAATGAAACCACCAAAAAGTCAATTCATGCTTAGTAACAAACACTTGATACAGGAAATAGCATACAAGCTGGCATCACATTAGGACACATCCTAAGAAAAATTCACATCATTAAACTGACAGGCAACAATTACTTTTTGGTGATGCTAATAGCACATTAGAAAGTAAGGTGCAGCTCAGTCCTTAAGAACTACAAATGGCTGCTTCACATGTGGGACAGGAGACTCACAGACTCAGGCTGTGACTTTCAAGCAGGATTGAGCCCCAGCAGCTCTATTTTAATGTCAAGATAAAAAAAAAACAAAGGAAAGAAGGAACATCCATGTTATTCTTGAATTAGCCAGGCCATAATCATACCCATATCTGCAACTGCACTTGATTATTCTGTGTGCAACAGCAAAATTTCTGACAGGTAACAGAGTGCCATTGTTATATGTGTAATGTACAGCATCCTCACAAGTCTAAACCTAACACGATTAAATTACTTTTATTAATGTATGCCATTTAATCTTTTAAAGAATTTGCTCCTCTTGAAAAATAAGTGCTCAACACAGCAATGGGCTGTCAGCATGAAATGTCACGTAAATCTATATGGGTGAATATTGCTGCTGTCTTCACAAACCATTGCACACCTATTATGAGCTTTCAAAAAGAAAGGCCATTTTTCAAGCCACAGAAATATGAACCTATTTTATACTCAGTGTCTGAGGAAAGTGATTGCTCATGTGTGGATACTCTTTCATTCACACATAAGGTGCACACCACACCTACTGTCTTATTTGCATTATGATGTGACCAAAAGTCCTTCAGTGTGAATTCTGCTTCCACAATTTGTTCTGCCCAGTCAGACACTAGGAAAAGTGCTGGAAAGCACACCTTCTCATCTGAAGAGCTAAGGTGAGAGTAATGCATTGAGTGACTCATCCTGAACAAATGGAATTGGCAGATCTCCTGAAGCTCATGCCCAGGGCCAGCCCTTCCCTGAGTTGGGCTGAAGCTCCCAGCTTCAAGGGGCAGAGAAGGAAGGATGGCAGATTTCAACCGTTGACACTTCTGGCATAGCCCCCACCATCACCGCAGCCACAAAGAGGCACTATGGCACCTGCTCTGGGGCAACTGCCACATCAGGAGAGCAAAGAGTGTGGGTGGGGGCCCCAGAGTAGCATCTACTAGATTTCTCACTCTGAAGGAGTCTCTTGGTCAACTGAGGGAGGAGGCTGAGGAGAAGACAATGGAGACAATGGACAAAGTTCTCAAATCAAGCAGAAAAATAATCTGTTCTCACTCCCAATTCCCCACTGTTGAGTCTGGTTCATCTCTCTTTTGGAAGCTGAAAATGAGAACAAAACTCTAAAATTACAACTCTAGCTGTGACTGGTGGTTAAACAGCTGCTACTACCCCAACTTTTTCTTCTTTTTCTCTTTCTTGTAAATAAAATACCTCTACACCTGAGGTACTACTTATCCTAACATGAGCTTTTATACACAGTCTGTTTCAATAGATCTCTGAAAATGCACTTTAGAAATTGGCTTGTGGTATGTTGAAAAACAGAATTAATAGAGTGTGAACTATAGATCACATATGAATGCAAACAAATCCAACCTACTAATGGGGCACACAGTGCATAATCAATACACTGTTTCTTAACTTGCATTTTTGTTTCAATTGCCATTTCATTTGTCTGTTTTTATAGAACTGTAAGGAGTGCCTGCCCTTTTGCTTTTTATTTTTTTTACAAAAAAAATAATATAGGAAGACAGGTATCTGCCCATGTAGCTTACAATCTAAATTTAGATTAAAACATTGAGAGGAAGGTCTAAGAGTAAGAAGGGATCATCTTTAGGTTTGCCAAGCCTCCTAGCAGACATCGCTAGACTGTTATAGCGCTATTATTCCACGTTTAACATCCTTTGGAATCGTGGGGCGTGCTGTTTAGCACTCTAGCAGTCTAGTGCAGAAATGGGATGAGGCACAGAAGGGGAAAACTGGGAGATACAACTACTTGCTTAGTTGATCAAGGGGTCTTAACAGCAGATAATGCTGGAAAAGGTCACTCAATACACACAGACCAGAGGAAGCAAGGGCCTGTGATTTGTTTTCTCAGGCCAGAGGAAGAATTAGAAACTCTTTAAAGGGGAGTTGAAATAGACTCTTATGGCAATGTGGAATGTTCCTTTCCAGAGTTTTAGTTATGCCCTCTTCCAGGGCACTCCATTTAGCCTCTCACTTCTGGTATCTCTCCATTCCTCCAGCAGACATTCACTATGTTGTGACCAAATACCATGTTCATTCCACATTTGAATGTTTGAAGGGAAGTACCCCAAACTTCCACCTTTGTGTCATTTCCTCCAAATATATTTTGTTCTTACATATACCATAGAGAAACCCAAACTTACAAATTTCTACCTCTTGTTTTCTTTCTTTCCCTCAACCTCCTTCCCTCCCCACCTCCTATATGTGACTAGTTGTTTTTCTGTGAATCAGCACTCTCAAAGTTGAGATGCTATTAGTGTAGAAGACAGAAATTGGCATTATTTGATAGGATGAGAAATAGCTTTAATATGCCTTTCTTCTATATTTATTTGTTTGTTCTCCAGCAACAGAAATGATCATGCATTGAAAGGCAAACTCTTGTTTCAAAGGGAAGTGTATTGAAAAACAACATGAGAAAAGGCTATACGTATCATCAATGTTGCAAAATAAAACTGCAGAATCCAGTGGAACTGACAATCATTCCATAGCAAATGTTTAAGGCTCCTTTAGCAGATAAGTCAGTGCTAAGAATGTTACTGAAGTGTCGAAACAACTGAATTGGCTAAAGTCATTTGGCCTAATCCCATAAATGGGAAAGTTTAAATGACTTAAAGACTGCAGTGTGATCTGTAGCTTCCATGTCTTGGTTCTTATTTTAAGGGCACTATCCAAGGTGTTCAGCCCTGTCTCAGAATAGGTTCAGCATGAAAAAGTCCTTTAAACTTTAAACTAAAACTCAGTACAGATCCAGTTTCTCATTGATATGAGAGCTGCAAACCATCATTGAGTGTGATTCCATTGTCAGGAATTTTAGGCTTTGGTATGATAGCCTCATCTACAGAAGGAGCAATAGATATGAGACTACAGCTGGTTTTGTAGTTCAAGGGCCTTTCCACCCTACATTGTTATAGTGCTATTATTCTGCTTTCAACATCCTGTGGAATTCTGGAGATTGTAATTAACTGAGGCCCAAGAGCTTTCTGGCTGAGAATTCTAAATGTCCCTCCCTAAACTGCAAACCCCAGGATTCCATAGAATGTTGAAAGCGGAACAACAGCATTATAACAGTATAGTGCAGCAATGGCCCCAGGAAACAAAACCTTCAAATGAAACTTTCTAATAAGAAAAGGCACACTTTAACACATGAAAGAGAAATGTCTTGTTTTATCTGATGGTTTTGAAATCCATTGTTTAAATGTCATTTTCTCCTCATTTCATTTTCAAATTCCATCCAGAAAGATTTAGATAAAAGTATAGAATTGACATACATGCCACAAACTTTACATTGGTTGCATGTTTATTATCTTCTGAAACATTGGAAGGAATATGTTTGTACTGACATGAAGACTTTTCAGGTCAGTTTTTAGAAATGTGGATATCCAGTTTTCAAGAGCTTTTTAGTTTCAAGAAACGGACACATCCAGTAACCAATTGGAGACCTAAAGTAGTGTAGTGGTATCAGCATTGGACTAGAACCCTGAAGATGAGCGTTCAGTTCCTCTCTCGGCCATGGAAACCCACTGGGTGACCTTGGGCACATCACATACTCTCAGCCCCCCAAAAAACTCATGATGGGTTTGCTTTAAGGTCACAATAAGCCATAAATGATGTGAAATCACACACCAACAACAAAGTAGCCAACTTCTGTTTAAGAGGGGAAAAAACATATCCATGTATTAGGCATCTGAATGAGTGGGATGGGGGAATGTGTGGATAGATGTGTGAACAATGTAATATGTGGCAATCTGTGCAAGATTTCTTTTTTTAAAAAGGGAAATCTTTTTATTTTCTTCTTCTTCTTCTTCTAGTCATCATCATCATCAAACACATGAATGAAAATAAAGGATAACTGCCCTGTGTAATATACCAAAAAGAGATAACAAAAATAATAATACAGTGACATGCAATTACAATTACAATTAGTCGATTGTAAGCAGGCATACATTATCTTAAGTAACTAACATTATTTGATAGTTTTCCTGTCATTTTCCCCTTACAAATGATAATATTCCTCCACAAAGAAGCATGGGCCACTAATAGGCATACTTAAAGACCCCTTCATATGTGGATTAATAAAGGGATGCCACATTTCCATAAATAGAACAGTCTCTATTATCCCTCTGTTCAATCCACTTTGCTGTGTCAGTCTTCCCAACAATGCTATTCTCCCGTAACCATCTGTAAGTCTGTCTTTTCATGATTAAAAATAAAATGGTGAAAGTGATGAACAGCTCAAGGAGGCAAACTGCTACTCTGAGCTTTTTAACTTGGCCAGACAAGGAGATTGGGATAGGCTTATTCTCTTAGGCACAGGTAGGGTTACCACATATCAGAGCCTGCCCACCTTCTCCAGTTCTCAGGGCAAAGGGGAAGAATCTCCCCAAGGGGGTGAAAGCTATATTCCTCATTTGCTTCACTAGCAAATTGTATGGCATACTCTATGTAACTGTGGTTGATGCTTTAACGACATTACCAGGAGCTGCCTCATGTGCACTACCATTATCACATCATAGAATCATAGAGCTGGAAGAGACCACAGGGGCCATCCAGTCCAAACCCCTGCAATCAGAAGGGGTTGTTCCTGGGTCTTCGGTTTGGGCCTCTATACCTCAGAGCCTGGGAGTGTCCTGACTGGCAGCCCCAGGCACACAGCATTCTTTGTTCTTAATGAGAAGACGGATCCCAATGAAGAGATGGTAGAAGTTGTGCTTTTGTCATGGTATCATTTTGCTGTCACTCAGAGAATTATTTGATGAGATACCCTCATTTTTTTATTTTTTTTTTGGAAAACATGTGCAACATATAAAAACATATTTCTCAAAAGCTGGTAACCTTCCCCATTACCCTCATGAGTATGCAGAGAGGCTTGCCATTTGTTTCTCATTTCATTCTTATGTAGTAATTAATTCTAAATTCTAATATTGAATAGGGAACAATTCCTTGAATGGAAGAACAGGTGGCGAGCCAACTTCTAGGCCACCACTGCAAAAAAAAAAAAAAAAAAAAAGTGGTTCAATTCTTCATTTTCAGAGTTGTTTAGATTCATCCTTTCCTTGCTGTCCTATTTGTGACATGACATAGCCTTTGGCAGCTCAGCAGAAGAGCCACTGTCTCCCTGCACCTCTGGACTTCTTGACCAGAGGAGGCTATGCCAGCTGGGATATTCATGCCACAGGTCATAGTCCTCTTGGCTTTTGAGAACCAGGTGATCCTGGACAGGCAATCTTATACCAATGACTAAGGGCTTTTCTGCACTTTGGGAGGAAAACGGGGCAGTCCGTTACTCACTGGACTGGCACGCTTCCCCCTGACGATCCACGCTGATCTGGAGCAGCGCGCACCTGCGCTACACACTCTCCAGGGATGAAAATGGAGGCTTCCGGTTGGTGGAGGTTCTCCACCAACCGGAGAAGCTCGCCAGCTGGAAACCCGCTCCCGGAAGATCTGCAGCCTCTCACTGGCGCGAGCCTGCAGATCTATACATTACTGCAGCAACAGACTGGGGTGCGCCGGGTTATTGAAAGTCCTCTTTTAATCGGTCTTTCAATAGCATGGGGAACCACCAGTTCTGGTCGTTCTGGAGCGGGTTGAAGTCTGGACATACATTAAGTAGTCCGGACCCAGTTCGCCTCCAAGTGCTGGAGGACACACTGCCCCGTTTTAAAAATAAAATGCGGAAAAGGCCTAAGACTCACAGATCTCCTGCCTTCTTCCACTATGACCAAGTAAATTCTCACTGGAGAAGCCCTCTGGCTTTCCTCTGAGTCTCCAGGCATGCTTTCAGCCAGTCTGCCTTCCTGCCTCCCCAGTCACCAGTCTTGAGCATACTTGCTGCTATTCCACTCATAAAATAAGGCCATTCTAATTATTTATAACATTTAGATCCTTCCCCTTCAATGAACCTTGGAGCAATTTCTCAGTGTATTTTCAGAAAAGCCTGTGAGATAGATGAGACTTTAGATGGAGAGAAATGCCAAGACCCAAAACTTACGGGGCATCATCTTCCTAGACAATTGCATCATCTTTGTCCTTTCCTGGCAAGGAAAATTCCAAAAACCTCTGAGAGCACCAGCCTCAGGAGAACCTGGCTGATTTTTCTACTTGAAGTAACTAGACTTCAAGAAGAGAATTTTTGCCAGAATGGATATTAGATCTTGTGGAAACAGACAGCAGTTCAGTCATGAACTGAATATTCTTCTCCAACATGCATTTTGCAGTAACTAATCTTTATTGGGGTGAAAAGAGTACAAGATGCTAGTTTAATGGCAGTCAGCTTCTGCAATATCTAGTTTTGCCCTTGCTAAGTTGAATCAGTTGGCCAGAAGTATGAGTGCTACTGATGAAAAATCATATGTGGTGAATTGACCAGTACTGGTCCATCTTCTGTTGCACAAGATACCATTCTTGATCATTGGTGATCTGCATGCATAAGGTCCTAGATTCAAACTCCATGAACTCTGTTTTAGAAGAGTTTACAGAGAAGAGCTGGGGAAAAGTTTTTCCTAAAACTGGTGAGAACTGCTGCCAGGTAGAGTGCATAATACCAAGCTGCAGAAATGAGCAATATGGCTTGATCTAGGACAGCTTCACTTGCCTGTAATAGCTTGATTCTATGAAGTGGAAGTTCTAGTTTGTGAATTCTGTACTATGAAATTTATAAAATTCATGAATTTTAAGTGATAACACTTTTTGAATTTCTGTGGAGAGAATAGGAGGTGAGCTGTGTTTGGAGGGGGGCATGTTTGACTGTTTTGGGGGGAGGATTGTGGGGGGCTTTTGCTTGTTTTGGGCCATGTGCTCTCTGTAAGCACATGGTGTAAGAGGATGAGGTTTCTGCTGAGTCACTAACTTGTTTGGAGGTGAAGCTAGCAACTACTAGCTCTATATAACTGCAGCTTCAGTCTTTGGAGCTCAGTCTCTGAGGAGAGAGCAGAAGGCAAGCTGTGTTTTGGGAGTCATCTTTGACTCTTTCAATGTGGTTTTTTGAAGGTTGGTATGGGGCCTTCAAACACAGTCTAAGAGGATGGGACTTCTGCTGAGCCACTGACTTGCCGGGGGTGGAGGTAGCAACTATGAGGTCTATATAACTGCTGCCTTAGTGTTTAGATCTCAGTGTCTGGAGGTTGGAGGTATATGTGTTGTGGTGTGTGCCATGATATCATTAAGAATTATCACAGTCTGAAAGGGTGAAAAAAGTAAATGTAGGAATAGAGGTAGAAGGATCTGTTGTTGTCTGCTACAATGAGTGTGCAATGTTTTTTTGCCAGAAAAGTCACTGACTACACTTGAAGCAAGTGTAAATTGGTGACTTTCTCAGAAGAGAAGATCAACGCTCTATTGCTATGTGTTGAGACTATTCATGGCATCAAAGAACACAAAGATGTCTTCAATAGAACAAAGGGAGGAGTGATCTTACAAGAAACAACAGGAAGAAACTGCTAGTGAAAATGGAGAAGTAACAGCAAGGGATCTCTCTGATGAACAGTCATTGGCCCTTTCTGCACGAGATGTGTGAATCAATTCATGCCATTTCTCACCAGATTTTCTGGGCTCGAAACAAGGCGGACTTTGCCTCATTTCCTTCCACACAGCTACTGCATATGTTCCATTCTGATTCAGAGGAGTGCAAGATCATGAATCCACACTGCCTCCGCCATGGCCACTCCCACTACTCCCCTCACCCCGCCCCATCGGCTGTGATTGGCCTTTTGGGGGGGGGCATGGTTTAGTACGTCATTGTGTGCATGCATACGTGCGTAAGTCCATACTACCCCCTGGCCCCTTCCATGAGCCCTCCTCTGACCACCAATTTGCATTGGTGCAAATGTATGTGTCTGGACCACTGTGAAAGTACAAATTGGATCAATCTGGAAAACTGGAAAACTGATTTCTTCTGGTTTTCAAATTGCGCGCTTTACCACCATGTGGGGGCTCATTTAGTCAGAATTACGTGTGGAACGAAGGTAAATAAACCAAACCTAGTCCGCTCCAAGGTGCAGAAGACCTCCATGGCAAGACGCATTGGCCCACCTTAATAACCGCGTGTGGAAAGGACCATTGTTAGGAGCAAACCGTGCACAAAGAATCTGAAACTGTCAAACTAATTGCTTCCTACATCTTCTTGTGGATAACAGTAGTGAAGAGGCACAAGCAGGAGACCAGCAGCAAGCTACACTGCATGTCAAGGAAGGAGCCAACCTAACCAGTGTAGCAAGAAGAAAAGAAAGGGGCTAATGATAGGAAATTCATTGCTCAGGAGCATAGAGGAAACTGTGTGCTAGATAGACAAGATGAATCTGGAAGAGTGCTGTTTTCATGGCACGTTTTCCAGGATGTCACTGACAAGTTGACAAAGCTTATCAAGAACACAGAGCAGGGCAAATCAAACTCCACCAAGAGCACAGGGTCCAATAAATTTCTCACTTGCTTTGCAGACAATTTCATAGTCCAGAAGGTAGAGGATGGCTATTTTAGGTCTGATCCTAACCAACAATGATGTTCTGATTAATGGGGTGAAGGTGGTGGGATCCTTAGGTGAAAGTTACCATGTTTTCCTGGAGTTTATTATACAGTGGAAAGAAGAAGCCAACACAGTCAGACACACATTCTAAACTTTAAAAAAGCTGATTTCAGTAAACTTAGGGAAATACTGGGTGTGATCCCATGGTCAGGAATACTAAGAGAGAAGGTCGTTCATGGTGGCTGGGAGTTTCTTAAAAGTGAGATATTGAAGGCACAATTTCTAACAATTCCAATGAGGAGAAAAAATAGGAGCTATCTAAAAAATCTGGGATGGATGGAAAGTTAAGAACTTTCACTGGAGCTAAGTTTTAAAAGGGACATGTACAAGAAATGGAAAAGAGGGGAAATCATCAAAGAGGAATTCAAAGCTAAAGTGTCGGATTAACTCTGGCCTGAAAGGTTGTGAAAGGTTAAAAACAGTAAGAAGAGCTTTGTTTGTTTGTTTGTTATATCTGTAGCAAAAGGAAGAACAAGGTGGTAGGGCTTCTGCGTGGAGAGGATGATGAAACAGGGGATAGAGAAAAGGCAGAACAACTCAACATCTTCTTTGCCTCAGTCTTCTCTCAGAAAGAAAACAATGCTCTAGCTGAGAAAAATGGAGCAGATGATGTGGTAGGAGAAATGCAGCACAGAATAGGTAAAGAGGTAGTACAGGAATACTTGGCTACTCAAAATGAATTCAGATCTCCAGGACCAAATGAACTACATCCAAGGGTATTATAAGAAGTGGCATAAGTAATCTCAGAACCCTGGCAATAAACTTTGAGAATTCCTAGAGAATGGGAGAAGTTCCAGAAGACTAGAGGAGGGCAAATATTGTCCTCATCTTAGAAATGAGGGGAAAAGGGACCCAAGCAATTACCGTCCAGTCAGCCTGACATCAATATTGGGAAAGATTCTAGAGCAGATCATTACACATACAGTCTGTAAGCACTTAGAAAGGAATGCCATGTCCATTAAAATTTAACATGGTTTTTCGAAAACAAGTCATGCTAAATTAATCTTACCTCTTCTTTTGATAGAGTTACTAGCTTGGTAGATGCAGGGAATGCTGTGGACATAGCATTGTCTTGACCACAGTAAAGCCTGTGATACTCTTGCAAACAAGCTAGTAAACTGTGGGCTAGACAATGCTACTGTAAGGTGGATTTGTAACTGGTTGACCAATAGAACCCAAAGGGTGCTCACCAATGGCTCCTCTTCATCCTGGAAAGAAATGACTAATGGGATGCCAGAGGGTTCTGTCCTGGGCCCAGTGCTATTCAAAATCTTTTTCAATGATTTGGATGAGGGAATAGAGGGCACTTTTTCAAATTTGCAGATGAGATCAATTTAAAAGGGGTAGCTAACACCCCAGGGGACAGGATCAGAATTCAAAATGATCTTACTAGATTAGAGAGCTGGGCCAAACCTAACAAAATGAATTTCAACAGGGAGAAGTGTGAAGTAGTACACTTTGGGAGAAAAAAGTGTAATACACAGATACAAGATGGGTGACACCAGGCTTGGCCACAGTACATGTGAAAAGGATCTAGGAGTCTTATTTAGACCACAAATTGAACATGAGTCAGCAATGTAATGTGGCAGCTAAAAAAGCCAAGGCCAATGGGCTGCTTCAATAGACGTATAGTGTCTAGGTCATGGGAAGTGGTAGGACCACTCTATTCTGCTTTGATCAGACCCCACCTGGAATACTGTGTCCAGTTCTGGGTACCACAGTTCAGGAAGAATATTGATAAGCTGGAAAGTGTTCAGAAGAGGGCAACCAAAATAGTAGAAGACGTAGAATCCATGCCCCGTGAGGAACAGCTTAGAGACCTGGGTATGTTTAGCCTGGAGAAGAGAAGGTGGCATGATAGCTATGTTTAAATTTTAGGAGGGATGTCATATGGAGGACAGAGAAGCCTGTTTTCTCCTGCTCCAGAGACTAGGACATGCAGCAATGACTTCAAACTTCAGGAAACGAGATTCCATCTGAACATTAAGAAGAACTTCTTGACAGTAAGAGCAGTTCAACAGTGAAATGTAATGGACTCTCCTTCTTTGGTTGTTTTTAAATAGAAGTTGGATGGCCCTCTGTTGGGAATGCTTTGATGTGTGTTCCTGCATGGCAGGTAGTGAGACTTGATGACCTTTCTGGTTTCTTCCAACTCTATGATTCTATGACCATGGTCTTTACTTTCTAGATGAAGGGCTACTGGCTACAGATGGGCTGGTGGTTGGACTTGATGGCCTATGGGGCCCCTTCCAACTCTGATTTTATGATTTTATGACTTTATGAATATTCTTACCTTGTCTGGTTCTGCAGATGGAGCTCTAATTCTTTCCTCATAAGATGGAAAAGGGGACAGAGTGGGGAAGATGCATCCAGTAACACCTTTGAGAATAAGAGATATATTTCAGCTAAACTTTCATTTCATTTCATTTCTTAAATACATTTGTTGTCCTTTCCTCCATCTTTTCCATGCCATTTCTCTAGACTGAAATGCTCACAAAATGTTAAAATCACCTCTGGTACATCCAAAATAAAACTAAAAAGGCTGGTTTCTTCAGTATACTTCTTTTTACTCTGTACATGAGTACAGAGTAAATAGGGAGGA
Source organism: Ctenosaura bakeri (assembly GCA_948474755.1). NCBI lineage: Eukaryota > Metazoa > Chordata > Lepidosauria > Squamata > Iguanidae > Ctenosaura > Ctenosaura bakeri. The sequence continues at coordinate 281,617 of CAOLHI010002380.1, read as the reverse complement.
ATACACTGAGGCGAAGTGTCTTAGTGGGGTTTGAGGCGTCACAAAACTTCACAAGAAGAAAATAATCTCTTAACACTTAGTTGCTCTGCAGGCTTTTTCAGTGAGTTTTGTTACATTCTAAGACTGAAAATTCTCAGGACACAATTCGTGTCCAATTTTACTGTAAACAATTCTAATGTTTTCTAGAGAAATGTAATAAACAGCTGGGTTTTTTAAAAAACTCACAAGAGATTTCTCTGACTGATGGAAAGAATACAGATCTCACCGAGAGCAATTCATGCCTAGCTCCAAGGATACCTAGGGAGCAGTATTAAAAATATATGTCACTGCTTACAGTTTGCATCTTGCCAGCGGCAAATGAAAATCAAACCTCCTGCATTTTGCTCTAAAGCTAGAGGCCATGAATTTCATAGGGGGCCTAAATAAGCCAAAGTGAGCTTCAACAGTTCCAGCTGAGAAGCTAAAGGAAGGCAGGACTGCCCAAGTTTCTGGAACGTGGACTGCTGCTATGGCATTCTAATGGAAAACCAGGTAGAGAAAACATTGCAGTCTTCATGCCAGCTGAGTATTGATGTGGGGAATCTCTTTCTGTATGACTCAGAAAGTAATGCAAACTGGCTTGCTAACTTCAAGTAGGCCAAGATAAAATTAATTTATTATTTGCTTAGACCACTTATATTCTGCCTTCCAGCTGAAGATTTCCAGTGCAGCTGGAAAAAATATATATTTTCAGTGGTTATAAATAATGAAATCCAATACTAAGGCTTTACATACAGCAAAGAGCAAGAATATGATATGGGTCTAAAGACCCATTAAACCATCAGCTAAAACCAGTTTCAGTAGTATGTTGAATAGTCTGAGGAGAAAAAAGGCTTTCATCCTGTACTAAAAAGACTTCCAAAGACCTCCCTGGAGAGAGAATTCCACATATGGGGTAGTTAGAATTACCTACCCCTTTTCTGAGTACCAGTTTTTGTTCAAGAATTGGCAACACATATTCTCTGTAGCCAATCTCCATTAACAGCCTAGCAAAGAGCTATAATTTGAACTAACCAATGTTCCTGGGGAGTCTTCAAAAGCAGTGTCATGTCCAATGCATTTTATTAGTCCAATGCAGAAATTATTAGGACATGGACAATGGACAGACTACCTGTGTTCATGCAAGTCACATTGGCATAGTGCCATGTCACCTGAAGTTCTCACAAAACAAAACAGAGCTCAGTGTCATCAACAGCACTCACTGCAAACCATGGGTGATTTAACTCAGCACTTTCACATAGGTATCAAAGATGATGTAAGAAAAGTAGAATCTGGCAACACCACTCCCTGGACTCAACTCCCAATGCTAGCACATCCTAATACAGGTCATATGGGCAATCCTAGCCAACCAGGAGCAACAATGTTAACATATTTGCAGTTCTTACACAATTTTTCTCCCAGAATTTGCCTAAAGAAGAGACTCTTGTTTCTAATGAATATTCTATTGTCCCTCTTTTTCTACATCAAGTTCCAAGTAGTGACAATATAGGAAAACGTCTCATTTATTTGATTTCACATTGCCACCCAGCATAGAATCAATATGATGGAAACAGGCATTGGTCCTTTTCCTTTTCAAAACTGTTTGTAGTCACCTGAGGCCCATCAGTCCTTGAAACTGTGATACAGTTGGCCCACCACATTTGCAGGTTCAACTTTCACGGATCTGATTATTTGTGAGTTTCTTCAGGTCTTGCCCTGCCCCCCACCTCAGGTGCTCCTTTTCCAGGGGAGCCTCCCCTCTCAGTGGTTTTCATCAGGCCATGCAGCCCTTTAAACACCCACCTCTAATCCTCCTCATCCAATGCCACCACCAGCAACTGCCTGGCCAGCTAAGGGTAGCTTGCAGCCCAATTTCTCAGCACCACAAACCCTCTCCCAATGTCCCCGCCAATACCAAAGAAGGCAATGGGAACTATAGGGGCACTGTGCCAACATGCCCGCCATCCTTCTCCTCTCCCTGACCTGGTTTGGACCCTGGGTGCCCACTCTCCCCATCATGCCTTGGCCTCCTTCCCACAGACAGACGCACATTTTGATATTTGCAATTTTTCCATTTTTGCAAGGGTCTTGTGCCCCTAACCCTAGCAAATGTGGAGGGCTGACTGTATACTAAACCCAATCCTTTCTTCTCAATCATTATCTTCATCTTCCTGCATACTGGCATTGTATCATAAGCTTGAGTGTGTTGCTTTCACAGTACAGATGTGCGATGTGGTCCATATGTTATTATGTAATTTCTGTTGCAATGGTGTCACAGTTCTCATTAGGAAAATCCAGATATCTATCTAAACTGGCTTTTGCCAGACTGCCCTGTGTCTAGAAGCAGCAAATGCTAGAGGAGTCAGGCTGCAGTAGGACAAAGCAATCATGGGAGAGTCACTTCAAACCTTTTGACCACATCCTTTCCCATTGCTCCATTTGTATATTATGTCCAAAGTTTCTAGCCCTTTTTACCATGCAATCCTGCACTTGTCCACCTTCCATATCAAATTTTAATTAAACACTTATACATTTTTACCAATTACATGTTAATCATTCATACACACTTGAATTTCAAATTCTGATTTAGACAGTTCAAAACCATAATTTTTACATCCATCTTAAATCTATCAAAAAGCTGCCTATAAGAGAACTATTGAAATTAATACCCTTCCTTCCATAACTGTTCTTTCATTTTTGCATTGTAATCTCCTTGGTGGTTCTCCAGCATATCTTGATACTTTAACCATTTCTCTTTACCAATTATTTCTTTTCTTGAAAAAGCTTCTCGAGCTGAGACCCATTGTGGCATTTTCTGATATAACATGGGTTTAAGTCTTTCCCATATTCCCAGTAAGGCATGTCTCAGATAGTGATTATTAAACTCTACATTCACTTTAACTTTGTCATACTAACAAACTAAATTTCAGCTGCCCTCATTCACCCTCCCTCCCCCTTCTTCAGAACTCAGGCTCTCTTCTTCTCTAGTCTAAATCTCTTCTTCTGATCCCTAATTCCCTTTAACACTGCCATCTTCATGACCAGTGCATCATTCCAATAGTTCCTCTGCTTACACCTTCCATCTAATCACCATCCATATGCAAATAGACTCTACTGAACATTCCACTCCTATCACCCAATCTTTATTCAAACTCCTTTAACTATACCTATATTCCATATTACCTCAGTTAACAAAGTAGGTGTGTTCTGGGACATTACTTCTTTAACAGAAATAACATAGAAAACACGGGGATAGGCTCCTATACCACAAAAAAGAAGAGCAGTTCAACATGTTTCCTTATTCAAAGCTAACATTAGGCACATATGAAATGAAGGCATAAGTAAACAAATACATTCTGAATCATCTAGAAACCACTTGAAAGCTTTTTCCAAAATGCATCCCAAGATAATTTTTTTCTTTCAGCAGCCTCCACTTTTCTTATATTTTCCTTTTTGTTGCCAAAACTTATACATCTATGCCTTTTCAACATGCCAGGGAAGCTGGGGAGGCAGGATAATCTCCTTGTCCGTTTTCTTTCTGTTTTACTCTCTGCACATGCTCACTAAGTGATTCTGGAGGGAGCTGTTTACCTTGCCTGTTGTATACACAGCTACAGTTGGACCACCTAGAGTAGAATCTCATTCTTTCCCAGGTTAAGTTTTTTTGCACTGTCAGCTGCAGACACACATTACTCACAAGAGTAATCCCTTCTGTGAACAAGAAAAAAAAATAGCAGACAGATCAGACTTCAGACAAAGATGTTCCCATCCATTTTCCTCTATTTACTAAACTGCGGTTCAGATTTCAAATTTTCTCCATTACAGTATCATCACAGCAACAGCTGCATTCAACAAATTGCTGCTATTGGTGACTCACAGTTCTTTGTTAACCTTTCTAGCCCTCCATTAATTTAAAAAAAAAGAGAGAGAGAGAGAGAGAGAATTCCCTGATTGCAGTTATGGCGGCCAAAGATCAGTGGAACTTGAACACCACCTGTGCACATAGCAGCATTACCACACAACCTGGTTGCATCAGTCATTTATAGAGAAGTCATGCTGTTGAGCCCAGTAACGCAGAAGAAATATAAGAAGCATTTCAGAGTGCATCCTTTCATCTTCATGGGTTAAATCTGTTACTAATGAAGTTACTAATTTTATTCACAGAGAAATAGATTATAATGTATTCTGGAAAAATTAAGTTACATAGGAGTCTTGATCCAGTAGCCCCTTACTTTGTTCCATAATAATAAAATCAGGTACCCAACACCCATCTTTATTAGAGGTCCATTTCATTTATTAGAGGTCCATTGCAGTACAGTGTTCTAGTGCTATTATTCTACTTTCAACATCTTGTGGAATTCTGGGTTTCGTAGTTTACTGAAGCCAAAGAACTCTGTGACTGAGAAATCTAAATGCTCCTCCCTAAACTCTAAGCTCTGATGCAGCAGCCAAGCACTCCTGTTATGTACATTTCCCACCAAAACCTTGCCCAGTTACGTTACCCAACCAAGACTTTGAAACAATCAGTCTATTCCAGACCCCTTTTGATTAATCTGCCAGAAAGCAACTAACTCACATCCCTTCAGAGAGGGAAATAGATCATGTAAACCCTTGGTTTTGACCAGTTAGATGCAGTACTTTGCTTACTGGTGACCAAACTGTTGCTCTGATTTCTGGTTGTGTACCGCCTTAGACATACAGGTCTAAGCCACTCCACTGCTTCCTCACTGCTCTCCTGGAGTGGTAATTATAACCCCATATCCTCAGCCTCGCTATCCATAATTTTATCTCCCTTTATCCTTCAGTTAGCTCTTGTGTGAATGTGTAAGTTTGTATCTTGTGTGCATGTGTGAGTGAATTCCCCTCAATAACACACATTTTTAGTTTACTTTTGAATCTCTGGCTAGTGCTTTCCCATATGACCCTGTAAATATTGGCGGAAAAATTTCGTTAAGTTACACACACACACACACGCACACACCGCAGGCCTCCTAATTTTAAGCTAATTAATTCCCCTCTGTTACATGGAGGTACTGGCATCATCAGTAGACCTCTGAGTCACCCATGCTATGGAGTAACAAGATCTTCTTCCTTATAGTTCTAGAGTAGCTACTGCTAAGCTACTTTGGTGGTTCTGGCAAAGGCATTTGGAAGCAACTAGAATCCACAGACTGATTTCTCAACCCAGAGTTTTCTAGGCAGTCATCATAATCACTTGAATCTATAAAGGACCACTGAGACTAGCACAGAAATGTTGAAGGAAGAAAAGTTAGAGAATGTTGATAGTGTCTTCATTTTAAGGTTTGTCTGTAAGCACAGTACAGTCACATACTATGGCCTACACCTTAATTGGTCCTTTTGGCTAGAGTAGATCCTAGGCTTGCTAGAGTGAGAACTGGAGATGCCTTCAGTCTTTTTAATGAGTGTATAGAACAGGGAATTTCTCTCGCCTTCAGAGCCATTAAAGGTATAAGACGTGTCTCCAGTTTTCATTCTGACAACCCTACTAGATCCATTTAAATCAATGGGAACTTAGATTCAACACTCCTGTAAGCTCTCTTGATTTAGTGGAACTATTTTAGGACTAACAATAGGATTTAGACCCAGGAGCAGTGATGTAATGAGGAGGTGTGGGGGGTGCAGACCACAATGGGTGACACCATCAGAAGGAGGTGACAGCAAAATGACTGTTTCCCCCTTCATTCTCCCCCCTCAATGAGAGTCTATATAGGTTCAAGTAGAACAATTGCCTCCTTTTTCCTAATGATTGGATGAGATCCTAGGCACCTTTGCACACAAGATCCAGGCAGGTAGATCAGGATGCCCAAAGGATGGGTCCTCATGACAGTACACTGGGACCCCAGCATTCTGGCTCCTGGACAGAAAAGTCTCCATGGGGGTGAAACCATGAATTACTGCACTGGGCGACACCAACCCTAGCTCCCCACTTTTATGATAGACTAATTCTGATAACATATTTTGTGTAGCATTTAGAATGAGCTGATGAGACAGTCACTGCAAGAAATAGTTCAGGGAAGGCAGGAATCAAGGGACGGGGCAGTGAGCTTTGCTGACAGATGTCTTCCTCTGATAGAGTCAGGAGGAGAGCCACTTAAAAGAACCTCTTATAGTTTGATGTGTGCAGCCTGCTCCCATCAAGCTGCTACTGCTGCTGCTGATGATGATGATGATGATGACAAACTTTATTTATATTCCTTTTCCCCCAAAATTGAGACTCAAAGTAGCTTACAAATTGATATGATGCAATACGGCTGAGAAGATGACACTGTCTTCCATAAATCATTGAGGAATTCTGCCTTTATAAATGCCACGGTGAAATGATACAATCTGTGTCCAGTTCTGGGCACCTCAATTCAAGAAGAGTATCGACAAGCTGGAGTGTGTCCAGAGAAGAGCGACCATAATTGTGAAGGGTCCGGAAGCCATGCCGTATGAAGAACAGTTTAGTGATCTGGGTATGTTTAGTCTGCAGAAGAGAAGGTTAAGAGGTGACATGATAGCCATGTTTAAATATTTGAAGGGATGTCATGTCGAGGAGGGAGCAGGCTTGTTTTTTCACTGCTCCAGAGACCAGGACAAGAAGCAATGGATTCAAACTACAGGAAAAGAGATCCCACCTGAACCTCAGGAAGAACTTCCTGATGGTCAGAGCTGTTTGGCAGTGGAATTTGCTGCCTTGGAGTGTGGTGGAGTCTGCTTCTTTGGAGGTTTTTAAGCAGAGGCTGGATGGCCATCTGTTGGGAGTGCTTTGATGCATGGCAAGGAGGTTGGACTGGATGGCTCGTGTGTCTCTTCCAACTCTATCATTCTATGTACTTTCAGGGCTAATTGGAAACTGAAACATAATTATCCTTTGGATTTTGAGCTTCTCATTTTTGCTGACATTTTCAGCTCAACAAACCTTCTAAAATGTGTTTAGAAGCTAAAGTTTGCTTTTAAGCTAAAGTTTCAGATAAGATAGAAGGATAAGAAAATCATATTTGGACAGAAACCACTCATAAAGGAAAAAAAGAGAGAGAAATGAAACAAAAATCTTGAGATAGAAACTAATAATTTTGATTTAATATTTAGAAATTTAGAGAAAAGTAGAGGTTTTTTTTTTCCTCATGGAAATGACAATTTATTGCTGGTGAATACTAAATAGAGAATCACCGGAATGAAAACAGAAGAAGAGAATAAGGGAAAGTAGAGCAAGTTTGTATATAGAAAATCTGTTTTGTATTGGAGAAGTGTGGTACTGAGTGTATTTTTATATGGAATCAAAAATGTAAGAGGGAAAGTCATTAGAACAGATAAAGAAATTGATAGAGGAGATGTGAAAGTGTATGGATGTATGGATGTACCCTCTTGTTTTTATGTTTTTTCTCATTTCTTTCTACTGTAAATTTGTACGGTGTAATATTGGTTTTATGTTATTAATGATGAATAAAAATAATAATTAAAAAATAAAATGTGTTTAAAAGCGTTTTAGGATAAACAACGTTTTAAAATGTCTATATTTAAATAAGATAGATTTATAAATGCATATTTGTGGGGAAATATATTAAAAAGTTGAGTTTTTAAATCTATATTTATATGAGAATTCTGGTGCAGCCCTTTGTGTGTCTGTGTGAAATCACACAGTTAAGCAGAAGCATGATAGAACAGATTTCAGAATGAACATTCTGCGAGACACAGATCAACCCATTTATCCCTGCTTTCCCCACCCACCCCATCCCACAAGATTAATCACAAAATATCTAGCAACTCTCTATACCAAGTGAGGGAAACATGCAGTCCTCCAGATTTTGTTAGATTGTACTTCCCATCATTCTTCACCAATGGTTCCTGCGACCTGCGGTCTAACAACATTTGGAGAACTGGGTGATTCCAAACTTTCCTCTATGCAGACTTCCAGTTTGATTTCAGGTATAAGAACTGATCAGTGGGGACTTTCAGTGCATTTTCTGTTTAGGCTCAGATGTCACCTTAAAAACCTCTAGTTTTTGTGTGTGCCATAATACCGCCATAGAGTGAACAAGTTGATCGTGCCCTTCTCTCACCAGCTGCCTTTTTCTCAGTTTCCCTCATTTTAAAATTTACTTTTCATTTCTTGAAAGGATTCTCGTAAAAAGTTATTTGCTGTATTTCCTTCACACAAGTTTCTTTTTCATCGTTAGCTTTTGTCCCATTGAGAAATCGATAGATAAATATATTTCCTATACCTGTAAAACTCTTGGGAATTTCGCCAGAGGCTGGAGGGGAGCTAAGCGGAACTGAAACTAATTTTCAGCTAGAGTGAAATCCAGGCTTGGAGCAGATGGTGGGATGCAGGTAGGACAAATAGAAGAGTTATAGTTGCATGCTGCATACAATCCTTCTTGCATTCTTAAGTGCAATTCACAGAAGACGTGCTGTCATCCAAATAAATCAGCATTCCTGGTATCAGCTGTACTTTATCCTTTTTACAATAAAGCTGATAAGTCAAATTGTCTCTCCTACAATTGCTTTCCAGGCCATTTCCACGCTAGCCTGTTATAGCGCTATTATTCCACTTTCAACATCCTATGGAATCCTGGGGTTTGCAGTTTAGGGAGCAGCCTTACAGGCCATTCACTAAACTGCAAACCCCAGGATTCCATAGGATGTTGAAAATGGAATGATAGCACTATAATAGGCTTGTGTGGGAATGGCCCTAGTTTCCATGTATTCCACATTACCACAAACACACTTCTATGCTCACTGTGATAACATACTGCTCTGACTTCTCTGTGGATATCCCTCCCTTCTGTTCCCTCTCTTCTAACCCTTCCGTTATTCATCTCACTGAAAAGGCCCACAGCCTCTGCTGTAATGGATGCCCCATTGCAGCACTTATCCCCTATAAATACCAGAGCAGTGTGTGCAAAGGTGTACATACCTTAGATTTCTTCACAAAGGAAGCAGATACAAACTCTTTTAATTTCCAAAAGAATAGCAATTCATTAATAGAGATTCATTAATAGGGATTCATTAATTAATTGTTTTGACCTGTTTTATTTAAATTGTGTTTGTCTGAAAGATACAATGGGGATAGCAACCTGATGTGGGTCCAGCTGATGCCAGAGTCACAATGTGACAACTTGCTCAGCCTATCCTAACCAAGCCACAGGGTTCTAAAAGTGAGGTTAACCTCAAGGGTAGTCTCCTTCATCGACACCCTGGAATGCGGGGTCTTAAAGAGGGAGTTCCAGAGCCCTCCCCTACACCACAGGGTGCCAATAGGTGACCACCAAAGTTTCATTATCCCACATTATTTGCCAAAGGACAAACTACTTAATGACACCACCCAGAGCCAATTTTCCTAATTCCATAAATACAGTATGGTGTAGGGGGGAAAAAACTGTGAAAAGGGGGGAAATTCCTATTTGGCCCCCAACGTGACCAGAATAATTCACATTGCATTGAGGGCAGGAGGGTGAGTCAACATCGAGCACCAAAGGATGCATATAAGGGGCAAACTGCTTCACTGTCTCATTTGCTCCATCACATGTCTTGAGCACCAATCAAACATAACACTCTGGTCTCACTCCACGGAGACCATCAAAAGCTTACCTTCCCCTGTAGTGACGTTCATTGTACAAGTCCAGGTAAGTATTCCTACCAGAGGGTGGCATCCATTGATCTATGATGTTTGAATCTGCAGAGTCCCACTCACACACTCCTTTAACATCTGCCACATTACCTTATAGGATGTTTTCCTGGAGTCATGGAGGATGTTTTGGGCCACCAGACAGCTTCTGATGCTCCATGATGTCTGAGAGAACTATATAGTTCTAAATAAATGAAGGCCACATCCAGTCATTGTAATAAGTAACAAATTTTAAAGAGAACATAGAGGAGTGACAATCATTGTGCTACGTGGAATCCATATTATGTTATCTAGTCAAAGAGAATAACTTGTACTCCATCAAAAACCTGGTCAGTAGCTAGCTATGTGTTGCTTCACCTGGTAGTGAGAAAGTGCCATTCCCCTTCCAGGACAGATGTCACATCTGTCATTCCCAACAAGATAAAAGATGTGTGGAGAAAAAAAGGAGGTGTGATACAGTGACATAGGACCACTTCAGCCATTCCTATACCATCTCTAAGCCAGACCTACTTGAGAGTACACACTGCAGGTATCATTTTGTGAATCCATCCAGTGATTCACAGCTAAGAAATTTCTCTAATCAAAATGCTTGAAACTTCTAAAGTTACAAAATTTTTGTAATTCTAAAAGCTTGTCATTTGATCAAGACACTTCGAATTTATCCCTAATTTCACTGCAAGTAGAAGTCAGTGGAAACTAGAAAAGCCCACTGAATTCCCCAATCATGGCTGACCCACTGAAGTTTTGAGAGACATGGAAAAAATATTGTCATCACATTTATTTTATCTCAAGTCCCTTGTTCAGTTCAGGGACAGAAAGGAGAATTTTAATACATGGATTAGACAAAAGATTAATTAGTTTATGGATGTGATTCTGTTTATTTCTCATGAAAAAAAAAATCAGTAAGGCAAAGCCAGACAAAATCTCAGTATCCCAGTGCCTGTCATTTTTGTTGTGCTCCAAAGCATGTTTGTCAAAGTTAAAAGAGACCCCACATGGTTTGTAAACCTGGCTACCTCAGATAGATTTGTGAAGGATTTCTATGCTTTTTATAATTGCCTCCTGTTGGAAAAGCTATGAACTAATTGTAATGAACAAGTAGAAAGGGGCATATGCATGTTGCTGGAGAGGAAAGAACTGGCAGGCATCTGATGGAAACCCCCCGTCCACCCTTCCGTTATCTCTTACTACTGCTTCCCTGCTGGACAGTAAGACACAAGCATTTTTTTCTTGTTTTTAGGTGTAAAGTTCTTTAGTTGTGCTGAAAACTTTGCATGGCACAAAAATGAAAAATCCTCTTCTTTCTACTCACACTTAGTGGATTAACAATTGCTAAAATGCCATGAAGAGCCAGTGTGGTGTAGTGGCTTGAGTGTCAGACTATGACCCTCAGTTTTCATTCCCTGCTTGGCCACATAAAAACCTACTGGGTGACCTTGGGTGCATCACACACTCTCAGCCTCAGAATACCTTGTGATAGGATCACCTCAAGGTCACCATAAGTCAGAAAATAACTTGAAGGCACACAACCACAATAAAAATGTTGTGGCCATGTAGAAAGTAACCTACCCATAAAATGCCTGAGAAAAGAAATTAAGAATAAATTCTCAGATGACAGTGCTCCTTTAAAAAAAAAGTTGTATGCATAGTCATGAATTAGTGCACAAATACAAGATGACATATATGCTGGCATCTTATGTACTATGTTATCCCTCTTATGTACTCTTTATTTTTTAATTTTACAGTATTGTATTTCTATTTTATTTTTGTTGTTGTTGTTGTTGTTGTTGTGTGCCTTCAAATTGTTTTCAACTTACGGAGACCCTAAGATGAACCTATCATGGGGTTTTTTTTGGGGGGGGGGCTGAGAGGGTGTGACATGCCCAAGGTCATGTAGTGGGTTTCCATGGCTGAGCAGGAAACTGCTCTCTAGCGTTGTGGTCCTATGCTCAAAGTACTACCCCATACACACATACATATATACATGGCAGAAAAAAGATGGCACTGTTACTGCAGTTATGATATGTCGGGTGAGAGCACTATATATCCTTTTGATATCAAATAATTCAGCCTTTGCTTGACCTTTCTCTGCCACCCTACTCCACATGTTTGCAGAGGTCCTCCGGACAAGCACGTCTGGGGCACGGCCATTAATGGGTAAACATTCCAAACCTCTTTCAGGCAGGCAACTTAAGCCTCTCTGTTGCTTTAGGGAAAAACCTCCCTGCAAACCGGCTTTGCTCAGCGCTCAGCTGCACGGCCAAGAGCCAAGCCATTCCTTTATGTCGGGCCATCAACGTACTGACCACACTACTGTCGTTAAGTGCTAAGCTAATCATGCAAAACCTGACCTTTTCCAAATCCTTTGTCCAGCTCCAAATTTCCTTTGTTCTCACTGAGCATAGCATAGCCTGTGGATAAACTCCACCCTATAAAAAGTCCCCACTTTTGAGACTTCCTCGGACTACTTTGGACTTCCATCCCGCCTTGCTGCCAGTTGTCTAAGGAAACTCCCCTCAGCGAACCATGCTGAGCTTTCTCTCCCGGAACCCCATCTTTCTCTCCAGGACTACGCGACCAGGTGTCGTATTACCCGCTCCCTTGAAACTCTCCATTCCATTTCTAAGTTAGTTAGTATTTGTCGTATCTTTTGTGTTGCTTGTTCTTAATAAAATATTATTTGTTACTTTAAAACCTTGTCTAGTCACCCTCTGACCTGACACTGTATACATAGGGTTAAAGATCTCAGTTAAAGTTACCCTGCCTCTTGTTAGCTTAAGAGAGTGCTCGAGCTTAATTTCCCCAACTTGTGTTTTTATTTGGCTATTTGGGTGCCCCTCCCAGGACCCCCAACATACAGTGTAACAGCACTAACATTCAATATCTGATAGATGTATGTGGGTAAAGAGAAAAGTACTTTCTGAAAACTCAAAAGGTTTTATAGTAGTAGGAGACAGTCAATTTCCTCATTTAGGCTTTGAAAATTTTTAAGATTTTAAAGTCTGAAGGTTTCAGCATTCTGAGACATATTTCCTTTTCCTGTGGATTTCACTGGATCCTTCACAATACGTGCTCCCTTATTAAAGTATATCCTAAAGACATCTGTCCATCCACACATTCAAAAGCATTCTTCTCACAACATCTGAACTGAAATAATGTCTTGGTAGTGGACACTCCAGGCTATGCAGTTTGCTTGGCATCCATCAAATTGACCTTTGTGCCACAGATGAAAACCCTTTTATTCATATTTATGCCAGAGAACTTTCAAATTAATTAGTGTTTTACTGATGGGTTTTGTTTGTTGATTTGGTTTGGTTTTGGTAGATGGTTCTTTTTTATTGCATGTTTTTGTAAACTCCTCAGAGCTGGTTGAACTGCCTGAAGACATAATAGATAAACAAACAAACTATTGTCCTCCAGAGACCAGGATATAAACCAGTGGATTCAAACTGCAAGAAAAGCAATTCCATCTAAACATTAGGAAGAACCAGGTGACGGTAAGAGCTGTTGGACAGTGGAATATGCTGCCTCAGAGTGTGGTGGATTGTCCTTTTGTGGTGCTCTTTAAATAGAGGCTGGATGGCCATTTCAAGAAGTGCTTTAGCTGTGTATTTTCTGAATGAGAAAGAGTTAGATGAGATGGCCCTTGCAGTCCCTTGCAATTCTGTGATTCTATAATAGTATTCTTGTGCAGTTTCCAATCATTTTAACAAAGTTTGGACAGAACATCTTGTTCAACTGTGCATTATCTGCTCAGCTAAACTTGGGCCCTTTCCGCAGCTTACTTTTTTTCAGCGCTGGGGTCTGGGGATCCCGTGAGCAGCCAGCAATGAGAGGCTCTTGTGTCCCCACTGCTTCAGCTCCACACAAACCGCCTGCTCCTGAGCAGGCAGCGTGAGAGCCCCGCATCTTCCTTCCACAGCGCAGCCTGGAAGTTTCCTAGGCTGCACTGGGGCAGGAAGCATGACTGCCATGGCTCTGGAGGCTCCGCACGCATGGCAAGTGCGCACGGGGCCCTGGAGCAATGCACAATCGCACACCATTTTTGGCTGAAAGTCAAAAATGAAAAAGTGCACGAGCAGCACCTGCCCTACCCTGGAGCATCACGCAATTGTGAGTGCGTCATGCAGATCGCTCCTCACAATCGTGCGATGCTCCAGGTACCTTTTCACATGGTAAAGGAATATAATGTGAACCTTCAGGACTATTCTTCAAGATGAGAGAGAGAGAGAGATGATATTTGCAGTGCTTGTTGATTCCAAGTTATAGGACAAAATAACAGAAAACCCAGGTTGTTTTAGCTATTTCTCTTGCTCACAGTTTGTGTTCACAAACTGCAGTCACTTTGGGGACACTATGAGCTGGCAGCAAATTGGAGGGTCTCTTAGCACTGTAAATTCTAGACAGATATGTCTATGTCATTCTGTGTTTCTAAATGAATAAAGATCCTCTACTTATCAGGAGACCCATTTAGCCCTAATTAACAAATTAGCCACTGAAGTAACTTGAGGGTCAATTAAGCCCAAGACCTAAGTAGGAGACAAAGACTCTTGTGAAGAGAGGAAGATAAAGGCCCTTTTCCATTTCGCAGAGTTTGAGTTTGGAAACACAGCATTTTGCCTCCCTTGTATATCAGATCAGCCTATTCTTGCTTTCTGGTCATTCAGGGAAAGATTATGCCTTAACCACAGCAAGAAGCTGTCATCGGGATATTTAATTTTCAACAGCCAAACAGTTCTTAGTTCAACTCCTCAGCTAGGTCTAGCCTCAGGCCATTCAGGATGCCAATAGCAAGCACAGCAACTTTAGCACAAGATGAACACCGACTATGCTGAATTCACTACCCCCACTCTCATTTTTGTTTACTGCTCCTTTAACAAACTTACTCTGCCTTCCCCAGTTCCTTGAATCTAGTGCCAACATATATGCAGACATCATCACATGGAGCAAGTATGGATTCTACTGCTTTATCCCAAAATTTGTGGATATCTCCTAGTGGAGATGAAAGAACTCACCAGAAGGCCTACTGTCATCCCCTGTCATTCAAACATCTTGATTCTTCTTCCAGTAGGGTCTCTCCAGGTGTTCTACTGTCAGGTGCCCTGGGATTCAAAGCCAATACCTCATGGTTCAGCCACTGGTTCCATGCAAATCTAGTCCTCTCAGAAAGGCAGCCATGCCCATAAAGTCTATCTAAGTAAATCAGAAAATGAAAAATGCAAATGTTTGGGGCAGTTCCTGTTGTTATTGTTGTTGTTGTTGTTGTTGTTGTTTGGGTGAGAGCACACACATGGCACATACGCATAGCATTTGCCATATAAGGAGATAGTACAGCTGAAAACTTTCAACAGTTCTGGTGAGAAAAAAGTCCCTGTTTATTGATTTATGATGTGTGTGTGTATGTGCTTTCAAGTCATCTGCCAACTTATGGTGACCCCACTGAATAGGATTTTCTTAGGCAAGGAATATTCAGAAGTGGGTTTGTCAGTTCCTTCCTCTGAACTATACCTATAGCATCTAATACTTTTGGTGGTCTCTCGTCCAAGTATTAACTAGAGCTGACCCTGCTTAACTTCCAAAATCAGACGGAATCTGATGCCTTTAGGGTATTTGGGCCCTGGGCTAGAACATTTTGATTTTTGAATCTGAGTCAAATCAAGCGGCCTCCAAATTAATTTGAGCTCATGATCCTGCTGATTTCTTCAGTTCTGGAAACTTGCTGATGGAGGAAGTCACTTAGTTTTCCCTCATTGGTCCCTACTAGCCTTAAAGCACCCTGACCTGCCTCAAAGCTGTTCTCAATTTTTCTGGGTTTTTTTTTTTTTTTTTTTTTGCCCATCCCCAAGGCACTGGTTTGCCCATGTGCCTGGGAACTTGACCACACCTAGAAGTTCCTGTTTCCAGAGCTCCTATTACTGGTTCAGTGCCTCACCTCAGGAGGGGAACACACCTAGCCTGTCAGTCAGATAGCCTATCACTGCTAGAAAGTTCTGGAACTTCCCTTCAAATACCTAGTTTTTAATGGTCTACCCCCCTGCTTTGTCCTATGGAGGAAAGAGCTGTGTGGTGGTCAGTGAAGTGGTGAGATGCTGAGACTGATGTTGATGGCCGATATCAGCTTGTCATTATTGACAAGGCAATCAGCAGGAAAGCTTCCACAATTAAATGGCTCTCGTACATCTCAGTTAAGCCCTCTTTGAACTATAATGCTTACATTTTCTTTGGAGGTTTTTAAGCAGAGGCTGGATGGCCATCTGTTGGGAATGCTTTGATGGGTGTTCCTGCATAGCAGGGGGTTGGACTCGATGGCCCCTGGGGTCTCTTCCAATTCTATGATTCTATGATTTAAATGAAAAACTTTGAATAGCCTCTCTAGTACCTCTGAACAATGTTGTCATGTCTGTCCCACAGAATAAAATGTACACCTTTCAGTGCTCTACATGGGTCAGGTCACAGACTTTATCCTGCAAGATAAGAGGGAATGTTAAGATTAGAGTGTGAAACTGTGATGCCTGTCCCACAGGCAGGTAGCTATAGAAACAGCAAACAAAACTTTGCTGCCTTACCAGTGCCTCTCTTTCCTCAACCACCTTGCTGATAGTGCCAGTTTGTCCCCACACCACATCCCTACTGTGAGGTTATCTTGAGTATGCAGTTAGAGACTTGGGAATGGTTTCAGTGACAATGAAACAGGAGTGGTTCCCCACCCTGTTTCTTATCTCTGGGACTGAAGGTTTTTAACCATTGTCAGCTAGTTGTATCTGTCTGGAATTCCCTCCAGCACATCTTCCAGTCACCTGGGCTTCCCATCTGTGAATAACAGTATTGTCTATAGAAGCAGTTTAACATGAACATTGAGTTTAATATCTCTTAAATTATTAAGTAAAAAACATAATAATCCAAATATACAAAACAAAAATACATCCATACAAACATCAACTGATATCATAATCTATACATATCTAAAATAAATGCTAGCAAAACAACCAAACAGATCTAAAACAAATAGCAACAAAACATAACTAAAAGTGCTTCCCACTTTTGTTGCAAACAGTTCTTATTACTTAAAACATTTACACTTATTTAAGTCATACATTTTATCTCATAATTAATTGCTGTTTCTCACATCATTTTAATCATTTTAATTATTTACTTAATTTCTTAAGTTCACAATTAATTGTTAACTTATTCTAGACTACTTTATGCTAATAATGAATCATCAAAAAATAGTAATCATCTATATAAAAACAACATTTCAAAACAACAAACAGAATATATCTTCTAAATCTACTTTTACACTTCCCATTTAGTAATATTAATTTTAAATATCAAAACCTATTATCTTCAGATTCCCTTCATTCTTTTTTAAAAAATCAATCAACCACCTCCATTCAAACTAAATTTCATTTTGTCTTCTGCCTTTTAGCCTGTGTGTATACTTATCCATTTTGACAATTCCCATCAGTTTGTTTAGCCATTCATCTACTGTTGGTAACTCCAATTTTTTCCAGTACTTTGCATACACTACTCTTGCTGCTAACAATGTCATGTCAGCTGTGCCCCATAGCATAACTGATAATGTGACCCATCTGTAATAATGAATGTCTGTTGATTATGCTGGTATAAAACATCATTATAGTATATTTTGGTGTAGCATAAGGCTTAGATTAACGTTGTGTGTTACAGGCCACCATGCGTTATATGTTTAACATCACATACAGTCTGAATGATTGTTGTAAGTGTATGTTCAGCCACACTGTCAAGGCATGGCTCTGTTTATTTAGACATGATAGCAATCAACAAGTGAATTACTATGTATGGGCTTTGGAGTACCTGTGCTAGAATCACGTGTAAAAATGGTCATTTCTGCACTAAACTGTTATAGTGCTATTACTCTGCTTTCAAAATTCTGTGGAATTCTGGGGTTTGCAGTTTACTGAGGCCAAATTGCTCTCTGGCTGAGAATACTAGTTGTTCCTCTCTAAACGGCAAACCCCAGGATTCCATAAGATGATGAAAGTGGAATAACAGCGTTATAACAGAGTAGTGTGGAAATGGCCAATATATTGTAGACAAAAGGAAAGGGTCACTGTATCTCATACTAGAGGAGTGGGATCAAAGAGAGTAAGTTGGGAGACCTTAAGGTGTCTGGTTAGTGTTAAGGT
This sequence comes from Ctenosaura bakeri, assembly GCA_948474755.1. Lineage (NCBI taxonomy): Eukaryota > Metazoa > Chordata > Lepidosauria > Squamata > Iguanidae > Ctenosaura > Ctenosaura bakeri. The sequence continues at coordinate 263,803 of CAOLHI010002380.1, read as the reverse complement.
GGAGGACTGAGATAGGGATAACATGAGAGATGCACTGGGAAACAACCTGAGAAAGGCCCTTTCCGCACGCGGTTATTAAGGCGGGCTAATGCGTCTTGCCACGGAGGTCTTCTGCACCTTGGAGCTAGTGGGAGTGGCCACAGTGGAGGCAGTGTGGATTCATGAACTCGCACTCCTCCAAATCAGAATGGAACATACGCAGTAGCTGTGTGGAAGGAAATAAGGGAAAATCTGCCTTGTTTCAAGCCCAGAAAATCCGGTAAGAAACGGCATGAACCGATTCACCAGCCTCATGCAGAAAGGGCCAAAGTTTGGGGGGACTGGCAAGATCAAAGTATGGTGAATAACAAAGTCCCATGGAAACTACTGGGAGTCTGGGAAAGGGGAAGACCCTAAGAATCCACCACTAGGAATTGTGCGCACATAAAAGTGTATGTCAGTATTTAACCAAGTGTTTTTCAATACAATATCTATTTTCAGTTAGACATCAGGCCATAGGAATATTTAAACAAAGAGTTATGGATGTAAATGCCCAAACTGATATTGAGACACTCGCAAATATTAGGTCCATGAAATAGTTGACCCAAAATAAAAAGTCCTTTCAAATAGAAAAATATCTGACAATGGGCCTGGCCCAATATCATAGAACAGCTTTAACCAAAGCAAGATTCGAGCAGGTAGATTCCATGGTCAGATATGGACGATTCCATCAAGTGCCATATATCAAGAGAACATGTGTCTGTGGGGCATCTGAAATAGAAGATATTGAGCATGTCCTATTCAGTTGCAAACTATATGACACAGTAAGGGTCCACTACCTACAGACAATACTCGATAGAATTACACACTGGGACCATAATAAACGGTTAGCCCACTTCCTTCAAGGTACAAATACATCTGTTGCAACTAGAACTGCTAAATTCATAGGCAGGGCTATTCAACTGAGAAGATGTTCTATTGAGCATATTGGGGTTGCATGTAAAGGTGATGAACTTATCTAAACATATGCTTGTTTTGTATTTTATTACCTTTTAGTCTATTATAAGACAATAACTTATTACTTTTAATTTAATTAATACTATATATGCCATTCTATTTTGTCTAATTTATCTTATTCCATGACATTTTATGCATGTATCCTATGTATTGTGCTTTTTACATTTTATCATGTTTGCTGTTTGATATGGTCAATTGACTAATCAATAAACTTTTAACTAACTAACTAACTAACTAACTAACTAACTATTTAACCAAGTGTGTATTGTTCAGCAATCATTGTATGCTTTGCCCCATATATCTCATTAAACATTCTTGGAAAACCCTGCATGTTTTCTTGAGTGTAAAACAGTAGCCAGAACACAGCAAATAATATATGTTATACCAGTTTATGCTGCTTTTTATTCACTGTTCTATCTTCTTCCCAGATTCTTAACAAATATAATTTAGGTCTTTTAGGTACTTGAGATTTTAAAATCTTTTGCATCATTTTTTGTATCTTCATTCAGAACTGTTTACCTTTATTGCATGTCAACCACATATGATACAAGGAGCCAACATAATCCTGAGACTTCTAACATTTCACCTTCATCTCTTTAGACATATTTGCTAGTCTCTCTAATGTAAAGTACCAATGGCACTTCATCTTATAATAGTTTTCTTTGAGATCATAACATAGTATGTTTTTAATATTTTCTTTGCCCAGTTCATCATATATTCCTTTATTTTTTCATCTTAAGTATCAAATTTCAACAAAACTTATACATCTTAGCAATCAAATGGTTATCATCTGAACATAGTGATATTTCTAAATCAGATTTAGTCTCTTCAAACTGTTCATCTTTCTTATCCTCTTTAAATCTTACAAATAACTGTATGAGAGCCACTGTAAGATAATATCTTCCTCCTATAATTGTTGTAGTGACTTCATTGTGTAAGTTTGGTCTTTTTTCTCCAGTATAATATCAAGAATATAGTTCTTTAATGAAATCTTGTGTTTCTGTCAAAACTGAAGCAAAACAATTATAATCCTTTTTCAATGAAGAGATTGGTCTGAAATTCTTTGGTAAAGTTGAATCAGGAAATTTATAGGCAATCCCATGTTGGAAGAAAGGATAAATTCAATAAACAAACAAGCAAAACAAAGCAAGCAGGTTTATATTTTTGGTGCTCTTTATTAGTCAAACCAAGTAGCTTGTGCATGTACGCATCTGAGGTGTGTGGGGGTGGAATCCTTACCTCACATAAGCCATTTCCTCACTGAACTGTTATAGCACTTTGATTCCACATTCAACATCCTATGGAATCCTGGGGTTTGCAGTTCTGGGAGGGGCTGGCCTATTATTGAAGTGCTCTTAGTAGGTGGGCTGAACACTGGCATTCCCTTTAATATGATTAGAGGGCCTGTTACATTTCACTGCAATGCTTGATGGCTTGCAGCTACTTTATAATGCTGTTCAAAGATGGTGAGGTTTCTACATTGGTAAATCTTCCAAAGAATGAGAGTTTCATAGTTATGAGGAAGCAAACATGAACACCTTTTCACAGGACTGTAGGGATGGAATGGGCTGAATTTGGAGGTTCTGATCCCTTGAGAAACTTGCACAGGAAAGAAATTGGCACACTGAATGTTCTCACAGCTTTGCAGGTACTTGTTTTTTTGTTCTCGACACAACATAAATTGCACAGGTTTTTAAAATTATCATATTTGTCAGTGTATTAGACACACCAACATATAAGATGCACCCCATGTTCAGACTGCATTCTTTAGGAATTTTTTTTATTACCCCGCCAAGGCAAAAAGGAAAGAAAAGGTGGGGGGGTGAAAGGAGCTGCTTTCTCCCCTGTTCCTGTCATGTTTGCCTGGCTGAGGAGAAGTCCCCACCCAGGCAAAAAGGAAAGGAAAGCCCTTTTTGCCTGGGCAGGAACTTCTCCCCAGCCAGGCACTTGTGCAAGCACTCCTTTCATCCCCCTTGCTTTCCTCTGCATTTGGGTCTGGCAGGAGTTACCATATTTGCTGATGTATAAGACACACTCCATTGTCAGAAGGCATTGTGGGGAGTGCATCTTATACACCAGCAAATATGGTATTCAGGTGTCTGATAAACTGAGCAGCTTTGCAGTAAACACTTATGCACAGTGAATAGTATATAGCTTTCTGAGGGAGAAACAAAAAGAAAGAAAGAAAGAAAGAAAGAAAGAAAGAAAGAAAGAAAGAAAGAAAGAAAGAAAGAAAGAAACTCACCAGCTTCATCATTTGTTGTTGTGTACATGAGGAAATTGTGTAAAATGCAAAACTAAATCACAAATTATTTTTCTATACCAAAAAAATTGGTGAAGCATTTGATATTGTGGCTGCACACTTTGCCGGTTTGAATGTTGCACAGTCCAAGTGTTACACAGCAATAAAAGAGACTTACAGTGTCTGAAGTGGCAACCTTTCCTAATCTGAATGGTGCCATCTCTATGTAACTGCTATCTGAATTCAGTGAGCCAGTGGCAGATCCACTGTTTTTGGTAGATGGGTGCTAGAGTAATAGGCAGCATTTTACATTCCCTGAGCCTGAGACATTAAAAAAATGAAGCTAATACAATTAGCACTTTTTTGATGAGAGGAGGAGAGAGAAAGCATCCAGTATCAAAAGACAGAGCTTTACCATAAAAAACAAAAACAAAACACTTGGCACTGTCAGATTTGAACTCGATTTTCATGTTAATTTTTCAACTCATCAGCTCACTTTTTTCCATCACCTATCCATGCTAAGCCCTCTGCTTTTCTGAAAGCGCTTCCAAATTGAAAGACCCAGCACTCCCCATGTCTTAGGGAAAGTGTAAGTTTAAGTAGATCATTCTTATGTGGGAAACATCAAAATCATGAGGAGCATTCAAAACAAAGGCCAATGAGGGGAAGGAATCATGGAACAATCAATTCATAATGAATCTGCCCCATTAATAATGAACATAAGAGTCCGCCATATTGAAGAGAAGTTGCTGCTGTGTGTTGTTAACAGAGCCTTTCCTTATGTGGTTTCTTTTTGTTTTCTTGTGTTTTCTCCAAGAAGATATTATTGTTGCCTAGCATGAGAATAATAACACATTTACAAAATGCATGATGAAAGTTTGCAGTGATATCTATAAGGAGGAGACAGTGATCATCATCCTTTCTTATTCTTCAGGAGCACCGTCATTTCTGATCAGCTGAGTAGGTATCAAATAGGTATAACAACGGAGCAAAACTCTGCTTAAAAAGAACCAATAGAGAAGGGTTAACATCATTTTTTTAAGTTATACAAAATAACCAGAGCAAAGTTTCCCAAAAGACAGTTGATGCTGTTGTGTGCATTCAAGTTACTTCCAGCTTATGGTGACCCTAAGGCGACACTATCATGGGGTTTTCTTGGAAAGATTTGTTCAGAGGGAATTTGCCTTTGCCTTTCTCTGAGGCTGAGAGAGAGTGACTTGCCCAAGGCCACCCAGTGGATCTCCATGGCTCAGCAGCGACTCGAACTGTTACCATAGTTTCTAGTCCGGATTCGTGGTATATTAGATATCATTTGATATCAAGAATTTGGCCTTCGCTACCCATTCCACTCCATGTGCTTGTGAAGCCCCCGGACAAGCACGCACACAGGCACAGCCAAAAATAGCTGAACCATTCAAAACAGATCCAGGCAGGCCAGTAATAGCCAGACTGCCGCTTTAGGAGACCTCCAGGCAAGTACCCTTTTAAGATCACATTATGTATGCACACTGTTTATAAAAGACTCCCTGCCCCAAGCAGGCAGCTTGACGAGCTGAATACTCAACTATCAAGCACTCCGCGTTTGCATACTGTCTGCACTACTGACAACTCTGTCATAACTCAATCATGCAAAATACTGACCTTTCGGAGGCTTTGTCTCCAGCCTGAAACCCATTGTACTCCCCGGGAACAGACTAGCCTACAGGCACATTTTCCCCTATAAGACTCCCTGATTTTGAGCTCTTCTTCGGATCGCTCCTGGCTTCCATCCCGCCTTGCTGTCGTTTCGTTTGACGAGCCTTCCCCTCAGTTCCACATGCTGAGAATCTCCAGTTCTACGGACTTTTCTTCAGACTATCCGGGCTTCAGGATAAGTGTAGTATTTCCCATGCTAAAATACCTCTCAAAAACCCTCTATCCAACTCCTACCTCTCTTTCAATAGGTCTGTGTGAGTGTGTTTGCATACATATGTTTTGACTGTGTTTATCAAAAATAAAGAAAACAATTATTATTTACTTCTGTTTGCTCATTGACTCGGCCTGAGCCCGTAGACATTGGGTTCAAGATCTCGTTAGGTTGCCCTGCCTCTTGTATCACTTAGATGTGCTCTGCTAATTCCCATTCCCCATTGTGAGCACATTAAGATGTCCCTCCCAGGACCCCAGAAATCAGGGTAACAGAACCCTGGTCTCCAAAGTCATAGTCCAATATTCAAACCTCTTTAGTATGGTGGCTCTCAAAAGACATTACTTTTCTATAAACTGGTACAGCTTACATTCAAAAGGTTTCTAAACATTACAAAGAAATTTGCATCAAGACTGAAATCTGTTGGAAAATGCCAGCATTCTCTCTTCCCCCTCTTCTTGCTGTTAGAGCATTTGGGGTTAGATAGAGCAGAATTTCCTGCATGTGAAACTGTTCTGTTTTTCTAACGTAGAGTCTTTCCATTTGATCCTCCTATGCCTGGTCATAGATACCTTCTGTGTCTCTAGGTAACTAGACCATGTGACCCAGGAAAGTTCCTAAGATCATTGGTCATATAAAGACATCTCCCTCCATTTCTCAGGCTCTCTATACTCCATTTTTATGTTTCTTGTTCTCCTCTTCTCCAGCCATGCTTTACTCCTCCCTCAACAAGCTGGTGAGTTAAGAATGAAGCTACTGCCTTTACCAAATCTCTTCATTAGCTAGTTAGAATGTAGGTTCTCCATGTATATGTAAACATAAAAGCTATTAGTAAACTTTTTCAAGGTTTGGAACCTAAAACTGTCTGCCTTGTTTTTGAGTTAGTTTCGACTCAGAGAAACAATGTGAAATTGGGGCATACTTAGGCCTTTTTCGCACTTGGCAAAGAAATCGCCCCATTCTGGTACTCACCAGACTGGAGTGCTCCCTCAGCGGATCCAGGCTGGCCCGGAGCAGTGCATGGCCATGCTACACACTGCTCCGGGGACGAAAATGGCAGCTTCCGGTTGGTGGAGGCTCTCCACCAACTGGTGAAGCTCACCAGCCTAAAGCCCACCCCCGGAAGATCTGCAGGCTCGCACTGGTGCGAGCCTGCAAATCTGCACTGGAGCGCAGCCACTTTTGTTCATTCCAGAGCGGGCTGAAGTCCAGAACTACACAAAGTAGTCTGGACCCAGTCTGCTCCCAAGTGCAAATGTCCTTGCTGGAGGACGTTCTGCACCGTTCTAAAAACAAAGTGTGGAAAAGGCCTTAATCTGATACTCTGCTTACCTGCTGATCCCTAAAAATTTTGGCTTTCATATTATTCCCAGTAAGTGTTAACACCCAGAGAAACCCTGGTTTCCAACAAGATCTGCAGTGCCATCCTTAATGCCTACATTATTTCAGTAACTTGGTCACTGTTTCTAAAAGGTCAGGATCCTGTGCTGTTTATATTTTCAAGGTGTAGACAATAGTGGTTTGCCCCATGCTACCTAATGAAGACCTAACTATATCTTCCACATAAATATTTGTAATTAAACTTCAAACTATTATCCCAGAAAACCTCTTTATGAAAGGCACTTCAGAGAGGAGTGATGTTGCCCTGCCTGCCATGTCCAGTTCTACTGGACTGAAAGGGCGTTGTCTCTGGCCCTCTTGTCATTACGTGGCCTGCCCACGATCCCCATACTGAGAGACAAGAAAGCAGGAGGCACCTTTGGAACCAGTGGCATTTGCTGCTTCTGGGCAATGGGCTATGCCCTTGCTACTACTTTTCCCCTCCAAATCCCATCCTCCCAGAGTTACTTTTCCCCTTTAGAAGTACAAACGAATAAATATATTTGCAAGGCTTGAGTTCAATTTGATCCAGATAGTTCCCAGTTCACATTCATTCTTAGCTACTGCAATATAGCAGCCTTAAAATGACTTAGAATAAATGCTCTTCTGCTTACCTGAAACTACCTTACTGGCAAAGACACCAGATAAAAAAAGAGAACTGAGGGCAGGCCAGGAAAATAGTACAGCCAACCTCAGGCAAGTCTTATTTGACAGCAAAGACTCAGCAAGAACAAAGGGTGCTGAGCACAATTGGACTGTGTGATTCCACTGGCTGTGTGTAGCCCCCAGTGCACCTCATTAGTGCTGTAGCAAATGGAGCAGCAGGGAGAGTCCATTATCTGCTGCTTATAAATTACCATAGGACATCATTACCTCTGCTCCTGAAGGTTGTCGTGATAATTATATTGATAAGGGGATGGGATTTGTGATGAAGTACAAATCCCCAAAGTATTTTTTTTGTCAAGTTACTTTATCTCTTCCATTTAACTTATGTGACTGCTAGCTAATATGTATACTGTCAGTAGTTTCTCTCTCCTGTATCTCTTGTTTCTACAGCACATCTATTCTTCTAGCCCACTGAATTATCTGTATCCTTGCATTAATAGTCCCTCATTTTCTCTCTCTCTCTCTCTTTGTATCTTTTATCTGTCCATATTTCCATACACACACACTCCTGTACTCTCATTTCCTCAGCTGGTCAATTTGCTGCTTGCTCTTCTGAAAAGTGACTCTTCTGTTCTTATTGAATCAGAGGAGCATTTGGCTCCAGAGAGAAAAGAGCAAGGGGAATTTCATATTCATACATCTAAGCTGAGCTCTATACTCTTCACGATGCTTGCTTTGCTTTGAAGTGCCTTTCTTTCTGTGTCAGCTACCTTAGAGTTAACACTTGCCACCTTGCCCCTCACAACACACCAACATGAAAAAGGCAGGTGCAGAATGCCCAAAGAGGAGGTGATAACCCTAGAATGCAAGGTCTACATCATACTAGTCTTCCAAAAGCAGTGGTAGCTAATAGGTCACTAATGAGTCCTCTCACAGCCCTGCTATAGCTTGGGACCAGCTTAGCAACCCAGAGTCAGTGTGGATCATTTGGAGCCATTTGCTCTTGTGAAGTTTGAAAAGTTAGGAGAGACTCAACTCTGAGCCTACCCAGACTGACAGCTCACCATGCTGTGCTATCTAGAGTGCAAGTGCAGCTTGTGTGTGTGCACGCGCGTGCATTTTAATACAGCCTCATTAGGCACATTTCCAGGAAAGCTTACAAATACAAAAGAAGATATGGGAGAAAATTGAGCTAAAATACTTCTCCATGACATCTGTGATTCTGTTTGTATCCCAGGGGGAGAGTCTGCATTAGAAAATGACATAGTAAATTCCAAGGAGAGCTTGAGATAGTTTTCACTGGTTTTCTAACAGCAGATTAAGGCCTGTGAGCAAGTCATGTGTTACCCTGTTCTCTGGAGGTCCCGGGAGGGGCGCCCAAATAACCAAAACACAAACACAAAGTTGGGGAAATTAGCTGGAGCACTCACTAAAGCTAGCGAGAGGCAGGATAACTTAGCAGGGATCTTGCAACCCAGCGTCTACGGGGTCAGGTCAGTCAAGCAGTCAGACAGTTTTAAAATAGCAAATATGATGCTTTAATTAAAAGACAAACAAACAGTAAAGACACCACAACCACACAGCTAATGGAAGAATTAGAAATGAGGATTTTCTGGGGAAATGGGTGATACGACAACTTTTCTCATAGTCCAGAAGAAGCTGAAGATGATAGGGAAAAAGCTCAGCGCGACTCACTGAGGGGAGCTTGCCAGACAAAATGGCAGCAAGGCGGTCTGGAACTCGGGAGCGATCCGAGGTGCTCTCGGAATCAGGGGGTTTATATAGGGTGAATTGTGACTGCAGGCCATGCCGTACTCGGTGAGAACAATGCGAGTTTGGAGCGGGACAAAGCTTTGGAAAAGGTCAAGTTTAACATGATCGGCTTAGCGCAGAATCAACAATAGTGTAGCCAGTATGCAAATACACAGTACTTAGTCCAGCTTTGTAAAACTATTGGCTCAGAGCCGGGTGCCTTTGTTAGTGTTGCACTTAAGCAAGAAGGTGTTTGCAGGGAGGTCCCTGAAGCAACGGAGTGGCTTTGTTTTGCCTGCCTACGTGGAGAATGGAATGTCCAACAATTACTGGCTGCGGCTGTTTACGTGCTTGTCCGGAGGCCTCGCAAACACGTGGAGCAGGGTGGCAGAGGAAGGCCGAATGGTTCTGATATCAAAACAGGTATCTAGTGCTATCACTGGGTTGGCCTGGGCTGAAGTAACACATGCCTTGACTAAACCTGGGCAGCACCAGTTGAGACTATTATCGTCTTTTTAAAAAATGTGTAATGATAAATGTTTAGAAAAAGAAGAAAATTTGCACAATTATTGTAAGTGACTCAGAACACTTTATGTTCTGGGGCAACATGCAAATGTGACAGCCAATCAACCAGCAAATCAATGTGGGTTTGATGTTGTAGGCTGGTGTGAAAGGTCTGAAAAAGATAATTACTGGCTTGGTTTAGTGATGATCTTCTTAGACTGGATGCTTCACCTGTACTAGGGATCCTAGACCAAATGCTTACATACTTACACACACATGCATGCACATATGCATGCAGGCAAGCAGCCAACAAAATTGAGTGATATAAAATGGAGTGAGTGACATACCCAGACAATACCTGCTACCCTCATGTCACTGAAGAATTCACTTCTCAGAATTTGAGCAACAATCACCTGCAAGCTGCACTGCTCATTCCCCTAGGCAAAGACAATAATGCCACACTTCCACTGAAGTTAAATTTATTTTTTTCCTTAAAGCAGAAGTAGAGATGGCACCCACAGATGTCACATCAAACAGAAGGTATTATTCATCAATTAAGGAGGCAAAGTAAGGCAGCAATTTTTAAGAAAATTTAATATAATGCCGCAGACACAACTGAACAAGCACTCAACATGTTTTCAACGTGTCATAGGTTTACAAAAGAAAAAAAGAAGAAATCTAGTAAACAGCTGCTTTAACACAGAAGATACTATTGTGTATACTTCATTTTCCATGAGGAATGAAAAAAGAAAAAAATTGGTGGACGGTATCAGAAAATAGTTATGAAAATAGCAATGCATATTAATAAATGCTAGCAGTTTCACATTGTCATTGCTGTAATGTTATGTTCTGATCAAACCAATGAAAAGTTATTTTTTTATATGGCAACTCAAAGAATCCCGTAGCATCATGGCTGGTGGCTGATAATATTGACTGGGGGGTTATGGAAGTTGTTGTCCAAAAAAAAAAAAAAAGGAACTTTTCTATACTCTTGTTCTGATACCACTCTAATAAAGAATGCTAACAGCAGCAATGATTGCATACAACTTGTAGTATGAAACAAATCTATTCAAGCAACAGGTTTTTTACGGTACTTGTAAATTTGTGTGCTCAGAACAACAGTGCCAAAATATACCATGTTTGTGTATATTTCCATACAAAATATTTAAGTTACTGAGTGTATACAGCAAGAGATAGCAACAAACATAGTCAGTGCTTAAGAACTAACAATGTTCAGATTTTACAATAAAGGTGAGTCAATAAAAATATGTAGTACTCCAAAGCTTACAACAAACAGAGATACAGTGGCCCAAACCATATTGGTTAGTCCCAGCTAGAGTAAATATGTTGAATCAATTGTTGACCAGTACATCAATGTATAGATAAATTTTATTCACTCAATAGGTCTACTCCAGTCGGGACTAACAACAGGATTCAGGCTGATAAATACATTAAATAATGTTTCATGGGCAGAAGCATGCACTTACATGATAGAAATTCAGGTAATATCCAGTTTCATAGGAATTAGATGCTCGGCTTCAAAAACTTATCTGTCTGTCTGTTATTTATACCCCAGCATGGCTGCTTAAAACAATATAGAACTAAAATCCTGATGATAAAACATATCCCCATAAAAAGGCCCTTCTCTTCAACGTATTAATCATCAAATGCCTGTATAAATAGAAAGGTCATTAGCCCCTGAGAAAAGGAGAATAAAGTGAGGGCCAGCCTAGGCCCTCTGGAATAGAGTTCCAATGCCTGGGAGCATCCACCAAGAAGGCCCTCTGCAATGTCCTCACCAAATAAGCCTGTGAAAAGAGTGGAACAGAGAGAAAGCCCTGCCCCACAAATCTTAAAGCTCAGGCAGACTCTTATAGGGAGATAAGGTCTTTCAGATTGCCTTGAATCTAAGCCATATTGGGGTTCATAGCTCATAATCTGTTCTTTGAAATGTGCCTGAAAACAAACTGTAGCAAGTGAAGCTGCTGCAACAAAGCTTCATTTAGCTATTTTGATGGTTCTTATAACCACACTTATGTATTTGTTTTTTTGTTTTGTGAAACTCACTTCAGTTTGTCTGGAAACCAGAAATACTGATCTTTTTGCCCCCTTCTTAAACTGGGATAAGGGATGCAATCCTCAACCTCTGGCCAGCCAATTTTGCCTGTCTGATTGTGGAGAACATGGTTCTCAAGGTTATTCTGCACTTGTCACTGTCACAAGATGAGCAACGAGACTGTTGAAGAGAACAGGCTAATTACTAAGCATGAGTCTAGATGTGTGAACAGTGGGTGCATTTGTTCAGTCATGTCTGCTCTAATTATGGATAAAGCCAGGAGGAGGAGAGTAACTATTAACAATAGTTAATATAATTGCATTAAGATAAATATACTAAAATGATTTTTAATGGAAAGGCAGAAGTCCTCAGAAGATTCCTTTTTATTATAGTATTTTATTGGTGTTTGTAACTATTTCTTCCTAGACGGCTATCTGTGCAAGTTTTGTTAACCAACAATATATCAGAAGGTAGGGAGTTATCCTGAACGTTATCAGGTTTGATCATTTATTTATACTGTTTTCAAATTACATTGAGACTATGGCTCTTTTCGCACGCAGTTTCTGTTGCAAGAGTGCCCCTTGAGCATCGCGTGAATGGGAGCGTCGGTCCATATGACACATTCCCATTCACGCGATGCTCATGAGCCTAAAGCGGGCCGCGCACGAATTTTTTTATTTTTGGCTGGGAACTGAAAATACTGTGCGGTCGCGCAGTGCTCACCGGGCACTCGTGCACTTACCTGCCATGCGGTGCGTCGGACAAGCTGGGCCAGTCGCGCTTCCTCCCCCAGTGCAGCCTACAGCTCCCAGGCTGCACTGTGGAAGGAAGGGACGGGGCGCTAGCACGACGGTCGCGTGATCAGGAAGCGAGCTGCGGGATGAAGGAGCAGTGAAGCAGCAGCGTTCCTGCTGAGACTTTTCACACGAGACACCCCCCCCAGCCACGCAAACAGATAACGTGCAAAAAGGGCCCATGTTTTTCCTTTAGAATGCATGTGCAAGGTCAGGTATTTCTCACCGTTCCCATGCAAAATGGGACAAGAGGACATGACTTCTAGTGGAGAAGCCCTGGGCAACAGAGAGGAACCTAAGCCTCCTCTCCATGCACACACAACTCTCCCTTCTAAGCTGTTTTACATTGCACACATAAATTATTCAAAGAGAGTATTATTAGCATGTGTACACTTTTGTATACCAATACAGCTTTTGTTTTTAAAGGCTGTGAAAGGCCTCAGAAGACTTCGGCTTATTATGTTGTTATTTCCTCTTGAAACCAGGCCCTGGACCTTGGGTGGAGACACTCAGGGCTAGGAGGGAGAAGCTTGAGCCTAAACGTGGTATATGAAGTTTAAGGACTCTTTCCTCATCTGCCACTTATCTGCTAGAAACGGTAGTCACCTGTAGGCCAAGGCAATGCTGATGTGGGAAGGAGCTGAATCATGGGTTCCTCAGATGTTTTTGACAGAGCTTCTGACAGCAAAGGAAGGAAAGAGGTACCCAACAACAGCCCCCCCATCCTAAAATAAATGTTAATTATAATCATGGACCAGCATATAAAATATACAATATATAGCAGTAATACTACAATCAGTCCTCATGATTTGTAGATTCCACAGCATTATCCAATTAACAGTTACATCAGGTATCAGCAACTGCATAACACTGGGCAACTTTATCTGTAATTTGGGGATAATGGTCAGAAAGAAGAACCAGATAAAATTAATTTGGTCCATTGACCAATAACAGCATAACAACTATCACAACAAAAATAAGAATGCAATAGAATATACTCATCAGTCACTACTCCCTCTCCATTGCAAGGGCATCTGTTCTATTGATATGGAACCCTGAAATACTTCCCCTCCAAAACTCTGGAAGCTGAGAAATTCACATGAGATAACATGAATGCTTTTCTGAACTTGGGACTTGTTAAATTAACCAAATAATTCAGCTCTGCTGGAGATGGGGACAAAAACTTCTACCCCATGTTACATTTTACTAGCTAACTTGGGATTTTTCTTTTGATAAGCCGATCTAACTAGTAAAGACAATTCCCTCTTAAGCATATAGTTGTAATTCCTTTCCCTTTGTTATTACACCACTGTCAATAACGGACACCAATAAAGGGCAACATGGCAGCACCTCATTTGTACCAGGCAGAGCCAGTCCAGTGCCTACAAACTGATGCTCTTATACAATGGTTCCCAAATGTTGGCCTACAGGTGTTTTGAATTCCCACTCCCAGAAGCTCCAGCCAGCTTGGCCAACATACAGGAATTCATGGCAGAATAAGAAGAACCTTCTGTTTCAGTTGCAGGGAAATTGGTTCCTTCTATTATTCTGAAGTCATCTTGTGGCACTTAATAATGGTTAAATAAAAAAAGGGGGAATTGTCTCTCCTAGAAGTTGGATATCAATCGTTAGTGGTTGTCAGCAATATTACTAGGAGTGAAAAAGGCAGGGACAAAGCTGGAGGAAGTGTCAACTTTGAGACTAACACCTTCATGATATCAATTCACTTTGTGAGATGCACTGATGAGTACAATATTGAGTCTCGGGGAGAGGCAAGTAAGAAATAAAATATTATCATCATAATCATCATCAAAGACAGAGATATTTAAAGCACCCCCACCATTTGCACTATCTTTCTGAGATGTGGGATTGCATGCTCCTGTGAGGCAGGAAGCTATGCTGATGGTAGCAGTGCTGCCAGTAGAGTCTTCCATGTCTCATAGGCATTTACTGAGGAACCTGACTAAATGTTCCAAACAGCTACTGGGCAGCACCAGCAGTAGAGAGTGACACTGGCAGAGACAATGGCAGTGGCACCATAGCTAACGGTTGTTAGTACTGCACAAAAGGAGGTATAGTAAACCCCTTTTGAATGTCTTTTACCACTAAAAACCTATGATGAGACAATGCAAAATGAAACAAGACATAGTGTTAGAAGAGGAAACTCTTAGGTCAAATAGCACGCAATGAAGTACCAGGGTAGAGCAGAGGAAGCTACAAGTAGCACTGTGTTTAATGATGCAACTGGACTCAAGCTGAAGAGATACTCAGTTGTTGACGGGCTCAGAGGTGAAAGGAAAATCTGAAACTACACTATACTTATGAGAATGTGAATGAGAATGTGAGAATGAATCACGGGGAGCTAGAACATAATAAAACAAGAAATGGAATATATAAACATTGCAATCACTGGGGTGAGCAAGTTAAAATGGATAGGAATGAGACACTTTCACTCAGATAATTACACAGTGTTTTACTCAGAAAATGAAAATCTAAGAAGAAATAGGATAGCATTAATAGTGAGGAGAAATATATCAAAAGCAGTCAAAGAATCAAAAGCAGTCAAAGAATATAATGCAAAGTCTGACCAAAAAAAAAAAAAAAAATCAACAAGACTTCAGGGAAAACCCATTGATATAACCATCCATAGAACCATAATCTAAGTTTATGCTCCAACTACAGAAGAAGAAGAAATTAAAAGATCCTGTGCTGGAGTCCAGGAACAAATTGATCACACACCAAAGGAGGACTTCTTGTTAATCATAGGCAATTAGAATGCAAAAATAGGAAACAGAAGAATCAAAGAAAGTAGAAATATTTGACCTAGAATCAAGAAATGAAGTGAGACAGTGACTGATTGAATTTTTCAAGACCAACTGTTTATTCGTTACGAAAACATTCTTCAAGCAACCAAAGAGGCAACAGTATACATGGGTATCACCTGATGCCCAGTATAGAAATCAAACAGATTATAGTACTGAAAACACAAGATGGAGAAGCTCCATTCTGTCTGCAAAAACAAGACTAAAAGCAGATTGTGGCATAGACCATGAACTATTAGCATAAAAAAATAGAGTAAAGCTCAAGAAGAACACTAAATCAACCATTGTGCTGAAATACAACCTAAAAAACATCCCTGTAGAATTTAAAAATAATGTAAAAAAATAGATTTGCACTATTCAGTCTAATTGACCAGGAGCCAGAAGAACTATGGACTGAAGCCAGGGATACTATCAAAGAGGAATTCAAAAAGTATTGTCTACAGCCAAAAAGAAGGAAAAGTCTCAATGGATGACACCTGAAACTCCTCAAGCTGTTAAGGACAGATAAGATGCAAAGATAAAAGGTGAAAGAGATACGGAATGCAACTGTTCAACACGGAATGCAACTGTTCAACAATTTGCATGCAGGTACAAGAAGAACTACTATAATAATCAATGCAGATAAATAGAAGATGACGGTGAAAAAGAGACTTATTCCATGAGGCTTGCTTTAGCTAACAGGTAGTTTGATCCAGGCTTCACTGTATGCTGCAGGCCTGTATTTACTTTGTTAGAATGCTCAAGGAATGTTCTCTCCTTGCAGCTGCCTCATATAGGGAGGGAAAGTCAGACAAGGTGTTTTCAGCTCATCAGGCCAGAACTGGAAAGGCATTGGTTGTCAGTTTATCTTGGCACTTGGTACACTCCTTACATGCCTTGATTTGGCACAGGAAAGCTCCTTTCCCTCCCTGGCCCATTCGGTTGAATGACGTGATTTTTTTTCTAAACTAAATAAGATACTTGAGAACAAAGAGCCTTTGCTTCACCACCATCTGCTTTCACGCAGTCAAAGTGTGTATGTATTAAATGCCTGTTTTTCTTTTCCCTTTTTGCTTCTTTTGCTTGCTTACCATAAAACAGCCTTCTTATAGACCAGAACTGAGTGGTCCTTTCACCTGCCTCAAACTTTGACCCCAACACAGCATGCTCAAGCCAGGGCCCAGGCTGTGTGCACTACAACTGTGACCCCGGATATAAATCTGCAAAGAGACTGATTTGATTTAGGGCTTTTCTTCACACACCCTGATTTAAAGCATTTTCCTGCAACAGAATACAAGTTGAATAACTTGAATAACTAAATTTGTGAAGGTCAAACCTGTGAATGCAGAGAAAGGACTGTAGAAGCTGAAATGGGGTGGATGCGTTGCGACTTCAGTGCACATATATGTACATTAATCCTCATGAACCCCATGGCACTGTATAGTCTTTTTGTACTCTGTAGCTGCTTAGTTATGTTTCACATTGTTGGTAGCATATTGCAGGATAATTATGGTAGGCTCCCACAACATATATCTTAATGAAATGAAGAAACGCTATGACAAGTAAGTTAATGCAGCATACAAAAAGCAAAGTAGAGCCTTAATCAATATGGAGCACTGAACAGGGATTAGGTAGTGATACTTATGGTGAGAAGTGGAGTGTTACATGCATCTTCCTATTTCCATCTGAAGAATGTTGGAGGACATGTGTAATGAAGTGCAAATAAGAACCAAAGTGTCCCAGGAGTGCATGTCTAGCAGAAAGCAGTTCTAAGGAACACCCTGAGGAAAAAGTAGCATCAACAGTAAATAGTAAGATTGCTTATATGAGCTCCATAGTGTTAAGTAAAGTTTGTTTGTTCCCCTCTATTATGGCAGTACATTAAAGGTAGGGCAGCAAATTATTATGCATCATGAAATGAAAGAAGAAATGTATCTTTTACCACAAAGGCAGAAATTGTTTAAGGAATCTGGTAGCACCTCTGAGATTAACTGGGAAGAACAAATTTCTAACATAAGCTTTTATGGATGCAGTCCACATTTATATTATGTATAGAATCACAATTAGACATAATTACTATAATTTAAATAGATATTAAAATATATTTCACCTAATAGGGGAAACATTCATCAAGTCACCTGTGGCTCTCTCAGTCTTCTCTCAGGTGCTAGCTGCTGGCGGGCAATCACAAGTCTCTTTCTCTCCCTTGCAAGCTGATTCAAACTGTTCCAGTCCAGCACTTTAAACAGAGTAACCAAGGATGGGCACTTTGCTCTTCCAAATATTTTGATTTCAGTTCCCAGAAGTCCCAGCAAATGTGTTTAATGGTCAGGACTCCAGCAGCTGAAGTCCAAACATGTAGAGGACCAAAGATTGAGAATCACTGGGACAGCATTCCTGATCAGCATAGCCAATGGTGACAGATGTTGGGAACTGTAGTTCAACAACATCAGGAGGTCACCCTAGATATTCAGCATGGCTTTACTCTGCATATCTTTTCTTTGTAAATATGATACAAGGCCATTCTAACTATAATGTTTGCAAGAGTTAATGATACAGAATGGATCTGTAAAGGAAATGTAAAAGCACAGGATGGCTAGAGCAGAGCCTTTTCAATAACACCCTTGAGGCTGGAGATTTCCTCCTAGTTTGAAACTCCCTAAGAACTTTTTGATATAGTAGTTGGTATGTTTTTGGTAGATGGTTTTACTCATCTGTTTTGCATCCTTGCATAGCAAGGAGGAATTTATTGCTGTTTATTGTAGTTCTGTTACTGTGAAGGGCTTTCAGGATTTTTTACATGTGAAATATATGTCTTTTACATGAATAACTGAGTATACATTTTGAAATTGTTCTTTTCCACTTTTCCTTACAGGAGATTTTTAAACATGAACTAGAAGTCTATTTGCTATGCTGAAGTCCAACCTATCTCAAGACTGGGACTGCAACATTTGTTGCTGAAAGCTTTATTTTAGTTCTTCTCTTTTTAAAATATCAAGCCCAGTTTTTAAATTCAACTGTCCTAGTCTTATCAGGCAAAGAAACTTAGCTCTTGATTGTAGAAATAAGGCAGCTGTGAGAGGCTTCTCTGATCTGTCTTAATCAGAAGGAATCCTCACTTCTATTACTTCCAAGGTTAATTATGAGTTCTTTTATAAAAAGCAAGTTGTTGGCATATGACCATCAGATCTTCTGATCTAAACACCTACACTTCATGACAAAGACACAATGTTATTCCCTGGGTCTTTCTCATTCATAGCACAGTTTCCAAAAAATAAATGAATTATAATAGAAATTCCAAAACCATTTACTAAAAGGTAAATGAATATAATAGGAATTCCAAACCCAAATGGGTAATCCTCCACTCCATCTTATCCGAGTAGGAGGTAAAATTTCCATCCAGATCCATCTGGCTGGCACTTTAGAATGAAAGTGGTCTTGGCTGCTGAAAAGTTGTCAGGAGCTCCTACCTGCTGGCCTACCAGAAGTTGAATCCCCAAAAGTCAAATCCATTGCTGAAAGCTTTATCAAATTCATGTCATATGAGACAATAGGAGCATTGTTCTGACCACAGTTCAACTTAAAACGACTGCTGCTCTTCATTTTAGTTCTTTGCTGGTATTTCCAAGAACTATTTCTTTTCATGTAGGAACTCACAGAACATTGATTTCAACTAATATTACATGGCTGTTTTGTTCATCTTGAGAACTTCCAGCCTTGATGCAGCTTGGTTTGAGCATTTGTATTTCTTTCCACATTTTCCCCACATAAGTTCATGAATGATGTGTTACACGTTGCCAGACTGGCCACTGATTTGGTAGGGATAACCTTGTACTTTCAGCAGGTGATAGTAGACTCCAGCCTCTGCCTGAAGACACATCCACTAAACTGCCAACTTCCACCCCAAGCTCTCTTGCCCAGCCACAGCCACAGCCACCAAATAGGGCAAAGATGGGAATTATGTGATCTTCCAGAAAGTGTGAGACTGCTACTCCCAGCAATCTTAGCCAACAAAGCCAGTAGGGGTATGGGACCAGTTGTCACCATGACCTGCTGATAACAAAGAGAGAAGACAAGCTTTCTCCTGCTCCATAATAGTAGCAACAGTGCATCATATGCTAGCCCAGCAAACATAGTGAGGACCAACACAGAAAGCAACTGTCTGGATACCTTTACATACAAACTTTCCATGAAAAGCATTCATATAAAAATGAGAACAGGCAGCTTCTCTCTCTTTCTTTCTCTCATACATACAGACAAACACAAACATTTGCCCTCATTTACTTTGATGTTGCATCCACAGCTTGCCTGAGGACTGTTATTACATCAGTGTACGAAGCTGCTTTCTGTGGAGTCAGACCACAGCCACTTAGCATTGTGTGTTCCAGTGGGCAGCCATTTTCTGAGCTTTTGGTCATCTGAAAATGCTAGAGATGGAACCTGGGACCTTTGCATCTCTGCTCCTAACCAAAACTCTGCCCCATCTTCATGACTTCTTAGTTGATGCCATGAAGATCAAGCCTCTGTGCCTTTAGTGTGCTGCTAATGGTTGACACAAAGAACCAAATAGTAACATTTGCTTGGGGCCTTGTTTTAATAAATGCTAGTAAGGCATCTAGATCCAAGCAATTCTATGGACTGCCTTTAAAAATGTTCTAGGTCACATGAAATGCATCTATGTAACCCTAGAATTGCGTCCAGACTACTCTGTTGCAGGTAAGAGTTCTGTCATCCCGCAGGTCTTCTGCTTGTCTATCTGGAAAGAAGATAGGAAAACAGAACATTTGAAAACCACCATAGTTTCATGGTAAAACTGCTGCTTTGGGGAGCCCAAAGTGTTTCTGCTTGGTTGGGGATGGAGAAATCTATGAGTTTTGTTCTCTCCTCATTCATTCATTCTTTACGATCAAGTTGTTTCCATACCAAGAAATTTGCAAATTCTGGCAAATTCTTTAAAAATAAACCATAATGAAATTGCTATATTCAATATATAAGCTATTCTTGGAACTGGGTGGGACACATTGTTACAAGTCTGTCACATAGATATTATGAGAAGAATTGTTAAAGCTTGTCATATAACTATTAAAGATCAGAATAATCTCCAAAAAAAGAGAGAGTCACTTTTATTCAGCACTAACATGGTTGATTACTCAGGGATTTATTCTAAACCTTTCAGAATTAAGCATTCAAAGCCCTGGGCCTTGGTGGGTAATATTTCACACACACACACACACACACACACAGTAATAGTAATATAGTCATATTAGCCATCAGATCTCATGTGCCATTGATGCCATATGATGAAATTGCCCTTGCTTTAAGGGTCAAAATGGTACTTTGATGGTCAAAATGAGACCAAGATGCTGAGCTCATAATCAGAGGCAGTTGGCACATTTTTCACTCCATAACAGACTTGCAAATTAACTCATGTTTACCTGCCAATGAATAATCACATTTGTTGAAGTAAACTCCTCTAAGTATCCCATAATTCTATAATCATCTTTTTGTCTGTCAATCACTTTCAATGGGACTTCTCTCTGTAGACAATCTGTTTTCTCACATTTGAAAGCGTGTGGTTTTGTGTGTGTTGCATGATTATCTCTATGAAGACATAGAAGATATAAAGCATTTACCATGAATCCTCACTATTATTCATTCTATAGTAAGGAACATCTTTTTCTAATCAAAGTTATTGAGAATACATGGTGGGATGTAGATGGAGGAATTGCACTTGTTCTCTGCTTCCCCTTACAACAGTACAAGATAAATTAGTATTTGCCTTTGGTTTCTTGCCTCTTCCACAGAAAACTAGACCAGAACAGGGAATGTTCACTTCCTTGACTTAATCCATTTTTCCTTGTACAATAGAGGCTTAGATGAGGGGAAGGAAGGGTGAAATGAAGATTTCACCGCAATTCTAGGACAAATGCAAAGTTCTAAGGAGACACAGGAGGATTTAAAAAAAAATACTGTGTAATGATATTAAAAAAGGAGGAAGGAAGGGGAAGAAGAAAAAAGAAATGTGGCAGCTGCACCTTTAAGACTAACTGGCTTTTATTTTTGCATGAGATTTCATGGATATAAATCCAGCTCTTTAGATGCAGGTACCAAGTAGCATTAATGCCTCAAGCATAAAGCATATTTATACAGCTCTGGGAATGGAACACTGCTGCAAGAGACTAATCTGGTTACATCTTTGAAAACTACTGCAGTGATATTGTGTGCCTCAAAGGAATCCATGGTGGGTTGAATATGGTGATTGCACAAATGTTTTGAGAAGGCCTAGAGTTATTCACAGTTTTTCCACATTCATGGGGGTACTGACTAGAGGTGACTTGTTTGTTTTGTAAGTCTGCATTCTGCATATGTTCATTCACCCTCTCATCATTCCACCACTTTTTACACCAAGGGACCTGGGGGAAATGAGTTGATCAGAGCCCTACAAATAGGTTCTAAATCTGGGTCTCAGCCCTTCAATTTAGTATAGGTTTTATTAATCATCCAGTTCAGGTGGGTTAAATCCATGGGGGTGGGGCAGGGGCAAGATGCACCATTAAAATTGGAAGATGTCTTCAGATCACCAGACAGAATGTCCTTCCCATTGGTAACTGCAAGTGGACTGAACCCTGCAACACAGACTGTTATCCAAAACATTATGGTAAGGTTGAGTCTTTTAGCCTCTGCCCCCAGTCCTATATCCCTCAGATTTAGCCTTTCTCACACACACTGGGCAAGTCAAATTGATTGTATAGGTCACAAATCTCTACTCTAGGAAGGAAGATTTTGTTTTACAAAGATCAAAAAAGAGGGTAGTATTATAGCAATTCTCTATCAGTATGTCTTGACAAAAACTAAATTGCAGCAAGGGTGGGAAAAGGGGTGGGGGAATAAGCTGCTCTGCTGTTTAATGGTGTGGTAAGAACCTGACATGCAGCATTGCTTGATTCAGTGGCTGAACCAAAGCATGGGAAGGCAGAGTGTGTTGTTAAAAGGGAGAACACGCATTTATAATCAAATGGCTTTCAACACTTAAGTGAGCACTGTTTCAAATATGGCTTCAGCATCTCATCTCTTCTAACCATGAACCATCTAGGAATTACATAATGAGCGTTATAACATGATGCTGTAAAGCCAACCATATTTGGCTATGCAATAACATAACTATAGGAGAATGAAAGAAATTCAGAGCAAAGGCTCCCTGAATCCCATTACCCTTGCTCTGAATGTGTAAACACTTCCACATGCTTTCCTACCACCATTCCTATTACTGAAAGAAGGGGGAAAATTTCAGAGCATAAACATCAATCTCCATTTTGACTGAGCATAATGCATACTCCCAGCCCCAGAAAACTCTGTGATAGGGTTGCCTTAGGGTCACCCTAAGTTGGAAATGACTTGAAGGCACAAAACAACAAAATATCTTACTGCAGTGAAAATACAATATAACAAAATTCTTAGCTTAGAAAGCAACTGCATACAAAAGAAGGGCAGGTGGGAAATCATATCCAGAGTAATTACTCAAGTGATCAAAACAAAAATATAATAGGAAATTATTCCAGACAAACAACAAATTCAAGACCAGTTTCCAAACTGCTTATCTTTGAGAGAACAGGTGTCTTTCTGCCATAAGCTAGCATTTCAATAAAAACTAAATGCAAGACAAATTTCCTGGCAGCAGGTAAGCAATAGACATTCAACTTGACCTTTGTGCTGCAGTGGGAATAATGAGCTTCCTTTGGCTTGGAGTCACAGTTCTGTCTGTCTGCTGAGTGCAGAGTCTCTGCTGTAATTCTGTAAAGCCAAGGTATGGGAGAGAAATTCTGATCCACATACAGCTTTCCCAACCCCCCTGTCCTCTAGCCAACAAAAAAACAAAAAAAAATCAGTAGGTCTAACATCTGGTGTAACAATGCCAAAGGCGGGGGAAAGCTTTTCTTGCAGTATGAATTTGGCCCATAGTTTGGATTTACCGCCTAGAGACTGCAAATCAATACGAAAATGGAAAGTTGCCCAGTTGTAAACAAAGACACTTTAACACATAATTCTCTGTGTAAGTAGGGCGTGAAATGACTTTAAATAAGTAATATTTGTGCATCCTAGGCACAAACGTAAATAAGTGTAATACTGTGCAATGTAGTTTAATGACATTTAAAGCACTGGTGGTGGCAACTTTAAACCCCCACCACCACCAAACTTACTCTAACTTTCCAGGGAACATTACATGGTATGAGATAATATCTTATTGCTCTTTGAAACAATCAAACCATATTTTCATCTCTATTTTATTTCTTCAGTATTAGTTTAATATATACAGAATATATTGTTAACTATTGGGGAGAAGAGTCATGCCACATATATAGAGACTATCACTCATTATATTAAAGAATCAACCACCAAAGATTAGGAAAAAAAAACAAGCCCTTTTTGCAAGGTGAAAGGAGGCCTAAGGAAACTATTCAAAAACTAATATAGTTGAACCACGTGAACAAAAATATAGTTGAACAAAAAGCATTAAATATAGAAATAGATAACTATTCCCAGGAAAGGAGGTTACTCTGATATTCCAAGTGTTTTTCAAGAATGCCATGGCATTTTATTAAGTATCATTATTGCAATTACTGTTAGTGTTTTTACCTATTAATCTGTGTGAGATTTTAAATATTAAAATTAAGAGAAAGCTTGCCTCTGTAAAGACTTTAAGCATCTAAAAATTCAGTACAAAGGGGGTAACAGATGGAAGAATGAAGGAGGAGAATATATATAGTGATGTATGAATTCAGATTACGAGGTGCCAGATTTGGCCCAGGAGCTCCTACTTGCTGAGTTCCATGCTAAACCAGCCTGTCACAGGATATCTCAGACACACTTCAACTTTTAAAACATTTTCCACATTGAAAGAGGTACATGTGTTACTTGTACCAGGGTAACATGTGTTACTGGTACCAGAAACCTTGGCCATTTCCTCAAAGGCCCCTCACTAAACTGCAAACCCCAGGATTCCATAGGATGTTGAAAGTGGAATAAGAGCACAATAACTCTCTAGTGCAGAAATGGCCTGTCAAAAAGACAAATAAATGAGTTCAAGACCAAATCAAGCCTGAACTGTCCCTAGAAGCAATGATGAGTAAATTGGGGTGATCATATTTTGGACACATCATGAAAAGACAAGACAATAATGCTTGGTAAGGTGGAAGGCAGTAGGAAAAGAGGAAGACCGCATTACAGGTGGATAGACTCAATCAAGGAAGACACGGTCCTGAGTTTGCAATACCTGAGCAGAGTGGGTAAGAACAGAGTGACTTGGTGGTCTCTCCTCCATAGGGTCACTGTGGGTTGGTCAACTTGATGGCAATAAACAACAAAGTAGCAGAAGGAGCAACAGCTGCTAGTCGCCCTTTTACTCTCATTGCTTGTGGATTCAAATTGGAATAAAAACTGATGATAATGCTTGGTTAGTTCTTCCCACTTAACTTTTGCTCATACAGTTCAGTCCTATCCTTGTTTCCTTGGAGGCAAGTCCCCATGTCTTCAATAAAACTTATAGCTCCCAAGTAATGTTCACAGGAATGAAACTGTAATCCTTTTCATCCAATTCTCTTGGTGTCTATCTCAAACACTTCTATCATAAATATACCTTATGTTTTTTGTTTCAGATTCTCCTAGAGCAATCCTTTCCCAGGACTTCACAGAAGCTTCCTACCCTTCTCAAGAAAATGGGGGTAGATGGTGAAAATGTAGTTCTAAGGAATATTCTCGTTGGTCTCAACTTAATGCTGCTTGGATCCATCTTTAGGCCTTTTGAGTGCCGCCTTGAAGTGATAACAGAGAGAGTGAAAAGACAGGTGCCTGAGGAGGAAAGCAGCTTTGTCAACTATACAGCACCTATCAAAGAGCAACCCATGGTCTTCAGCCATATATACAACATCAATGTGCCTCTGGACAGTCTCTGTTCAACATCACTAGAGGCGTCATCTGATCCAGAGATGAGTTCAGAAGATGACCGAATGACAGAATACACAGAGCAGACCTCTGACAGTGAGAGCCAGGTCACCTTTACCCACAGGATAAACCTTCCCAAACAGACTTGTAAGTGTGCTGCTACCTCCCGGGACATACAGGAGCTGCTGAGCAGGATTGAGATGCTGGAACGAGAGGTGTCCATGCTCCGGGACCAATGCAACGCCAACTGCTGTCAAGAAAATGCAGCCACAGGTAGTAACTTGTGCCTTCTTGCTAAGAACTAAGATATATAAGAGAAAGAATAATGAACATACAATCATTTCCTTAGGGCTTGCATGCCCAGAATTCTCCACTGCCCTTCCAAATTTCCAGCGATGCCAACCTTCAGGCCTGGAGCCCATTATTTAAGGCATTTCCACACTACACTGTTATAGTGCTGTTATTCCACTTTCAACATCCTGTGGAATTCTGGGGTTTGTAGTTTACTGAGGCCAAAGAACTCTCTGGCTAAGAATTCTAAATGCCCCTCCCTAAACTACAACTGAAAGTGGAATAATAGCACTATAATGGTGTAGTGTGGAAGTGCCCTTAGTTTTTAATACTAACCACCAACTTCACATCCACCCATGGTTTAGCCATTTATAACCATTTTCCCCTTTCCTCCCCCTTTCTTTTTTCCTACTCTTTTATTTTCTCTCTCTCTCCACCCCTGCCCTTTTCTCTTATCTTAAAAACAACAAAAGCAAAACCATGATCTTGATGCAATATATTTTAGGTCATACGATGATCCACTTTTATATTCTAGCCAGCCAAGTTCAGTCCATTGTACAAAACAACTTTTGATGGCCTCTGATCACCAAAAAATTAATCCATTAATCATAGAACATTTTCCAAGTTAAGGCTACCCTTATCCATTTGGATAGGGTCTCTGTGTAAAACCATGATGGGCTATTGCCTCCTATTGCTCATTCCCTTTCAGGTCCATATTATCCCTTGCTGGGTTTAGGAGGTCAGACCAACCTTGAACTACCAGCAGCCAGCTTTGCTTAATTTAAGAGTAGACAGAGGTACAGAACTAAATCCTTACCAGGACTGGATTATTACCAAGAAAGAGTCTAAAACAGACCATTAAACAAGTCAGTCTGTAAGGACATAAGAGGAATGTCACAGTTTGTTGTTGTTATTTGCACCCCACCTTTCTTCCAAAATTGAGACTCAAGGCAGTGTATAATTTGAAAAGAGCAATATCACTTAAAATATTAAAAAGTGAATATTACAGTAGAATTAATATTAAAACAGTTCAGAACTGTACAGTCAGGCCGCCATATCCGTGGATTCCAAATCCACAAATTCAACCAAATTCTGATTTTGCCATTTTATAGGATACCATTTTACTACACTATTGTATATAATGGGACTTGAGCATCCACAAATTTTGGTATCCAAGGGGAAGTCCTGGAACCAAACTAGTGGATACCGAATGTCCACTGTACTTAATAAAATACAATTTAAAGGATTTTTAAAAACCTATTAAACAGATGAGTTTAATGCAATCCAGCACCCCTTAGCCCATTCTTTAAAAATAGTCTGCATTAAAAGCTTGTCAAAATGAAAAGCATTTTGCCAGCTGATAGAAAGACAAGGAGGAGGCCATTCTGGCCACTCTTGGAAGAGAATTCCAGAGTCTCAGAGAAGCCACTGAGGATCTTCCATCCCCACCAACTCTGCTTGGGTTACTAAGAGCCAACATGGGTTTCTCTAAAGCAAGTCATGCCAGACCAATCTTAACTCGTTTTTTAAAAAAGTTACAAACTTAGTAGATGAAAGCAATGCTGTGGGAGTTGATTACAGTAAGGTTTTTGACAAAGTCCCCCCTGATATTTTTGCAAACAAGCTGGTAAAATGTGGTCTAGATAGTACTATGATTAGACAGATTTGTAACTGGGTGATGGACCAAACTCAAAGAGTACTCACCAATTTTTCCTCTCCATACTGGATATAAGTGATTAGTGGAGTGCCTCAGGGTTTGTCCTAGGCCTGGTATTGTTCAACATCTCTATAAATGACTTGGATGATGGAATAGAAGGCATAGTTATCCAATGTGCAAACAATATCAAACTAAGAGATGTAGCTAACATCCCAAAAGAGAGAACTGGGATTCAAAATGACCTTAAAGGACTGGAGGGCTGAGCCAAAACTAACAAAATGAATTTCAACAGGTATGAATGTAAGGTACCACATTTAGGTGGGAAAAATGAAATGCACAAATGTAGGATGGATGATACCTGGCTTGACATCTTGATAACTGGGTAAGCCAACACTGCTTCAGATTCCATTGCTGAAGAATGAAAGAATGTGCAAGGCAATGGCTACTTTAGAGCTGGGAGATCCTTGATACTCCAAAAATATTGCACTGCAACTCCCAAAGTGTTTCACCACTGGCCATGGTGGGTGGGAATGGTGGGAAAGAGAGGCCAAAACTCATCCCATGCTTGGTCTGCAATATCTGCAAAAGATGAAAAACCTCCATTCAGAATGCTTCAAACATGATGGAGAAGGAGGGAGATAGGTAACGTGAACACTCAGAATTTGGAAAGATGTCTACAAAAAAACCTCCACATAGGGAATTCATCTCTCTGTTGAGCAGAGTTGCCAGCTGAAATATAGAACAAGGCTCATCTATGTTTAACAGTTCTGCAGAAGAGGGAATGTCAGCAGGTGTTACTTACGTGACAACATAGAGCATCTGCTGAAATTTTGGGCATTTGGGCATTTCTGCATGACGGGGCTGTGCTGCTATGGGACCAGGATGGCAAGAGTCAACTGGTCGTGCTTCCACATGACATTGTTGCTGGCCCACTACCAACCATCTTGTCCCAAACAACGCCCATGCAGTATTTGCAAAATGGAAAAAAAACATTTTGCGCCGGCCATCATGCAGCACTGTCACCCTTCCCGGCCATGTGGAAGGACCGGAAGCATGCTGGCAACACTTCCTTCCCCAGCACAGCAATGGAAACTGCCCAGCTGCACTGCAGAAGGAAGAGGTGGGGCCACCGTGCTCCCTTCCACAGTGAGCCAGTGAGGTGTGGAGGGTGGCTTTCCTGGAGCACTCCCTTCCCAGCAGGGGTGCTACTGGGACTGTGACAGGATGCGCAGGAGCATTGTCATGCGGAAATGGCCTGTGTCTTCCACGCAATTATTACCCACCCTAGTTTTCAGCTGGCAACTCTAATGCTGAAGGAGTTGTAAAAGATCTGTTATGATCTGTACAGAAAGTACTGGCCTTAACAAACATCACTTTATGTAAAGATCTTTGCATAAGTTACCTTTTTATATTACAGCTTCCAAAATTCCCTAATTAGCTGGAAGTCATTTTTCTAAACTCTACACCACATTTAGTGGATAAACAGAAGGCTACATGGCTATTAGGTTATATATTAAATTTGTGTCCAACTGTTTCTTCACGGAACTCAATATGTGTTGGGTTCTCCCATATTATCCTGAAAACACTGTGAGGCTGTGAAATAAGGAACCACCTGCTCACACAGTCCTTCATCCTTGGTCATGCTGGAGGTGAAACTGATGGAAAACAGAGGCCAAAACAGCTCAGGTGAAATAAATTTCTTTTTGCTCAACAATTTCTGCTGAAAGTAGCACTTCTGCACCTCTCAAGACTGGTTGCAAAAAAATGCACTCCTTGTCTCAAGAATGTACACATTTCCAAATGTACAAATAGTAAGCTTCTTGGCTTACAGGGAGTCCAAAAATAAAGTGCACGCAAAACAGTGTTTATATTTTAAAATCTGAATGGCTAAAGTGTGCATCATTGAAAAAATATTCACAAGCATGCTTAACTCAGTGGGGAGAAGCTGCATGAATTAGGTAAATTGTACAAATAAACGTGCACATTAGGAGAAATACATTAAAGATGTACAAATTTAAGTGCTGGAAGAAAACACAAAGTTTCACAATTCCACAGAAAACAAACTAGGAAAGAAAATGAGGTGGGATTTGGAGAAATTCAGCACAATTGGACTTGAGAGATGTTCACAACCCTAGATTTGTCCCACAAGTTTCATGGGTCAAAGATGACCTAGGTTGCAGCAGAATAGTACTAAGGAGTATGATACTTCGTATTTTTTAAAGTTGGAAACATTTGTGTAGATAAACTTCAGTGACCTGTGCATGCACAAAAGGATTACAATTTTAACATCTGTTTTAAAATTAAAAGTACATATACACGAGTATATCTGCTTTAATTACACAGTAGGGTACCTAGTATAGCTGTCAAAAACAAGAATAAATCAAATTCATCACTACATTCACAGGCAGGGTTGGAGGTGGGGGGGCAGGCTTCCTATTATCAGGGGTGTGGTGTTTTTTTCTCACACAGTATCCCTGCCCATGGTTGCTGTGCCAGGCACTAGTGACAAATCCCCCTCTCCGCAAACATTCCAGCATCACTTCAGAGCATTCAGGGGGAAATATGGTGGCTACAAAACCCCACCCCATTATGCTACACTCAGGATATTTGCAACTAGTAGGGGGACAGTAACAATCAAAGCAACACTGAATTGTAAGTCCTTTCCCACTAACTCTTCCCATTTCTCAGCCTTCTGAGAGTTCATATATAGATACATAGATAAATATATACAGTCATACTATTTGAAGGTGAAAATTCTGAAGCAAGAATTTTCAGTCTAGATTTTTTACCCAAGTGTTCCTAAGTGTATGCAAAGCAGTTGACAATTTGTTGCTGACTTTGGGAGACAGGAGTTTGAAAGGATGATTCAAAATGTTTAAGAAGCATAGCACTAGAGACTTTGATCAATAGCAGAAGTGAAGAGTTAGAACAATAGGTTCAAGCCAACCCAAGTAATTAGCTGCCATAATGAAACCTTTCTCCTATTTATTTATTTATTTATTTATGCATTTTTAATGCAGCCGTTTACCTTTTCTCAAAAATAACTAGAGTAGTTATCATATGGTTACTTGGGTGGGGGGGAGAATTCTACAAGCCGTTGACCTTCGGTATAAAACACACTTTTCTCTTGCCCATCACTGCCTCTACATCCGTGTAGAGAATGAGTCAGCTGCATGAACCAAAAACACCTGACCCATGAGGTGTTGCTTCTTGACCACTGAGGCAACACCTGCATAATTCTAAAAAAAAACCTAGAAAGTCAAATACCGCTGCAAGAAAGGAGAGAATTCTAATCTCAATATAATACCATTACACCTTTACTCAGAGCCAAAATGGTGTAGTGGTTTGAGTGCTGGACTATGACCCTGGAGACCAGGGTTCAATTGCTGCTCAGCCATGGAAAGCCACTGGGTGGACTTGGGCATGTCACACACTCTCAGCCCCAGAAAACCCTGTGATAGGTTCACCTTAAGGTTGCCATAAGTTGAAAACAACTTGAAGGCACAAAACAACAACAACAACATGTTTACAGTGGCTGTAAAAATCAAAAACACATGTTTGTACTTGTATGTGTACTTAAAATGCCCAGGAGGATATCTACACAGTCGGGAGGAATGCTAGCAACCAAACCTTTTATAATGGAAACAGACTATCCCCACAGGTTTTCATCTGAATAACAAAGAGCAAATCTTTGTGGAGCTCACTGTAAACCTTCCATCAAGCTAAGTCTTTCAAAAGACACGGTTCAGTTGGTCATCTTTCCAAATCTGTTCTTCAAAACCAAAGAAACAGCATGCTTTTGTAATAAGACGGTTTTTGAAGGGTTTGTTGGTATAATGAATCTCAGTCCCAAAAGAGAGAAGTGGAGCATAGAAAATATTTTACACCTGATGGAATGTTACAAAAAGGAGAGGCATTCTTCAAAGGCTTTCTGCTTGCTGGTCTGACCTGCTATTATGATGTGTAGACAGACAGCAGGGAGAACTGTGGCAAGAAATTAAAATACATCCTCAGTTCCACACTGGAAGTTAGGAGATGCTAGACCACACAATCCAGCTTAACAGCATAACCACACCAGATCAGCTCCTGAATCACAGAGAAGGATGGCACCCTTTCACTGGCAACAGTGTAGTGTTTGCTGGCACAACTGTTGTTAAATAATGCCAGGTTAAAAGAATTCCACTTAACACTGGACAAAATGTTTCCTGTCTCAGGTTTCCATTCTCATTGAACACTTTGGTTCATGCTATCAGTACAGATAGGCTTGGCTCTAAATTGTGTTGTTTGCCTTCAAGTTATTTCTGACTTATGGAGATACTAAGGCAAACCTATCACAGAGTTTTCCTAGCAAGATTTGTTTGGAAGGGTTTTGCTATGGCCTCCATTTGAGGCTGAGAAGGTACGACTTCCCAAGGCCACTCAGTGGGTTTCCATGGCTGAGCAGGTATTTGAACCCTCTTCTCCTGGGGTCATAGTCCAACGCTCAAACCACTACAGCACCTTGGCTCCCTATCCCTAAATCAAATCAAACAGGCAAATCAAACAGGCAAATCAAAGTGGCACCACTACAACCTTCTGTACTCCATACAAATATTGAGAGAGTGGGCAAGAACACAGCCTGTTCAAATAGCCATTATTAAAAGTATGGGAAGGGAAAAGGAAAAAAATAAAAAAACTGAGTTAGTCTCAAACTGAGCTGTCATCCGGGGCACCCAAAAGCCCCTGTGGGGTAAAAGCCACAACACTAAACTACTGACAATTTAGTGCCATCTCCTACAAAACAAATTTTGACTTCTTGAGGCAGCCACCATGCTCGACTTTAAAAAAAAAGAACAAGCAAGGGAAGACAGAATGACTCTGCCACCATCCCTGCCACAACTGTTGTCTCCTCACTCAAGGCACTGGTTGCACTTATAGCTGTTAATTCCCACAGTCCACAAGCTAACTTATTTGAGTCCTAGTGTTGCCAGAGAGAAACCTGGAGTAGGCTCTTATACTTTTAATAGTTGTGTAGAGGAGATAATTTCAGCAGGCATTCCTTCCTTGTCAGCAGGCAGGCATGCCCCATGGCCAATGGGCACCGAAAAGATTCTGGGTTTTCTCACATTGAGTTTATGGACTGATTGTCACAGTCTCTATTCTCTCAAGTCAGCTGAAATCTTTCCCTTCCTTAGATTTACCAGACATTTAGGCCTTGCTCAGAGTCACTGGATTTGAATCCCCAGTCCTGATCCTCCAGCAAAGTTGATCAAACTCCAGGTAGTAAACATCAAAGTAGCAAGAGGGAAAAGCTCATGGCTTCAGCAGCAGCAGCAGCAGCAGCAGAAGAAAAAGATTCTAGTGGACTTCTCCAGCATTGGCTGCTTTGCCCCTGGATCACAGAGGGAAGTGGGGATGTAGAGGAAAAACACGGAGATGCAGACAAGGCAAAGAGTCTAAGAACATAGGGTTGCCAACCCTCTTTTTTTATTATTTCACCCAAGTTTTGAGCTTGCCACCTGGGGCTCATTGGGATCATTATCTAACTCACATTGCATACTTTTATTTCTTTAAAAAGCAAGTCTTTAGCCCTTGATTAAGAAGAGCTGTATAGCAAAAGGTAGAGTCACTCCTCTGGAGAAACAAGCCTGACTGTCTTTCAGCATGTTTAAACCAATGAGTGAAGTGTCCACCTAGCACAGAAACAGTATTAGTGAAGAATCTACTGAACCTCAAAACAAGTGCACATATCCTGGGTCAGCTCTACAAGTCAGCAGGGAAATCTAGCATTTTAAAGAAAGCCCAGTTGCAATCTGATTTGTAGAATTCCTTTGCAAAGACTGCACAGAAAGCAATGGAGCCTTTGAAACAAAAGAAGCTGAATGTGATTAATCAGGGTAATCCTAGATTGTAATTCTTAGTATTTAAATTTCCAAAAGGCTACTGTTTTTGATGACATGTTTGATATAGAAATAGTATACACTTTATCCAATTTAGCGATCATATGCATTTTTATTTAATAGTATGCACAGGCAGTATACACATAGCCTGTGGGTAAAATTCTGAACTGAATGGGCTGGAATGGGTCATTTCTGAGAGAGACTGATGCCAAAAATATTGGGATGTGTTGGGCATGCTTGAAAATAATATTTCAAAACTGAAGCTTTTCAAATGTTAGGCTTTTATGAATCCCCTTAAAGTAAAACCATCTAAAACAGAATAAAATTATCCAGGACACCAATGCCTAAATAGGCCATGCCCATCAAATTCACCAGATGTACGAGACAGGGGAGAAGTGATGTCTAAAGTCACACACAAAAAGAACATCTTCTTGTATCCATTCTGGACAAGAGGGGAAAAAAACAAGTGCAGAAGTAATGAAAAAGAATGCCAGAGTTTCCAGGATCAGGAAAAGCAAGAAAGACAGGTTTTTCTTAGAAAACCAAGCTACACACACCACCAAAGGTACCCCCATGTTTCCAGGGAGCTGTGTCCAGAGATATTGCTATTATTGCTATGTTCACTTCACCTTGCCTCTAATCTCTTCTCTACTCCAGCTTCCCCACCTTGCTTTATTTCCCTTTGCTTTTGTTTGTCTTGCAACACCAGCAGCCACTGCCTTTGTTACCCTTATTGTTAAACAGGGTAGGAAAGCAGCCACTGCCTTTACCTACCTGCTTTCCTGCCCTGATTAATGTGGAACTGGCAACTTTTCTTGCAGGCACTGCTTCTTTAGAGTTTAGGTATGCAGCAGCATAAAGTAAAACGAGAGGAAGGAATAGAGCAAAGCTTTCCAAACTTTTCATGTTGGTGACACACTTTTTTGACATGCATCATTTTACAACACAGTAAATCAGTTTTATTAGCAAACCAGAGATATCCAGAGGTATATCTAGGGTGCCCCCCCCGATCCTGGCCTGCTGCCGTCACCCTCGCCAGGAAAGGCCCCAGCAAGAGCAGCAGCAGGGGGGAAAGCATCCCCTTCCCACCCGGTCCTTGCCCACTGCCGTCGCTTTTGCTGGGGAAAGGCCCCAGCAAGAGTGGCAGCAGGCAGAAAGACAGCCCCTTCCCACCCAGTCCTTGTCCACTGCTGTTGCTCTTGACAGGAAAAGGCCTCAGCGAGAGTGATGGAAGGGGTCTTGCTCAACTGGGGAGGCAACACACCAACACGCTACAGGTGACACACTAATGTGTCACAAGACACCATTTGGAAAGCGCTGAAATAGAGGGCCGTAAGTACAGCTGCAGGAGGGAATCATAATAGAGGTGTGAAAGAAGAGAAAGTAGAAGGTGCAACATGTTGGTAAGAAGGTCAAGGGAATGCAAGTTTGGCAGCATGAGGCAAGGGGAAATAGGGAAATGAAAATGAGGCATGTAACTGGTGGAGTGCAAGAAGTGAGGGTAGCATGGCAAACATGTGGCAAGGCCCAGAAAGAAGTGAAAGTGTGGTGTAAGGAAGGGAGACACTGTGAGGGCACAAAGTGAGCCAACAGAAAGGAAGGGAGAGAGAGCCTGTAGAACTGTGCAAAAAACCAAAAGTAGTAGATGCGAAATGATGCAAACTGCAAGGGAAAGAGCTGAGGTGGGTCTCACTGCTTTCCTCCAGTATTTTCCCCAGGGAATCAAATGGCACTCACTTCCAGAGGCTTCCTGTACATTTTTATGTGTCTTTAATTTTGCTATCAGTAAGAAAACTGATGGGAAAAAATCTGCAAGTGATCTTATAACAATGCAGTAGCATTAAAAATATATTGGTAGGACAAAAGATTGTTGATGTTATTTATCACATCCGGAATATACACAAGTACTTGGCATGGTTCCTGCCCTTCTGGTAATCCCCACAATAACCTTGTGGGGTATATTTGCTGATAGCATGGTAAATTCCATGACCAATGAAGGATTTGTGTCTCTGTGCTCCAAGTTCAAAACATTACTCTTATTAGTTCTCTCAGAAGAGATACCAAGGTACTAATGGTAACAAGGTTGTAACATCACGATAGAAATAAATGCAACAATAATGTGTTAAATTTGAAGAATTAGAACAAACTAACTTTAAGTCAAGTCTCAAGTCTGGAAGCCAACTTTATACCCCAAACAAAATTGCAGAATTACTGGAGAGAGTGAAATAAAGTCAGTTTTAACAATTTAAGCAGAGTTGGCTCTCCACATTTGAAATTTTGCCATCTGCAGCTTCGGAAGTGGGGAATAGGATCCTATCTTACTCCCCATTACTGAAGATTCAAAGGTTTTAGAAGGATCGTTCCTCTCAAGCCGATTGCCTAATAACATTTGCTGTTCCCCTCTGAGAAATGCACCCTGCACTCTGGGGGTGAGTCTTATCTTTTGCTCTTAGGAAACATTTTAGAAGGCTTCTCCGATATGCAGCAGGGACAGGCTACTGAGCAGACCTCAAGCCTTCCTCAAGCCCATTGCCTAACCTGTTTGCTGTTCCCTTCTGAGAAATGCGCCCACACTTTCGGCTTGAGACAGATTGTCATGTGACCAGTAGGTAAAAAGAGATAGAGGCATTGTTCAAAGTTGTTTCTGGATGAACGTGTTATGTTACTGAACCAAGGGCAGCAAGTCAGTCATTAAAAATATACAAGCCTCGAGTCAGGTTGAGTCAGTGCATCATTTATGGCCAAGTCAAGTTCGAGTCAAGTCACTGAAGCAACTTAAATCCGACTTGAGTCTACATCACTGGTATAAAGTGATTTTTGCAAAGAAGGAAGAGGAAAAGCAGTCTCCTCTTGATGGTGTTGGACTTGAAGTCCCAAAGGGCCAAGTCAGCATAGCCAATAGTGAGGAAGACTGGGAGCTGCACTCCAACTACATCTGGAAGGCCACATGGCTGCCGTCCCTACCCCACTGTCTTAGAAAGGGTATCTGGCACCTAAGGTTGAAAGCCTCGTCTCACACAAAATAGTCACTATTGCATATTTACATTACATTAATTCCAGTGGGCTCACATTTTCTTTCAAGGATCAAGATACTGCAGTATCCTGGCCAAGACAGGAATCCCTGCTATTAGCAAGACATATAAGATAATTAAAATTAGTGCAGAATCTGTGTTCCTAGATCAGATCACAACACCTTGCGAAATGAGAGCTCTGGAGCAAATGAACTTCACTAAGTCTAAATTATAAGAGCCACAGTAGAACAGATACTGGGAGATTTATGATGATTAGATCTCCTGTGTGATGTTAAGAAGGTATTTGAACGCAGCTGGGATGGGGGAAGTAAATTGCTTCAGATATTCCCTCCGCTTTTTCACAAAGTAAACTCTGTACTACTGCTATCACCACAGGCTTATATTGCCCCACACGGGAAAACAAAAATACCATATTGTAAGTACCTGTAGTTTTTCACAGGCTTTTTAACCCTCTGTTGTATGTTCTGCCATTTTATCTTTATTTATAAACTATATCTCTACAGTTTTCCCCACACACACATCATGCCACTAAAATTGAGGTGAGAGTGGCTGAGCAGGAGCCTCTGGTCCCCAAGAGGTTCAGGGGGAGCAATCCAACACA
Source organism: Ctenosaura bakeri (assembly GCA_948474755.1). Classification (NCBI taxonomy): domain Eukaryota; kingdom Metazoa; phylum Chordata; class Lepidosauria; order Squamata; family Iguanidae; genus Ctenosaura; species Ctenosaura bakeri. The sequence continues at coordinate 227,367 of CAOLHI010002380.1, read as the reverse complement.
TCCAGCTCCAAAACTGTTCATGATTGATATATTTTAGTTCCTGCCTATCGCAGTCTCTGCAATCCAGGATGGAGCTGCAACATCTCTGACAGATGGCCATTCTGCCCCCAATTAAAACACCTCCAGCAAAGAAAACTCATCATGCCATGCAGCTCTCACTCTTAGTACCTTTATCCTAATGTTTAGCCAAAATCTACCACCCTTCAGTTTCCATCCACTAGTTCTCCTGAAGCAATGGAAAATAAGTCTGCTCCACATTCTTCAGTATGACAGCCTTTCAGATATGTTTAGGCCATAATCTTGTCTTCTCTTAATCTTCTCTTTTCCGAGCTAAGCAGATCCAGCTTTTTCAAACATTTCTTGTGGTACTTATTTCCCAGACACTTCCTCCCACAGCCATTCTTCTCTACACACAGTCTAGCTTGTCAACAGCCTTCTTAAAAAGTGTGGCTCAGAAAGTATCAGATCACAATACTCCAGTGCAGCCTAAAAGACAGGATGGAGCAGAACTACTGAATTATTACTTCCTTAATCCTGTGCTTCTGCTAACATTGCCCTAGGCCATTTCCACACTAGATTGTTATTAGTGCTATTATTCCATTTTCAACATCCTATGGAATCCTGGGCTTTGCAGTTTAGGGAGGGGCATTTAGAATTCTCAGCCTGAGTGCTCTTTAGTCTCAGTAAACTACAAACCCCAGAATTCCACAGGATGTTGAAAGTGGAATAATAGCACTATAACAGTGTAAGACAGAAATGGCTCAAGACTGCATTAGCTTTTTCTATAGTTATAGCTCACTGCTGCTTTATATTCAGCTTGTGACCTATGAAGACAACTACAGTACAGCTATTTCACACCTGGTTTTGCATGCCTTCAAGTTGTTTCCTAATTATAGCAACTATAAGGTGAACCTATCACAAGGTTTTCTTGGCAAAATGTGTTGCCTTTCTCTTTTCCTGAAGCTGAGAGAGTGTGACTTGCCTAAGGTCACCCAGTAGGTTTCTGTGGCTGAGCAGGGATTCAAATCCTTGTTTCTATAGTCATAATCCAATGTTCAAATCACTGAATCACCCCATCTGCACTATATGGGGAGAAGGATTCAGGAGAGAAGAGAGGACCTTTCCCCTTTCACTATAAGCAATAAAGCACTCAGGTTTGCAACTACATTTTTAGCCTTATGCTTAGTATTATATAATATTACAGAGGACAGTTTTAGGAGAGTGAGATAGAATGAAGGTATTCATTCCAGTATTCACCTTCTGAAATGGCACTGAACTGTGTCTGCTGAACAGCACTAGAAGTCTCCTGTTCCAGGCTAAAGGTATCTTGAGTAGCCGTGCTCCAGTAACAAGCTGGGAAGAAAGACTGCAGTGAACTGCAAGGTAGATCCATGCTGGTGTAATTATTGTTTTCAAAAAGACCCTCCTTTCCTGTTTGTTTTAAAGAATGTGTTACCCTGATCTCTGGGGGTCCTGGGAGGGGTGCCCAAATAACCAAACAACAACAACAACTTTGGGGAAAATTAGCTGCAGCACTCACTAAAGCTAGCGAGAGGCAGGGTAACTTAGCAGGATCTTGCAACCCAACGTCTACAGGGTCAGGTCAGCCAAGCAGCCAGATGGTTTAAAATAGCAAAAATGATTTTTTATTGAATACAGAAAAATATTGACACCACAGGCACACAGATAACTAGGGGAATCAGAGATTGATTTGAAATAGGGATTTTCAGAGGGAAATGGATGATACGACACCTGTCTCGTAGTCCTGGACCTTGAGAGCGACGTTGGAGTGCAAGGAAGAAGCTCAGCGCGGTTCACTGAGGGGAGCTCGCCGAACAAAGTGGCAGCAAGGTGGGATGGATATCTGGAGCGATCCGAGGAAGGTCTCGGAATCGGGGGTTTTATAGGGTGAATTGTGACTGCAGGCCATACCTTACTTGGTGAGAACAATGGGTTTTAGGAGTGGGACAAAGCTTTGGAAAGGTCAGAATTTAGCATGATTGACTTAGAGCCGAATTAACAGTAGTGTAACCAGTATGTAAATACGGAGCGCCTAGTACAGCCTTGTCGGATTACCTGCTCGGGGAAGGGGAGCCTTTGTTAGTATCGTGCATATGCAATGAGGTGTTTGCCGGAGAGGTCCCTGAAGCGACAAACCGGCTGTGTCTGGGCTGCTTGGGTGGAGAATGGAATGTCCAGCAATTATCGGCTGCATCTGTTTACGTGCTTGTCCGGAGACCTCGCAAACACGTGGAGCGGGGTAGCAGAGGAAAGCCAAATGGTTTGATATCAAAATGATATCAAGTGCTATCTCCGGGTAGACCTGGACTGCAGTAACAAATGAGACAGAGAGAATGATATACAGATTATAAATGAGATGGTTTTGTCAAGGAGCAGCTCCTTTCCTTCATCCAGATGGATCTTTGATGTTCACCAAGGCCCTTTTCGCACTGAGGCTTTTTGTGTAAGCCGGGGTGGGTGGCTTGCGCGAAAAGCCTCTTCCGAGAGCCTGCCGGTTCCCCGCTCGTTCCTTCCGCAGGCGAAGGAACAAGCGGGGAAGCGGCAGCGTCCCGGAGGCGGAGGCGACTCGCGCGTCCATCCTCCCCCGCTTACGCGAGAAGCAGGAGCCTCTCGCGCCGCCCCCGCGCACGCGGGAAGCGAGCAGCAGTCGCGCCCGTCCCCCCGCGCACGCCAGGAGCGAGCGACAGTTGCGCCCACCCACCCCCCGTGCGCGCGCGTGAAGCGGGAGGCTGTCGCGAGCAGCCCCCCACCCGCGCGAAGCAGGATGCCATCGCATCCGTCACGCAAGCGCCCCGCCCCACCCCTTCCTTCCGCAGGAGCGGAGGGAAGGAAGCCCTACCCGGCCGCCTCTCCGACGCACCGCACAACAGGTAAGTGCGGGTGGGCGCCGTGAGCGTTGTGCGAGCGCGGGGTGATTTTCGCTTGGAAGCGAAAATCAAAAACCCCGCGCTCGCGCCGCTGCAGCCCCGTGAGAGCGCCAGAAGTGGGAGTGCGTCGTATGGAGCGGCGCTCCCACTCCCGCACGGCTCACGGGGCTATTTCGCTCGGGAAAGCCCATGCGAAAAGGGCCCAAGACTACAGCAAGCTACAGTGAGTAATTCATCATGCCTAGCATTCTCACTGGAGGAGTAGCCTGGGACAGCAACTGCTCTGGAAACCTCTAGGTCAAAACGGAATCAAAGTTTGGCTGAGTCAAGGCTCCCACTGTCCTGATATCCTGGAGATAGTTCTTGTACTTGACTCTGTAAAATCACTGTCCCTATGTTGTACAGAGTTTACCTTTTTATGGAGAAGTTTCGGTGCCTTAAAAAAAATATGTCTTTGGTGTATGAACTTGCCCTTACACACTGACACCAATTGCTGATCCAACTAGTAAACAGTGCTAATGATATTTGATTAAGCTATCTCATAAATTCAACTAGAATTTCTGCTGTGAAACTAGACACTGCACTAAATATCCTTAATTTCTCTTTTTAAAAAATCAGATTATTGTGGCCAGCATACTCACAACCTAATTGAGAAAGTGGTGTAAAGCAGACTATTGTGACACAGATCAATGTGATTTAAAGCAGAAGGATAAAAGCCTACAGCAATGAATACTAAGCAAGGGGCTCTAGCAATGATCACTGGAGTGAGAACAAGGATGCAAGACAAGTACATAAGGGTGTCCTTGTTTTCATCTGTGAAATGTTGGAAATGGAGCCCTGGTGGCGCAGTGGTTAAATGCCAGTACTGCAAGCCACAAGGTTGTGAGTTCGATCCTGCCCGGCTCCAAGGTTGACTCAGCCTTCCATCCTTCCGCAGGTCGGTAAAATGAGTACCCAGCTTGTTGGGGGCATGTATAGAAAAATGTATTGAAATACATGCTATTTGTAAGTTGTTTGCCGCCTCGATCCATATGGAGAGGCGGGATACAAATAAACAAACAAACAAACAAACAAATAAATAAATAAAATAAATAAATAAATAAATAAATAAATAAATAAATGTTGCAAACGCATAGTGAAAAATCTTAACTGTGGTCAGCCAATACACTCTCCTTGGAAACTCAGTCTCAGTCTATCCTTGACATATGGGGCAATCACAAGTCTCTGACAGTATACTTATGCCATCCTCAGGAAGGTCAAGATGTGCTTCCTTGGCCCACGTCCTCCCCAGCCACACAAGAGCAGCCAAGGAGGGATGTATCTCAGCTCTAGGCATTCTTCAGATCTAGGGGCTTCTCCAGGCATGTTCTGCCTGTCCTGAGGAAGACCAAGCAGCCACCCCCTTCCCCAGCATATGGCTGACTGTTATAGTGCTATTATTCCACTTTCAACATTCTACGGAATCCTGGGGTTCCTTTGAGGTCTCCCCTAAACTGCAAACCCCAGAATTCCATAGGTTGTTGAAAGTGGAATAATAGCTCTATAACAGTCTTGTGCAGAAATGATTAAAGCTGTGACCAGGAATATGCTGGCTGCAGTTGTGCAGCTGGGGAGAGAGGTGTTAACCAAGGAGGTACGGTGTATTTCCTTATGAAACTTTAACATGCATATGACATTGTAACTGGGAGTTACATCAGTATATGATCTGAATTTTGGCACCAAGGAGATTTTGCTCCTCCCACCCCTTTATCCAACATACATTCCTTTTTGGTATCTTGCATCTAACTTAACATGATTCTTTTGTATTTTGCTATTTTGACCGTGTGTTTTCTGTGGTTGGAAGGTGTGAAGGCGTGTTACTGCAGTCCAGGCCTACCCGGAGATAGCACTTGATATCGTTTTGATATCAAACCATTCGGCTTTCCTCTGCCACCCTGCTCCATGTGTTTGTGAGGCCTCCAGACAAGCACGTACACAGGCACAGCCGATAATTGCTGGACAATCCATTCTCCACCCAGGCAGGCCAGATACAGCTGGTTCGTCGCTTCAGGGACCTCTCTGGCAAACACCTCATTGCATATGCGCGATACTAACAAAGGTTCCCTGCCCCGAGCAGACAGCCTTACAAAGCTGTACTAAGCGCTCCATATTTGCATACTGGCTACACTATTGTTAATTCGACCCTAAACCAATCATGCTAAACTCTGACCTTTCCAAAGCTTTGTCTCGCTCCTAAATCGCATTGTTCTCACCGAGTAAGGTATGGTCTGCAGTCACAATTCACCCTATAAAAGCCCCGATTCCAAGACCTTCCTCGGATCGCTCCCGAGTTCCAGATCGCCTTGCTGCTGCTTTGTTTGGTGAGCTCCCCTCAGCGAATCACGCTGAGCTTCTTCCCTGCACCCCAACGAACTCTATCTTCACACCTCTCCAGGACTACGAGACAGTATCACCCATTTCCCTCCAAAAGTCCCTATTTCCAATTCTTTAGTTAGCTGTGTGACTGTGTTGTCTTTAACATTTGTCTGTATTTAATAAAACATCATTTTTGCTACTTTAAACCATCTGACTGCTTGACTGACCTGACCCCGTAGACACCTCCTCTCGCTAGCTTTAGTGAGTGCTCCAGCTAATTTTCCCCCAAAGTTGTGTTGTTGTTGTTTGGTTATTTGGGCGCCCCTCCCAGGGCCCCCAGAGAACAGGGTAACAGGCAGCTTTGTGTAAAATAGGTGCACATTCAAACAAAGCAAAAACATACACCCCCATTAAAGTGGAAAGCAATTCTTAGCCTTTGCAAAATGGAAGAAAAGACTATAGGTTTGTTTAGTTTTGGCCACCTCTACTTGGGCTGCAATGATCTTTTGGAAAAAAAATTCCTATTTTACAAATGGTACATTTTGCTATAAAATGTACCCCAAAAAAATGGCACAGCCTAAAGTTCTTGCTTAAAGCCTTCGGTATGGTTTTTCTTCAGGAAATAAAAAGAAGAAAAGAGGCAATTTTTCTGAGCCCAGTTCCAATTTCAGGCCTGCATGACATGTCTGCATCACACTTGTGTGGAGTGCGATATAGGCTGTTTCCGCACTAGACTGTTATAGCAGTATGATTCCACTTTCAACATCCTATGGAATCCTGAGATTTGCAGTTTCGGAGGGGCTCGGCAGCCCCTCCCAAAACTACAAACCCCAGGATTCCATAGGCTGTTGAAAGTGGAATCATAGCACTATAACAGTCTAGTGCGGAAATGGCCATAGTCTGAATACTGTCCTTACCCATGGGTCCTCCAAGCCTCCTGAGCCCTGCCTGCCCATCCCTTTCCCACTTACCTGAAGGCAGCAGCCCCTGCAAGGTTTTGGAGGCTTTTCTATGAGGTTTCATTCGCCCTGTGCTGCCTCCTTGAATGCTGCAATGGCAGCCTTCCAGGAACTGCTGACCCATAGGCATTCTGTGGGCTGGAAAGAACAAACCCTATGGCTGCTTGTGCCTGCAGTGCTATTGAGCATGCTCAAGACAGTCTTCTCTGATATAAAGACTCCTAGAACACAAAGTTTCTTGTGTTCATTAGAATGAATTGGATTTCTCAGATTTCCCACCAAAAAAGAAGGCACCAAAAAGGGAAGGGCAGCTAAGATAAAGAAAACTTACGGAAAATCTGAGCTAGGGAAGAAGTCAGAGGAATGGCTCTCAGTTTGTAATATAGGAGAGCATTATGACCTGGACAAATTTATATTCTGATGCAGGAAAAAAATTAAAATAAAACAATGTTAGCAACATTGCTATTAAAATGCGGGACAGGCCAGTTCTGAAAATCAAACTGCCATGCACATGAACTATTCTAGTATTATACTGATGAAGAGATTAACATAATGAACCAAGAAAAAGCAATGTAGGAACTTTCGAATAGGGTGAGTTAAGAATATTAACTCTTCCAGTCTGATAACTGTTACCCCAATGCTAGCCAAACCAGAACCATCTAAATTCAGGCCTGGTTCATTCGGGAGTTTCCCTTTCAATTGCAATGAGACCTCTCTCATCCTCAAACCTAGGCTGTTCAGCAGCCGTGCCCCAAGCACCAAGGAGACCAGGAAACATTATTCTCCATGATGCCCACATTCATATACCAGCATTAGGTTATCTGAAGAACTATGCTTCCTGAGTCTAATAATACATAGCATGTTCTAAGTCCAAGGAGTTCTTTAAAAATGCAGTTTTCTGGGACCACCTAAGTCCACAAGATGAGTGTAGATGCCCTTCAGAATCACATATCCCAAGCCTGCTGATGGGCAGGATGCTGTCATTGCAGCCTTCTAGGTGCCAAGTTTTACTCAGAGAAATGCCTTCCTGCTGCTCTGCCACTTCCTCTAGGTAAGTTTAAGGAAGGGAAAGCTGGTGCATAAGCAAAGGGAAAAGTTGGCGGTGCTGAGATAGTGTGTTGAAAACCACCAAGACTACAGTACCCATGTAAGTGCTGTGGGAGTTGATCAGCCAATCAGATAAAGACATGAGTAAGAGTTAGATAGGCAGTGTTATGTGAAGGTTCTGGAACAATGACCATATAAGGAAAAGTGTTGTTGTTTTTTGTTTGTGCCTAAGTATAAAAGGCAGTGTCGTACACCTATCGGGGCTCTCAGACTTTGTGGAATGATCCCTCTGTGGGCCTGCCGGCAGTTTAATAAAATCCTGCTTTCTCTCAACTGTGGGTCTTGACTCCCGACTTGATTTCTGTTACCTTTTCTGGAGGCTCGGTCTGGGATCAAGGCGGCATTTGGCCCACCCTGGCCACCATCTTGCGTTCAGGATCACGGTAGGAACGACTCCTATTTTGGCGCCACTGGCCTTTTGTCGGAAAGTCGGCCTCGAGACTACTGTGATAGCTGAAGCTGATGTGTGCGTCACGGAACCCAGACACAGGAGAAGAAACCAGGACACATCATTGGTGAGGCAAGTATGTGGGTGTGGAAACTTGTTGGAATTGTTTTGGTATACCTTCCCCTAAGGGAAGAAGAGGGGCCTGATCACCTCCTACATTCACCACTAGTACCAGACTCTGAAGAGAATTTGTGAAACTGTTGAATGAGGTAAAAAGGGAAAAGAAGGTGGGAGGCCGTGTATTGGCATGAATGCTGATTTGCTTGGTCGCTGCGGTTTCTAGTGCATGCCGTTGAGTGTCTGGGTGCCTAGGCCGGTGACGAGTGCTTGTGGTGTCTCTTCCCTTTTTGTTTCGACCATTGAGATCCCTTACTCAACGGTCACCCACCCCAAATCCTTTGGTGTCTGTGATTGTCTTCGCAAGGGGTGGTCATCGGAGGCAGTCGAAGTAAAGACATTACTCCACTGGAATGCATGTTGAAGAACTTTAAGAAAGGATTTAGAGGAGATTATGGAGGGAAACCCATGAATCCACAGAGACTGAGGACATTATGTGAAGTACAATGGCTCTCTTTCAATGTAGGATGGCCGACCGAAGGGTCTTTAGACCACTCATTAATAAGGAAGGTATATTCAGTCATAGTGGGAAATCCAGGACACCCCAATCAGAAACAGAGATGTAGTAATAATTGGGGAGGGAGGATTAGAGAGGTGGACATATACACACATACCATAATAAGCTTGAAGTCTGAATGGGCCTCAGCGTAGTGGGGCCCCTTGTCCATGAGGGCTAAGGCAGGCTCCCCTGGCAGCTGCACTGGATCCAGACAGTGCCAAGCAATTAGCTTTAGCTGCCATTTTCATTCTACCCTGTGGATCAAAGCAGTGTTACCCTGGAAGCATGGTGGGAAATTGAAATGTCTAGAACCAGCCCCATAACTGTTCGGACCACCAGGGTAAGAAAAAAATTAAGCAAATGGAAAGAGAGGGCATTAGAGGGCAAGACAGTACTTCTGGGGCCTTGACAGCCACCCAAGGAAGCCAGCTGCTTACCTTGTCCCAGATACACCCACCTCCAACATGGAAAGAATACTATCTGCCTTTGGGACTATTGTAAGGATTACTGCCAAGAAGTATACAAAGTGTGCAAAGTGTTAATAATATTTTTTTTTCCTCACCCAGGGCAGCTGGATTACATCCCCCACTGCAGTGGGCATGGGAACTTCAGCCTGGAATCCTGTGGCTGCATTTGCAATGAAGGCTGGACTGGGAAGAACTGTTCGGAGCCCCTTTGCCCCATGGGCTGTTCCAGCCGGGGGGTGTGCGTGGATGGCCAGTGCATTTGTGATGGTGATTATAGTGGGGAGGATTGCTCCGAGGCACGCTGCCCAACCGACTGCAGCTTCCGAGGACTCTGTGTGGATGGAGAATGCATCTGTGAAGAGGGCTTTGCTGGTGAAGACTGCAGTGAACTCAGATGTCCTGCAGACTGCTCAGGAAAGGGAAAGTGTGCCAATGGGACTTGCATTTGCCAGGAGGGCTATGTGGGGGAAGACTGTGGGCAGCTGAGATGCCTCAATGCCTGCAGTGGACGCGGATCCTGCCAGGAGGGCCTGTGCTCTTGTGAGGAAGGCTACCAGGGGCAAGACTGTTCAGCAGGTAGGCCAGGATGTAGATATTAGGGGTACATAAACTCAGAATCCCAGGAACAGGCTGTATTTCCTGGCAACTGTCCTTGCTAAATCACTGTCCCAGTTTTGCCCTTGCTGGAAATTTTGGGGATGTCTTCTTCACAATGTTGTTGCTGGGTGTGGAACAAACTAGACTGTACTAGTTTTCCTTCCGTTCCTCCATTCAAGCTATTGCCATTCCTCTAAACAGTAATGCTTTTTGCTGAAGGTGCTACAGCCACAGCATAAGCAAAACCAGATCCGTTGTGAAATTAGACATTCTATTACATATCCTTACAATTTTTTTTAAAAAGCAGACTGCCACATTCAGAGCACTCAGACACTCTGATAGCAGAATTAACACAGTAGGGATGCTTAACAGTTCTGTTCACTCTGCTTTTTAGGTGAACTGACCTGATTTCCTCTTCCTAGACTATTGCATCCACTGGAAATGATGTCATCCTTTGGTTTGCACACTCTTCGGCTCTAAAGTTTGCACCAAAGGCATATCGTAGAATACTATGTAAAAAGACAAAAAGGCCCAAAATGTTTTTGTATGGTCTGCAGACTGACACAGTTGCAGACCAACACAGTTTGAGGCTGAGGTAGAAATGGAAAGGAAAGAGCCCATGCAAAATTAACAGGGATTGGAAGCAGACATCCATTCACCTGTAGCACAGTGCTGATGATTGCAGTATAAATGGCTGCCCCCTCCCGAAACTGCAAACCCCAGGATTCCATAGAATGTTGCAAGTGGAATAATAGCGCTATAACAGTCTAGTGCGGAAATGACCCTAGTGTGCAGAGTTGTAGTCCAGTGCTCAAACCACTATGCCATGTTGGCCCTAGCATTAGAATGTCATCCTTTTTTTCTGGCCACTTCTAGTTTGGGTTTGGCTGAGGCTTTTTATTATTACTTAATATTTTTGGTGTTTTGGGCAGTCTGTGCATGTGCCATGGACTTCTGCTGTCAGATTTGCTTCCATGTGGGCTGGATCTGAAAGAAGTGTATCATAATGTATATTTTGTTGAACAAAAGATAACACTCATTAATAATTAAAAAAAACTATAATATTTTTAAGCCCCTATGTACAATTACCTGCTAAAAGAATCTCAACAAACAAGAGTGAATTTAAATTATAGGCCAAATTATTAGTGTCATCAGCTAAAACTGACTCTCTCATAGATCAGATAACACTTAGGTTGGTTAATCTGAGGGAGCTTTATTTGGTGATGGCAACATTCAGCCAATGGACCTACAGTTTAAATTCTCATTTATTTGTTGAAATTCTTCTGTTCTTTCTCATGGATATTTTTTGCCATCTTGACCCCACTCTAATGTTGCTTGGTCACATGGTTTCCAACTGCTAAATGTTGGTGAGTATGAGACAGATTTAAGTGTTGTATTAAGGGAAGCTTCCAAACCATAAAAGTAATTTAGCAATAAAACAAGTTTCAAGACAATCACAACATAAGAATAATAATTATTACTCTGTTACATTGTCCTGAAACTTATTCTTTTGCCTAATAATAATAATAATAATAATAATAATAATAATAATAATAATAGACATAGTGTCAACAGTGATAGTTGTTGTTACGTGCCTTCAAGGTGTTTCCAATTTGTGATGACCCTAAGGTGAACTTATCACAGAGTTTTCTGGGGCTAAAAGTCTGTGGTACTCCAAAGGTTACCCAGAGAGTTTCAGTGGCTGAGTGGGGAACTGAATCTTCGTCTCTAGGGCTGTAGTCCATTGCTAAAACCACTACACCACAATGGCTTTTGCCAACAATGTACATGGCACTTTTTCTACAGGAGCCCTGGTGGTGCAGTGGTTAAATGCCGGTACTGCAGCCACATGGTTGTGAGTTCGATCCTGCCGGGCTCCAGGTTGACTCAGCCCTTCATCCTTCCGCAGGTTGGTAAAATGAGTACCCAGCTTGTTGGGGGCAATTAGCTAATACATTGTAAACCACTTAGAGAGCACTTAGCTGATAAGCGGTGTGGAAATACACATGCTATTGCTATTGCTACAGCATAACATAAGAGAAAAGAAAGAGAAATATACCTGTTCACCAAAAGTCCATGCTCTAAATATTGAGAGCAGAATAAACAAAGGGGGAGAGTGAGGAAAACAACAGATATGGCTAACAAAGGAAGCCTGGAAGCAAAAGCACTTACAATTAGAGTTGAGCCCTAACAGCTATTTTAGTTTCATTGTCATGATGTTCATGATTGCCAAAAGGTCCCTCAAATTTCCCAGGTTGTTTCAACTGCCTCTCAAAATACCATCTGTCTTTTATTCAAGTTCTGAAAATTTATCACAGCTCAGACACAGCTGTCCAAAAGCATAAAGGGCTGTTTTTTAAGGCTCTAGGGAACTGTGCAGTCCTGAATAAGCCCACAGCTCAGGGAAGCTTCTGCATCATAGGAGCAAAGAAACTTTATAGTTCTCAGAGTCAAATGTGCTAAAGAGGGAACTTAGTGCTTTTTCATATATTCTCCATAAGCCCTCTCCTATCTCATGTGCAACACATATCCCCTGCCCAAACTGTAGTCAAGGGAGGAGAAGGGGTGAGGACAAAAGGATCTGTATGAAGTGATTCTCAAATTCTGAATCAAGCATATATGGTTGCATATAGCAGTACACTCCAAGAGTGAATTTGCCACAATGTGATCCCCAGTTTCAAGATTAATCAGAAATCATACCTCATAATCTGGAATTCTGTTCCCTGATTACACATGTGTCATAGGCGACTTCAGTTATTCTGATCAGGAAAGGCATTCCATATACCTTCAGACAGAGGCATATTGAGGGCATGTGACCTGGGCACCAATGCCAGGGGGTGCAAAAAAGCTGTGCCAGATTTAGCAGTGGCAGCAGCAAAGGAGGGGGAAGTGGCCCCAGAGGCAGGGGCACAAATTCAGTGCTTGCCCTAGGCATTGTTTACGCTAGATACACCTCTCCATTCAGAGGCATTTTGGCAGTAGCTTGATGAGGCTAAGCCTTAATATTGCAAACAGCCTTTTTTTTCTTTTTAGCACCAGGATGGACACAGTGCAGTCCTCTGTTCATAGGCAGTCCTCCAGTGCCATTTTTGTTAACCCAGAGCTCCAGGGGTCAATTTTCCCCCCAGATTTTTGGGCCTTTCTACATCCAGGAGATGCCCTTTTCTAAAACAGGACGCAAACAGGTTTCTGGTCACTTTCTTGTTCCTCAAAAATACCTTTCCAGGGCCTATGATTAAAATGCCACATATACCCCTTAGAGGGAATTTGGGGCAAAAAGGGATGTTTTATTTGATGCAGGTATACTGAGGAGTGCAGTCCTCCAAGTTCTCCTATGGAGCTAATGTGGCCCCTAGCCTCATACAGTTGCCCACCCTGGCATACCAGTGATATAGACTCAAGTTGACTGACTTGGCCTCAAGCTGGACTTAAGTCACTTCAGTGATTCGACTTGGACTCAGCTCAGCAATAAATGATGAACTGACTCTACTCGACTCTGGTATGTTTTTAGTGACTGATTTGCTGCTCTTGGTTCAGTAACATAACACATTCATCCAGAAACCTTAGGACTCTGAACAATGCTTCCATCGGTTTTTGCCTTCTGGTCACATGGCAATCTGTCTCAAGCCCGAAGTGTGGTTACATTTCTCAGAGGGGAACAACAAACAAGTTAGACAATGGGCTTGAGACAGGCTTGAGGTCTGTCTGCTCAGCAGCCTGTTGCCGCTGCACATCAGAGGAGCCTTCTAAAACTTTTCCTAAGAGTAGAAGACAAGACTCACCCCCAGAGTGCAAGGTGCATTTCTCAGAGGGGAATAGCAAAGGAGCTAGGCAACAGGCTTGAGGAGGAAGGATCCTTCCTTCTAAAGCTTTTGAAGCTTCAGTAATCGGGAGTAAGAACGATCCTATTCCCCACTTCTGAAAAATCTTCCAGCTTCCAAAATGGGAAGTAGGAAGGATTCTATTCCCAATGTCTGAAGGTGCAGATGGCAAAATCACAAATGTGGAAGGCCAACTCTACTTAAATTGTTAAAATTGACTTTATTCAACTCTGTCCAAAAATTCTGGAATATAGGCTGGGGTATAAAGTTGGCTCACAGACTTGACTTGAAAGTATCTTTGAGGACTTGAGACTTGAAGGTAGAGACTTGAGACTTTACTTCACTGCAGCACACCCTCCAACATTTCACAGATGAAAACTGGTACATGTGTGGCCAAGCAACAGAGTGTGTTGAAGATGGCAAAAGTTATTAATATGGAAGAACAGACAATCAGGACAATCCCTGTCATGTTGGAACATTTAGAGGGTGTTCCATGGCCTAAAGCAAAGGGATCCTGAGAGGAATAAAATAAGATTTATGATCAAGCACCAAATATCATTTGAAAATTTTAAGTTATGTTAAAAGTATTGCAGGGAAGACTGTGCAGCTTTTGCACCATTTACTGTATTTGCTGGCATATAAGATGCACGTTTTTCTTTAAAAATACCATTTGAAAATGGGGTGCAACGTATACACCAGCAAATATGGTAACACTAAAAACATAAGGAATAAACTGGAAGCCAAAGCTCTCCTTCCCAAGCAAACAGGAAGGGAAGGGGTAGCGGAATGGAGGTGAAGCACTCCTTAACAATTCCACACCTTACCTTTTTGTGGAGGTGGGGGGCGGCGCTTGCGCGAGAAGCCTTCAGAGGAAGGCTTACGCATCCCTGCTGCTTGGGCTCCACAGCAGCTTCCTGGTTGCGCAAGCGCCCCGCCCACACCCCGCCTCTTCCTTCCACAGTGCAGCCTGGGAGCTGTAGGCTGCACTGAGGACAGGAAGCGCGACCGGCCCAGCTGCAGAGGCTCCGCAGGGCAGGTAAGTTCGCCCCAGGCCCCTGACTGGTGCGCAAGCACGCACCACTTTCGGCTAAAAGCCAAAAATAAAAAGGTGCATATGCGCTGGGCATGAGACTCTTGAGCATCGTGTAAATGGGAGTGCAATCAAGGGGCCCTTTCACTTAAGAAATGCTGTGCGAAAAGGGCCCTTATCTTCTCCTCCTCTCCTGTGCATTTTGACTCTCCTAAGGCCCAAGAAAAACTGGTGTAGCACTCTTTTCATTCCCCTCCTCTCCTGGTGCAGCATTCTTTTTATTCTCTTCCTCTCCTGGTGCAACATTCTTTTCATTCCCCTCCTCCTGGTGCAGCATTCTGTTTATCCCCCTCCTTTCCTGGTGCAACACTCTTCATTCCCTTTCTCTCCTGGTGCAACACTTCATTCCTTTCCTCTCCTGGTGCAACACTCTTTTCATTCCCCTCCTCTCCTGGTGAAACACTCTTTTCATTCCTCCCCTCTCCTGGTGCAGCACTCCTTTCATTCCCCTCACCAGGGAAATAAAAAAAAATTTTTCCTGAAAAATACTCCTTGAAAGTGGGGTGCATCTTATATGCCAGTGCATCTAATAGGCTGGCAAATTCAGTAAAACCCTACCGGCCACAGTATGGTAAGGAACTGTACCTGTCTGAGAATTCACAAAGTTCCCTCATCTCACCTGATTTCCCAGATACTGACCTAAATCAACCTGCCAATCCTAACTGGAGGACACCCACTGAATCAACTGCTTAATGTTTGGTCAACACATATGTAAATCCCTTTAGTCCAGTGGGCCTACAAGTTGGGACTAGCAACTGGATTTAGGTTATTATCACCTGAAAATAGTTGAATATGGCTTAGAAACTCCTCAGTTTAACTGAAACTGCATCTTGTCATTTGTCTTACTGATAAGTTTGAGCAGCAGTTCATTTTTTGGAAAAGGCGATTACCAGGGATATGCAGAGCACGTTTGACCGAGAAACATATCAAATGTAGCTGTGTATGAGCAAGCCTTATTTGTTGTTCTGTTGCCAATGTATTATGATGAAAGTATGGTTTTAAACATTACCTTTCCAAAAGCCATGATAAAGTGGTTTGGTGAAGTTACCCCTGGCTTTCATAAAGTTGAGATCCATAGTAATTATTAGTCAATCATAATTAAGTATATTTTGTATAAAATAACACACACCTCTGCTGTTTAAAAACTAAAATCAGAACTTTGCACTTAATCAGATTTATTCTTCCCAGCCGCATCTATGCATCAGGATATGGGACTTACTGCTTTCTAAAGATTCCAGTCTAGATATAGGGGAGGTAAAGGCTAGTGGCTGATGGTTTCAATAATTTGGGGGGTGAGTTATTGTCTCCTTCTGTTTGGACCCTGGACTACATCTGGAACTTGGGAGATCCATGAAACTTGCTGGATCACCTTGGGCCAGGTCACTCTCTACTAATTTACCCCATAGGGCTATTGTGAGGATAAAATAAGGAGGAAGAGACCCATGTTTGCCACTTTGAGCGCATTGGAAGAAAAATGAGGTATAAAACAACTAGTAAAATAAATAATATTTCTGAAAATGACTCATCCCCATAAAATTTATTTGTAATGCTATTTGGGAAAGGCCATCCTGTGCCTTAGATGTTCTGGACTGTTGAATGACCTATCTTTTGTAAGGCTAAAACGCAAGACTAATATACAAGTAATCTCCTCCGTCATTACATACAAATGTTTTTTCCAAGTGTTGTAGACATAAACAAGAGCACTGTAAAAAAATTAAGTGCCTACTGCAAGAGAGATTTATTTATGTAGGTGTTCTAAGGACAACAGATACAGGGTAGCAAATAAAATAGAATAAAAGCAAATAAAAAAGAAAACAATGCTCAAAAACATAATGGAATTAAGGCAAAATAGGTGGAGGAGGCAGGGGGCCACACTTAAGAATCCTGAAATTGGAGCCAATGTTGATTATATTCACACTGTACAACTATAAAAGTTTCCTATGATTTTTATTACCGTGGCTGTATCCTATGGCATATTGGAGTTTGTAAATTAGCAAGCTACTCAGAATTCTTTGTAGACAGACACTAAAGCTCTCCAACAGAGAAGCGAGTCCTTCACCAAACTAAAAATTCCAGGATTCCACAGGATAGAGTCATAGCACTTCAAAATTGAATCAAACTGCAATAATTAGCAGTATAGATAACACCCCTTTTTCTCCTCACCAAAGAACCCCAAAAGCAGAGCAGTTCCCTGACACTTCAATTTGCATCCTAAGATCTGGCAATCCTAATCATTCTAACAAAGATGAGGTTTTATATATATATATACAAATAAGCCTTGCAGTTTTAGGGACAGCCCCTGTACTCATTTCAGTAATTATTACCACTACTTACTACTTCACTGGACTAACGACTCTGAAGTTCATTTCAAGGCAAAGAGGCTGCAACTCTGATTTTATTTACCAGTACCTAGTTACCACTGTAGAGAGCCAGCACTGTGTCAAAGTCTGAGCCTGGAGACCAGGGTTTGATTCCTCGCTCAGCCATAGAAACCTACTGAGTGACCTGGGGCTCATCACACACTTTCAGGCCCAGAAAATCCTGTGACAGTAAGTTCCAGAGAATGAGTTCTAATTAATTTATTGGGATTGAGGCCTTGGGGTTGCTGTAAATTGCAAACAACTTGAAGCCACACCACAACAAATGTACTGGTACAGCCCTGCACAGTTCAGTGGGCTTACTGCTGAGTAGTCACATGCTATAGTCATGCAATCTACTGCTGCTTTTCTGCACATGTAAAGTTTTATGCTTCCATTTTATTCACTCCAGAAAGGACACTGGAAGCAAAGGCCTCTGCCCTGTCACAGATGTAATAATGTCTCTGAGCACAAAGAGAACCTCGGAGGCCTCAGAAAGATCTAAGTCACTGGGAGGTCCATGTTGGAGTAAAATTTTGTCCTTAAGAAGCAACAACAAACCAGTTTCTCTTCCCTAATGGGAATATGATTATGGGGGGTAATGCCATGAGGAAACATAGTGGCATGGCCCAGAGTTTAGCAAGAGTAACAAGAGTAATTTGTCCTGGCTAATTAAAAAGCTATAGTGTTCAGTGTTGACAATGACATTTTGATATTTGCTCTCCTGCATGCACAAGGAAGAGTCAAGAAAAGCACTCTTTCCCATTTTATTATTTGCAGTAGTCTGCATATGCTCTGGATCTTATAATCCCAAATGCCCATTGCTTATTAAAGCTAATTCTAATTGTGTCAAAGGTTTCTCAAAAGAGAGGAAGCTCACATATTTCTACATCTCCTTCTTAAATTCAGTTTTTGATGCAAGTCCTTTTCAAGATCAGTCTTGTATCTGTGTTTTTTCTACCACAGATGGATAACCTTTTCCTGCTCCTTTCCCTTTTATGCAAAAATCCTCTCTCAGAGTTCCTTACCTTATTTGTGGGCAAAGAAACAGGGGCAAGGAGGACATTCCATGGGGGGGGGATTTCTTCTGTAAAAATACTGCAGCAATTCTCAGGAATGTGAGCTAGTTATTAGCAATGGCAGTAGCTTGCCTTTGCCCTCACCCACCCACCCCCACCATGACTGAGAGTTATTTTTACCACTGCTGCATGTGGCAACAGCAAGAGGAGTGCCGGCAACGTGGCCACCCTTTTGATTTCTCCACAATATCTGAGATCTAGCATTGTTCAGGGCATTGTGTAGAAAAGAGGGTGACCATCACAGAAAGATAGTGGAGAATATCTGGAGAAAATTCTGTAAAGCAGCTTTTACTGCTGAGTTAGTAAGGAAAATAGTTTCAGAAATTTTCTTAGAAAAAGTTCTCAGAAATTTCAGTTCAGCTCAAATTTTAGGAGCTAGGAGAGGGCTTCCTTCACAGCTTCCAAAGTTCTTCCCTCTCTGTCACAGTAAAGCTAATTTTTAACTTGTAGAATGAGGATGGGGAAAGTGTGACACATGAGCTGCATGCAACCCCTGTGGCCCACTAAAGGGATCAAATATTTTTGCTCTAAAATGCCCCTCAAAGTCCTTTGTGGGGTGTAGAGAGCATTTTCATCATCTTTGGAGGTCCTCTGGATCACCGGGGTCAAACAAATTTTTGTAAAATTTTTCCAAAAATTTTTTTAAAAAAAATCCTGCCCCAAAGTACCTTCTGAGAAGTGTGGAGATGTGGTCTGGATTCCCAGTTCTGGCAGCTAGGGAATACAGAAGGTGTTCCTGAAAGTACAGTTGGATTAGAGGAGACTGGGAAGACACAGAAGCCCTGCTGCGTACCAGCAATGTCAGCGACACGAAACTAACTTTCTTAACCTCCAGCTAACACGTGATTCTACATTTAAGGAATCCCTCCAGTTGATGGGAACCGGTAACTTTGTCACTAATACTTATGCAGTCTCTGCACGAATGAAAATATCTGGTTTAAACATTTTAATTAACAACAAGAATAGTGTGGTAGAACTGAGTTAAAAAATAAAACTGAGAAAAGAAAACTGTGCTGACCACTTTATAAGTTTTTAACTTCCTTAGTTTCTATCGAGGGGCTCTTTTTAACTTAAAAGATTTAAAGACTTAAAGTTTTCGATAAGCCTTAACTGCGGGAAGAAAAAGTATGTTTACTTCAAACAAATATGTTTCAAGGGTACCAGGTTGAAAAAGGATAACCTGAGTTTAACTGACCTGGAGAGTAAATGTTGACCTTTGGCTAGAGAGAATTCTATGGAGAGATGTACTGACCTCTAGAGGTAGAGTGGAATAACTGCAGTAGAAAATACTTTTTTTTTAAATAATGAGATTGGCAGTTGTCAAAATGTCTTCAGGGCTGAGATCTAAGCAGACAGAAGCAACAAGTGTGCATAGTTTAAGAAGAGGATTAGTTGAACAACCTAAGGACACTGGTTTAAATCAGATTAATCTGGTAAAGATTAAACAAATGAGAGCAAATGTGAATCAGATAAGACTAGCTACAAAACAGCATCTGAAGGTTGAATTTAGGGATATAAGACAATCTTTGATTCAGACAACAACAGAGAACAAAGAGATGAATGGAAAAATGGAACTTTAGGAAGATAAGACACCAAGATTGGAGGAAGTGATTGAGAAATTATCTGTGGATAAAGAGCAGGATCTAGATGTGATGGCTTTACTTGATCTCAGGGAAAGGGGGAGATGTGTCAGATTGAGAGGAATTGCGGAAATGCAAAATGAAGATATACATGCAAGAATGATTGATGCTCTGGCTGATCTCCTGGAAATACAGAGAGAAGACCTTTGCTGGGATCTGGATAAAGTGTACAATTAGATTCGTGGATGGCTCAACAGAGAAACTTACCTGGAGATGTGATTGTCTGCTTTGTGAGACAATAGATGATAGATCAAGTCTTCCAACAGCATTATTTAAATAAAATGCAGATTGGTGGAACTGGATGTTGAAATTATATGACGTGGCAGAAATGGACAAATTATTCATTTTGATCAATGAAGAATCACTGAGTAATTTTAAGAAAGATTGGAATGGGATTATTGCATATCTGAGAGCGTATTGGGTAAAAACTTTAGTTTTGGGGTTTTGAAGATTAGATTTTGCCAATAAGTAGAAGGATGTCTAAATTATGCAATCCTGGAGAAGTAGACTTAGTATTTTATCTTCTAACCATCAGCTGAGGGGCTGGAAGTCATGTGTCTATGTGTCCGACTTTGTTTTAGTTTAGTTTTAGTCCATTTTTCCCTGTCTTTTAGGTTAGATAATACTTTGTATTGTTTAGTTTAGGTAGTTCATGTGTCTTTTTTCCCTTTGTTTTTTGTGTTTTTTAATTCCTGTATGTGTTGTTTTATGTATGTAAATTTTGTGTTTAATAAAAATATTTTAAAACAAGAGGTGTAGGAGACATTTCCAGCATGTTTTGGGCCCACCCAAAGCCACTTTAGGCTGAGGAGTGGCTTTTTTTGAAACACAGTGATTTTCACTCAGTTCTTGTTATTTAAAAAATGGCTCAGAAAGGTCCAAAAACACAATGACAATTCCTCCTTACAGGAGATTTGGCACCAATATTTAATTTTTACAATAAATGTATTAATTTATTTATTTTGTAGGAGTAGATGAGGTAGGAGAATGTGGCCTGCCAAATCTCCTGGGGTGCTAGTGCCCTCACTTCCACCATTGCTCATCCTTGTTAAAAGCCATGAAAGGAAAATTTCTGACTCACAGGGATGCAAGGTCATTTGTTTGCCCTGCAGGTCATATAGAATTTGGGTCCTCAAAATTCCAAATTTTTACTTCATAAAAGCAGCTTTCTATTTCCCAGAGCTGCTAAACATATACTGAATGTGTTCTGCAGCTAAGTTAATACCTCCAAATGCAAAATGTAATGATGGCCAAAAAAGGTAGCTGAAAATATCATGTGGGTACATTAAAAGAACAGAGAACAACATCAGCTCTCTTGGTGGGAAATCTAGGTTGGTTATGCTATAATGCATGAAATAGTCTAGGCCACCTTATCTTAGGCAAGTTTACTCAGAAAGAGATCCCAATAAATTAATTAGAACTTATTCTCTGGAACTTACTATCTAGTATTGCTAGAAATACAGAGAAAGTGGGGGTAGGAAGCACATCTCAAGGACATATTGGGGTTTTTTTTATGAGATTGGTTTATCACTTTACCTTATACTTTGAATCTTGCCTCTTCCTCCAGTTGCTCCACCTGAGAGTCTGCGTGTGGCTGCAATCAGTGACAGGTCAATTGACCTTGAATGGGATGGGCCAATGGCTGTGACTGAATATGTGATTTCCTACCAGCCAGCACTGCCTGGAGGCCTACAGCTCCAGCAACGGGTACCTGGGGACTGGAGCAGTGTCAGTATCAAGGAACTGGAGCCAGGCCTGACATACAACATCAGTATCTTTGCTGTTATCAGTGAGGTACTCAGTGCTCCTGTCAGTGTCAAGGTGCCCACCCGTAAGTATTGCATGATTATTCTGTGCTGGGACATGTCTTTCAAGTTTCATAGCTGAGAAAGTTGGTTCATGGAGGCAAGGAGATTTTGTGGGTCAGAGGCCAAGATTCCCAGTTGTTCAATGGGCATCGCTTCTATGTATACAGTGTTGAAATTCAAAAGAGGTAGGGGGAGGCAGTATGTTTGAAGATCCTTTATAATGAACTGGTTTTATCTCATAATAACCAGAGGTAGATATGCTCCTCAGAAATAATAAAATGTGGTCTGTAATGAGTCTGGTGGGTTGAAGAGCAATTGTTTAAAAGTAGCGTGTGTCTTCACTTGAATGGTCAGAAACATTCTGTTTTTGATGCCCAACCCCAGAATAACAACACCAGACACATGACACTGGGTAAATAAGGGCCACTTTATTTGAACTAAACTATGGCCATTTCCACACGAGACTGTTATAGCTCTATTGTTCCACTTTTAACATCCTATGGAATCCTGGAATCCCCTCCCTAAACTGCAAACTCCAGGATTCCATAGGATGTTGAAAGTGGAATAATAGTGCTATAACAGTCTCGTGTGGAAATGGCCTATATTGTGTTGGCCTGGAAAATGGAATAAGAGTAGGAACCACCTGATGCAGGTCCAGCTGAAGCCAGGTGTCACTCCAGGTGACTGCCTCCTTGGCCTTCCTGTGGACAAAACTCCAGACCCCTGAGGGCAATCCAGTAATTCTTGGTTCTTCCCCAGCCACTTGTAATTGGAAGGTAAGGCCCCCACCAAAGTCCCAGGGTCCTGCAGATGAGAGCCTTGATCCCTGGTTAGCCTCAAGAGCAACTTTCTTCCCCACACCCTGAGTCTCAGGACCTTAAAGAGGAAGTTTGGGAGCCTTATCCTACACCCAAACAGGGTGCCAAAGGTGTGCACTGTAGACTTATATACTCCCCTGAAATGTGCCATGGACAAGGGACAAGCATCTACTTAGACCCATTTCCCCTCCAGGCTGGCCAACACAGCCCTTATCCCCATTGCAATTCTTTCAGGAACAATATATTCCCATCTCGGACAAATGCATTGCATCAGCTCTGTAGAGCTCTGGCTGCTAGAAAACTATGCTTGAATGGGGAATAAAGTGGCCCAACCCCTTTCCCAAGGCATTCCTAATCCCCTATTTGCCCTCCTGTGGGCTATGTCAATGCATTTGGGGTCACCTTCTTCCCTACACATCTATCAAGGCAGGATTGCAGAAGAAAATCAGGGACACATCATGCCAACAACTTTTTACAGTCTGGAAATTTTGTACTGCTTGCAAAATAAGTGCTTTGCCTTTCAGCAGGGCTAGTCATTCCCATATAGGTGAATGACTAAAACTTGAGGAGGAGGCCCCATGAACTCCTTAAAGAGCAGAGGCAGCAAACCTTTCCATTGGAGTTGTCTTCTGCCCAGCCACTCCACTGTAGCCTGCTTGCTCAGACCCAGCTGTACCCTGAATTGGCAACTTCAGGCCAGGCGCACCACCCAGTACACCATGCTCTGGCCGCAAATCAGCATTTGTTGTCTTGCCAGGCCACATCTAGGGACTAACATAATTACAAAATTAGGAGGTCAAAAAGCCATTAAAATTTCAAAGGGTGCTCATATCTTTCTGACACTGAAGACTTCCAGTGTCCAATGCGTCAGATAGACTGTGGCCCCAGTCCCACTGCAAAGGAGTCAGATACAGCCCCAATGCAGAGGGAATGGGTGCCAAACTTCTCATGCATCCCCAACCTCTGCAACGCCTTCAAAGTACAGAACTGGTACCTTGTTAGAGGTGTCAAGTTAGCATAGCAGAAAAGAAACCCCAGTCTGGACCCCCTCATCTGTACATACCATTGTAAAGCCTGCATCAGGCATAGTGATCTGCATACAAACCTAATCTAACCATTGCTCCCTCCCCTTTCTGGTCTACTTTAGAGCATCTGATCCTCAGGGTTACCTGATCTTTGGCCAATGCAAAGTCTTCTCATGCCAGAACTCTAGCTGAGCTGTCATGCTTAGCACTTGACACCAACTCACTGATTCGTAAGACCCCCCCCCAAACAGATAGTCAGTGCTGCCACATGCAAGATCATCATCTCATACCCAAAACTTCAGATTGCTTACCAAACACTCCCCGACCCCATTAGAACTTCCAGAGATAGGGGCTTGTGCTTGTCTGCCACTCTATCTCCACTCCCTGGTCCAACCCTCCAATGCCTTGAGCACTCTAAAGTCCTCTGTAGCATCTTCATATTGCTGTGCCTTAGCCAAAAACATCAGTGCTGACAACCTGGCCCAATGGACTGCAGAGACAGCAACCTCCCCTTAGAAAAACACAGGACTGGAGTATGTGATCTACCAGGAATGGTTAAGCTGCATTCAAGCCATTTCCTGACCTAAAGCTCTTGAACTCCTTCCATGCCCTCTGATAACCCTGGTGGCGCAGTGGTTAAATGCTGGTAGTGCAGCCACAGCGTTGTGAGTTCAATCCTTCAGGGCTCCAGGTTGACTCAGCCTTCCATCCTTCCTAGGTCAATAAAATGAGTACCCAGCTTGTTGGGGGTAATTAGCTAAAATACATTGTAAACCGCTTAGGGAGTGTTCCACAGTATAGAAGTGTAACTGCTATTACTATATTTCCTCTTAATGCTGGGGGCTAGGGAAAAACCAATGGCCCTGACAACCTCGCCCCTCCAGTGCTCCCTTGGTCTGTGGGTATCAGGACGGATGGGTGTCTATCTCCAGGGCAAGCTGCCTGAAGTGCTCTTATCTGCTGGCATCAGCTATCCCGTTATCTACTGCCACTACGTGGTGTACTATGAAATGGATATTAATGCTTAAACACTGCAAAACAAAACCCGTCACCAAGCACATAATCCTAAGTAACCTAGAAGCCATGGAATTGATGATGTATAGTGTAGCTAGGTTGTTGCACCAGAAATAGACTGAGAAATTGCCAGCTCAGTGACCCAAATCCATATGGCTACCACTATAGGGAAGAACTCGAGGAATGTAAGCTCTGACAACAAGCTAGCCCTTGCCCACTCAGGCCACTCCTGGGTGCACCATTGCACTTTAAAATAAACACAAAGTATCAAGGATACTTTCAAGGCATCCCAAATGTGCAATTCATCCTTCTGGAAGGAGACTCCATTGAAAAATACCAGGAACTGCTGCCACACCTTCAAATCTTCTATAATCCTGTTCATTAGCCTGATCCTATAATGGGTCCCGCACACTGCCCCTGTCGCCTCATCCAGTTGCCTAAGGAGTGCCCTGCCAGGGATTACCACCATACAAGTGAAATTAAGATGACTAATGAATTCTTTAAATTCATGGAGGGTGGCCTTCCTGCTCATAAGAAAATTTGAAACCCTTTTCCCCAAGTCCTCTAACTTGTTCTGAGATAGACTACAGTATTGCTGCACTGTGTCAATTTCTATGCCCATGAAGATCAGGAATGTGATGGACCCCTTCCTTTTCTCTTCAACCAAAGGGACCCCAAATTCATCAGCCAGGGCCTGGAATTACCCTACCAAAATACAGCACTGACTGATGGCCACCCATCCAAAGAACAAAACATTGTCAAGATAGTGTAGTACCCTTTTTAGTACCCCATCTAAGAAGGTGCTGAACTTCTCAAAAGCTGAGCACAACATGGAACACCTCATAGGCAAGGCCCAGTCCATGTACTATGCTCCTCTCAAGGAAAAAAACCAGAAATTCCGTGTCTTGATGCAATGGGGGAAAGTGAAATGCAGACTGATTGTATCACTTGGCTAATTCAGTCCCCACTCTGCTGTGTCAAGTAACTTGCAGGCCTATGCCGGGGCCAACCTACCCATACTCTTGTATGTTTTACAGATGTGATCTGTATCAGTTTTAATTTTGTAAGCTTCCTTGAGTCCTAGGGCTGAGAAAAAGTTGGGATGGAAATGAATAATTAATTACCATGGGAGTGCAGAAGTGAGTGGAATTCAGAATCTACCCCAAGCCCACACTAGATGATGTCAGATAGGGATACTAACTGTGGCTTTAACATCAGATTGTACTGTGAGAAATCTTTCCCAGGTGTGGTGAGAAGCGTTGCCACCCCTACTATCTACATATACGTCAAGCTGCTGTTGAGGAAGACACAGCCATGGAGGCTGGTTGGAAAGCTGCCATCTCCAAGCTTTTGAAATACCTTGCCTGTGCAAGGATTGGGATAACACTTGTGAATCAGCAGGTCTGAAAACTTCTTCAAAAATGCAAGAAGCATTCAAGTGGGTGAACAAGAGGGGAAACAGCAAGAAAAGAGACTGTTGTTTCTGTAGGTGTGCAGCATGCAATCCAAAAGGTTGCACCTTAGAATTCCCAATGCCTTTTTGTCCCTGAATTTCCTCCCTGAGAAGAACTACTTGGCAAAGCAGAAGAAAGGAGTCTCAGCTGACATCTGTTCAGTTCACTCAATTAAGCTAACACAAAAGCAGGCAATGGCTTCCACTCTCGGAGCAGGTTCACACATGACACTTGAGAGGTTCTAAGCATACGTTTGAAAATGTAAAGTATAAACAACAGACAGGGAAGTCCTAAATATACAATTGTGTGTATACTCATAAGGGAGCCAAGATGGCCTATCAAAATCTATCAAATGTGCTGTTAGTGGAAAATCCAGGATGTAGCTGCTGTGAAAAAAGGACAATGCTTTGTGGGGCATAGTCAGAACAGTTAGAAAATAAAATACAGCAAATATATCTCATTCTTTAAAAAAAAAAAAATCAACAAGGCAACCACAGCTGAAAGTACTGTGCACAGTTCTGCTCAGCACCCTAAAATTTATATTGTAGAGCTGGAAAAAGTACAGAAAGAGTAACCAGAGTTATCAAGAGACAGGAATGATTTTGCTATGCGGAAAGGCCTGAGCTTTTGGGGGCTTTTTAGGCTAGGACAAAAAGAGGCTAATACGAGACAAGGTAGAGGTATAAATTAAGGGTGGAACAAAGAAAGTGGATAGGGAGATTGTTTTTCTGACTTTCTCCCCCACATGGTAGTAGAACCCAGGATCATCCACACATGATGAATGGTGGGAAATTTTAGACAAATGAAAGTAAGTACTTTTTTTTGCACTGTACAATGTACAAATTATGGGAATCCTTACCACAAGAGGTGGTGATGGTAACTATCAACTTGGATGATTTAAAAAGTTCATGGAGGATAAGGCTATCAATGGCTCCTGGTCATAATATTTATATAGCCCCTCCAGTACCTAATGCAGTATGCGCCTGAAAACTAGTTTCTGAGCAACATGGGAGGAAAGGCATTATTGCACCCATATTCTACCTGAGAGCTGCTCAGAAGCATCTGGTTGCCTCTTGTCAGAACAGAATGCTTGACTTAAGTAGGCCTTTGTCTGATCCACCAGAGGTCTTTTTGCTCCTTATATTAACCCTGGTTTGCCATAACATTACATGTACAGAGGCCTTGTGCTCTTCCATGAAAACCTGCTTGTGTTGGGGTGTTACCTCAAAAAGTGGACTCAGAGGTCCACCCATGATGCCAGTACCTCCATTCAAAGATGGGGAATTATTAAATCAAGTTAGGAGCCCTGCAAGAGGAGGGTAACCTAAAAAGATCTTTGACAGCAATGTTTACAGGGTCTTCTGCAGGGAAGAACCAGCCAGAGATTCAAAAGTAAACTAAAATGTGTTTTATTGAGGAAAATTCAGTCTCACACACAAACACATGCACACAAAACACAAACACTCGTGCATTCACACAATGCTAACTGAAGGAAAGGGAGGAAGGTTTAAGATATGGAGATTTCAGGGTAAAATGGGTGATATTTACCAATAGTGAAGAAGCTGTGATGTGGCTTAGACATGTCTAAGGGCAGTACACAACTGGGAATCAAAGTGGCAGAGTGAAGTAACTGGTCAAAACGAAGGGTTTTTATATTCTGTTTCCCTCCCTGAAGGGATGTGAGTTAATTGCTTTCTGGCAGAGTAAACAAAAAGGGTCTGGAATAGACTGATTGTCTCAATGTTCTGGTTGGGCAAATTGACTAGTAGGAAATGCACACAGCAGGGGTGCTTGCCTACTGCACCTGGGCAGTTTCTTTGTCTATTGTTTTCTGTGGTCAGGCAGTTAGGAAGATTAGCTTAGAGCCATTAAGTCAGGCTTCCCCAGCTAATCCATAGCAAACTTATGACCTGGCCATGCTGAGGTCATCTCTGACCTACTTTTGCACATCTTCTCAGCCAGCATCCCTTCTCCACATGGCCTTTCTTCCATAAGTGTATATAGTTTTATGCCAATTAATATTTGCCAATTAGACCATATCAAAGTGTGGGGATGTACGACTGTTAACAGGAGAGCCTATCACAACTCACAAAACGAATGTGGAGCCTGGTCAGCTGTGATTGCTTAGATATTATTGCTATGCAGTGAAACCTTGTGTGTAGCTGCAGAATCAAGACACCAACAGCTTCTACAATTTGTACATACCATTATTCTGAAGCAGTGTGACTTACACTGTTTCCAGGGTCAAAAGAAGATCCAGCTCTCCTTCCAGGATGGCTATGTGTGGCCTTCAAGATGTAGTTGGCTTGCAATTCCTGGTACCCCTTATCACTGGTCATGCTGGCTGACTAAAGCTGTTGGGAGTTCCACTGCTTGAATAGTCATGCAACAACCCATCAGAGAGATTTTGCAGGGTGGTTCAGGGACATCACTGGATTAGGCAGTAAAGAAATTCTCCATACAAAACAGACATACACACTCTCATTCTTCCTTGTTAGTAAATCTCATAGTTTGAGTCTCTCAGATAGTCCTGTCTTTTGCAATCAGCATCTTACTTGATGCAGAAGGCCTTGCCCCTACTCCCTAAGTTCTAAACAGCAGGGAATCAATCAGTGTAGAAATTGGAGCAGGTATTCTCAGTGTGCTCAACATGTGTGGAAAGTTTTTTTCATTTTACCCAGCCTGTTCCTCATAGTTCTTCAGCCAGTGTGGAAAGCAGATGTTTTGACTATATGTTGACAATTGAAGTCCAACTAACACAATCTCTCCCACCCACCCTACTCCCTTCTTCCTCACTGTGTTCCAGAACTCTCTACTCCAAAAGGGCTGCAGTTCAAAACAATCACAGAGACCACTGTGGAGATGCAGTGGGAGCCCTTCTCATTCTTGTTTGATGGCTGGGAGATCAGCTTCATCCCCAAGGTAACAATATGTTCTGAGCTTTCCTTTTTCCATCAGGAGTACCTTCCCACTCAACATTTGGGCCCCAAGAGAGACAGGTACTAGAACTTCTGGTGAATGACCTGGTTGCCACAGTTGTGTGAGAATTGTGTGTTGCCAGTGAATGGCAGCATCATTAAAATCAGCTGGAGACAGGAAAGTTCAGAGGTTGACAAACAACTGGAAGAAGATCCTATGTTTAAAAAAAGGTGACTCTCCTTGTGGCACTGCGTGATCTGAATACCATGACTTGATATATGGAACTCTGATGGGCTGCTCATTGTACTTGGCTGTCCTTATTGACCAACAGTTTTTGGAGGTTATGCAAGTGCTACACAAAAGTCTTTTATCTGTATGAATAGTAAGGCAGGACAAAATTAATATATGAACTTGCAAACTGCAGGCAGTATTCACCACCTCTCTTAAAAACTATTGCCAAAAATATGTTTCTCTGCCTAACTCTAGTCTATGTTTGAGAAATTTGGGCTGGTTCAAGCTACCCCACAATAATAACTCTAACTGATACCTTCATTACATAAAATTGTCATTTTCTAATTTTTTGTTATGGGATGCTTCTAAGGTGGTTGCAAAAATGGCAGATTGTGTGTAAAGGATCATTTGGAAATACATTGAAAATGGCTAGTATTGAAATGTCTTTATAAAAGAAACTTGGTGTAGTCATAATAAGAATACTGTCTGATCTTTCTCAAAAGTGTGTATTTCTACTATACGTTGAACAAGCACATGCTACAATTGCATTTTAAGTGCTGGGGGGAATCCAATCAGTTGTTTTAAAAAATATGAAAAGGCAGCACAGAATATACTGGAGTAAAACAGGCTGACAAAAACACCCTTTGGAGTGTCTAGAAAAATCAGTGAAGAAAAGATATCAATTCCAGGCTAAGTGGATAGTTTAGATCTTTACCATGTTGTGCATTTCTCTACCCATCCACTCCCATAGCAGTTGCCAGCAGTACAGATCAGAGAAGGAAATGGTGTGAGTGGATAGCAGATATTTGTGTGTTCCTTTATTGCATATTACATGTAAGAGAAGTACAGGGTTGCTAGTTTTGGCCATCATAACCCATTTTCTTCATTAACCTAGTTCAACCAATAGTTTGGGTGAATCTATAGAAACATGTTAAATGAAAATGAAACTAAGAAACATACTGGTAGTTATTTGTTAAGCATACTATATGGAAACATGGGTTGATGCTAAACGTGGTTTGGCTAAGGCCCTTTTCTCATGGCATTTCCAATGCGAAAGGGCCCCTTGAGCGTCACGTAAATGTGAGGAGCGGTCCACACAATGCACTCACATTTGCATGATGCTCAAGGGCCTGACGCAGACCGCACAAGCATTTCTTCATTTTCAGCTTGAAACTGAACATGCTGTGCAGTCGTGCATCGCTCCGGGGCCCCGCGTGCACTTACCTGGCGTGCAGAGCCTCAGGAGCTGGGCAGGTCGTGCTTCTTGTCCAGTGCAGCCTGGGGAAGGTCCCAGCTGCACTGCAAAAGGAAGAGGCAGGGCTCTCACGCGAGCAGGAAGCTCATGCAGAGCCGAAGGACCCCAGCACGAGAGCCTCTCTCCAGAGGCTGCTCGCATGAGCCCAGCACCACAAAAAGGTACAGTGCGAAAAGGGTCTAAGAATGACCAGCCTAGCTGAGTCCTGGAGGTATGAAAATCTACAACAATACTAGCAGTAATTTGAAGGCTAAAAAGCAGGGGGAAAGCAGCAGAAAAAGAAAAACAAGAGGATTAGATACTGTTGTAGTGGTTCTTAAATGGCCGGAGAGTAGGATTTGGAGATGGAGTGTATTAGAAATTATTGATTGCTCTTTCACTTTGTCATTCTCTTCTTGTGGTCTCCCTCTCTCTGTCTCTTTCTGTCTCTCTTTCTCTCACACACACTTCTTATAAGCAACAGTTGTCTCTTTAACCATCTGTAAGTCCTAAGATAAACCAGCGAGGTGTAGTGTTTTGAGCACTGGAATGCAACCCTGGAGACCAGGGTTCAGTTCACTGCTCAGCCATGGAAACTCATTGGGTGACCTTGGACACATCATATATTCTCAGCCCCCCAAAAAACCCATGATAGGTTCACCTATGAGAAACGACTTGAAAGCACACAACAACAGCAACAACTTGTGAGGTAATGTTCTATTCAGAGTCACGTTTGCCTTCTTGTTAGATAAGACAATCTACAAAGGAAAAATTATCATGCAAATCTTACCTGAAGAGTCAGTGAATAAGTAACATGCACACCTGTTTCCAAATGATACTGAAACAGATCTGCAACGGTAGGAAAAGATATATCTGTTTTCTATTTAGATGGGAATGGATGAATAAATTAATAGCTGGATGTTAAAGAAAGCTTAATCTTCTCATATGACCAGAATACTGGTTTGGCCTTCACTTCCACTTTAACAGCAGTCTGAGCAGTAGCAATTAGCAGAGATCAACCTTTAATTCCATTAATTAAATTGGTACATCAAACTAATATTAAAGAGTATAACTGCAGTAGCAGATTGAAAAGTTGGCAACCCTATTTGGACTATTATGGAGAAGCAACACAAGTAGTGAGCTACTTGATTAATTAACTGTTGCTTCTTCTGTGTAATGTCTGTCTCCTGGACGGAGACATGTGGGTGTGATGGCATGCCATCTTACTATAGGAGAACAGTCAGATCTTTAACTAACTAACTTATTTATTTACTTACTGAACTATACCCTGCCCTGTATCAAAGACCTCAGGGAAGCTTACAAAAAGCAGTAGAACAAGTTACACAATTTAAAACAAGAATATAATTAAACTAAAAAATATTAAACTGCAATAATAAGTTAAAAACTGTAATTAAAACAGAATAAACTATGTACACCATGTAACAAATGCCTTTAGTCAGACTGATCCTAAAACTCTGACCTCTAGGAATCCTTGCCACTCACCCTGCCCTTGTTTCCTCAGTTATTCGCTTGCTGGACTGGCTTCCTGGGCCTCAGGTGACCCCTTAGGTGTGGGCTTGTAGCTATGTTGTTATGTGGATTCTTTAGTTTTGGTATCTATGGCTTGACTCCAGTTCAAGTTTAATAGAGAGCCAAAGATGATTTTAAAACAATAATAAGAGTAGATCTACTAAACACAGTAGAAACAAAGATGACTACCTCTGATAAAATAAATTATAAAATTTCAAGCTCCCCAAAATCATAGGTAGCTTTCCCTTCCTGTTCTGATCCACAGTCTTGTCTCTGTCAGCTTAAAGGCCTCTCTGACAACTTAATCCTGTCAGTGCCAGTCCAAAATCCTAACTCTCCCTCACACTGTCTTTCCTCCAGAGTCTCCCTTTCTCATGTCCTGACTCATTCTGAGGCAAGCCTTTTGATACACTATTCCCCTGCAGCCCCCTTTCACAGCCCCTTTGAACTATGGCCATTTCCGCACTAGCCTATTATAGCACGATGATTCCACTTTCAACATCCTCTGGAATCCTGGGGTTTGCAGTTTCCCTCCGGATTCCAGAGGATGTTGAAAGTGGAATCATCGTGCTATAACAGACAAGTGCGGAAATGGCCTATGATTGGCTGCCAGCATGCCAGTCTGCCTCCTTCATACACCATATTTAGGTTGAGATAATAAGGCCTAAAGACTTTGATGAACAACCAAGGCCCTTTTCTCACCTTACCTCATCGCGGCAGTGGGGAGCAGTGCTCGCGTGAGCAGCCACTCACGCGAGCAGCTCAAGACAGCCCTTCTTCCTCCCACATCGGCTTCCTGTTAGCGCGACCGTCGCGCTAGCGCCCCACCCCTTCCTTCCACAGCGCAGTCT
The DNA here is from genome assembly GCA_948474755.1 of Ctenosaura bakeri. Lineage (NCBI taxonomy): Eukaryota > Metazoa > Chordata > Lepidosauria > Squamata > Iguanidae > Ctenosaura > Ctenosaura bakeri. The sequence continues at coordinate 195,059 of CAOLHI010002380.1, read as the reverse complement.
GGGAGTTGTAGGCTGCGCTGGGGGAAGGAAGTGCGACCAGACCGGCTTGCCGACACACTGCACACAGGTAAGTGCGCGAGGGCGCCACGAGCATCGCACGAGCGTGGAGTATTTTCGGCTTACAGCCGAAAATCAAAAACTGCATGCGCACCCCGCTTTAGCCTCGTGAGCGTTGCACGAGTGGGAATGCATCGTACAGAGCGACACTCCCATTCGCGCAACGCTCAAGGGGCGCTCGCGCAAAAAAAAAAAACATGCAAAAAGGGCCCAAGTTTTAATTTGGCACCTAAATGATATGAGTGTTGGTGCCAGTTGGGTCTCCATGAGGAGGACATTACACCAACTGAGAAGGCCACGTCCCACTGTATTGATATGCTATCTACACGACACTCCAGTTAGCACTCAAGATGCTGCATTTTGTACTAGCTGCAGTTCCCAGGTCTTCCTCAAGGGCACTCCACATACAGCATGTTACTCTCGTCTAGCCAGAAGGTTACATGGACTATTGTGGCTACATGATCTCTGTCCAGGAAAGGCTGTAGCTGGCATGCCAGTTGAAACTGGCACCAAGCACTTTGTGCCACTAAGTCCACTTGGGCCTCAAATGACAAGGATGGATCTCAGAGCACTTACAAGCTACGTAGCTGCTCAAGTCCTCAGGGGGAAGGCAACATCACCCAGGACTGGCTGTTTCAGATATTTCTTTTAAAATACAAAGAAATACAGAAAGAAAAATAGAAAAAAAATAATTATACCTTCAGATTCCATTGAGACTGGATGATTTCTTAGCAGCACGAGAAGGATCCTTACTGATAAGCTGTGAAAGTTACTCTGCAGAGGTGCAGTTCATATGGGACCGGTAGGTGCCTCTTCGGGAGGGCTGCTTCCACTGGTAGGGAAAAGATCTAACCGGCTATCTCACCTGGCATGATTGGGATCGGCCAGGTTCAAATACTGCTTAGCTGTGAAACTCATTTGTTGACCTTGGACCAGTCAGTCATTCTCTCACTCTTCCTCTCCGGAAGAAAAGAGGAACTGGTCAAACATAAAAAGACTTTGTAAAAAGACACTTATCTGTCAGAAGCTTTGTTAACTGAGGTATGCCTGTCTATTGAACATAAGCTGGGGAAGAAGAGAGCCCTGTATGTCGCTTGAACTCTTTAACCGAAAGATAAGAAGCTAACTCACAGAATTAGTTTGATTAACAGGGAGACAGCCATTTGTGGAGGGGAGAAATTTCATTACACACACACACACACACACACACACACACACACCCCTACCTGTTTTCCACTCCACAGTCCCAAGTTGGAGTTCATGAGTTGCAAAAAAATTAAAACAGGGAAGGGGAACTTCTGGGCTGCATTTTGCTGTCCTTGTGTAGCTTCAAGTTGTTTCTGACTTACAACAATTCTAAGGTGAACCTGTCACAGGGTTTTCTGAGAGTGAGAGTGTTTGATGCACTGAAGGTCACCCAGTGGGCTTCCTTGGCCAGGCAGGGAATCGAATCCTGGGTTGTTGTAGTAAGGTCTGTCCTCTTCCATGTACAAAGAGATAATTTTCCTGCTGCTGCTGCCACCACCTCCTCTCTCTCTCTCTCTCTCTCTCACACACACACACACACGCACACACGCACACCAATACACATACAGACTTTCCCCTTTCCCCTTTCCCACTACTGGGCTACTAGAAAAGGGACAACTCACTCTTGTCAGGGGTTTGAACTGATGGCTTGCAGAATGCTTTTGAAATTAGGCCGTGTGAAATCATGGCATCCTAGCATTCCATCCTAAGTTGCCCACCCTAAGCTTTAAACTTGAACATTTAAAGAGATCAGGATGCATTCATGCATCTCTGTCATAACATGCAGTTTGGCCCCAAGGACTAAGAAAAATGAGTCATGTTCAACAAATTGGGTACGTTAAAGAAATTAATCAAAGACTAAGAAGTCTTGGGGCTTATTTGACTTGCATGTGAAAACAGAACAGTTCAGCTGTATGTAAGAGGGAGAGAGAAGAGGCAGTCACAATTTCTATTACTGACATCACCACTTCTTCCAAAATTTGAACCTTTCTATTTTATATTTTCAGGACAATGAAGGGGGTGTAATTGCACAGCTCCCTAGCAGTGTGACAACCTTCAACCAGACTGGGTTAAAACCAGGTGAGGAGTACACAGTCAATGTGGTAGCCCTCAAGGAACAAGCTCGGAGTCCACCCACCTCAGCTAGTGTGTCAACTCGTGAGTAACCTAAAGCTATTGTTTCCATGTCAGCTTGGGTACCAACAGCATTTCCCCTCTAGGGTAGGATTAGATCTATTGAGGGCTGTTCACACTAACAGCCAGAGCTTGGAAGAACCCAGTTACAAACAGTCACTTCCTTTTTCCAGTGACAAAGGTCACTTAACATGGCAAGGGGATGGCTTCATTCTTTTTATAGCGTAACTCTTAACTAGGTCTATAATTGTAAGAATGAAGCCTCACTAACTACATCAGGAGGAGTGTTGTGTGGCACAAAATACAGGCTTGTGCTATGCTGAATTCATATGTTTTTTGAAAATACAAAGTAACAATGTAGTTGCTTTTGGGGAATAGGAAAGAATTTTGTTGTGACAGTTGTAAATATAGCATTTTTTCAGGCCTTGAACTATAACTAATTACTTTTTAAAGTAAATTTCTAGCCAAATGATACCACCATGTTTAGGGGTATTACATCTTCAGGATACCTAATGTGGTCAAATGGTAGGGTAGGGCTATTTCCCTATCTTTTTTTCTGTACTTGTGTTTTTTCCACAAGTGTGTGTGGGCTGGCCACTGTTGAAACTGTGGCCATTTCCTCACTAGACTGTTATAGGCTCCTTCCGAAACTGCAAACCCCAGGATTCCATAGGATGTTGAAAGTGGAATAATAGCGCTATAACAGTCTAGTGTGGAAATGGCCAGAATGCTTCACTTGGCTGACCTTAGGTCTGATGTGAGAGTGCTTGTGCCAGCAAATTAATTCCAGCCCATGTCTGTTCGTAGCTGTGTGGCTGAACAAAGTTCCGACCTATGCAGTAAAGAGGATTACATTTATGCACCAATATTTGTCATAACCATTTTTAATGATTCCATTCATTAAAGCTAATCTTTAGTAGAAAAAAAATGTACCAACAACTTTGTAGAACTGTCAAAGAGGAGATGTATCAACAAAGCTGGTAATTATAAAGAAGTCAGTGGATTTTGGATCCAACACCAGAAGTGCATGCCAGCTTTGTACAAAAGCAGGCCTTTCCTTCAGACAAAAGAGTCTATACTAGACAGTAATCTACAATTCTGAAACAATCTTGGTCATCCTCTCACTGTCAACTTGCAAGTACAGGCATTCCTCCCTCCTCCCATCCTCTTTTATTTGTTTTTTTATATGTGTCTCTGTTGCTCTTTGGGAGTTGCATGTAGGATATAGTTTACTACTGACATCTACAGGCTATACTAAGCAATGACCCCTATTTAAAGTGGGTCTGTTTCTCTCTCCAAGTCCTCAAGTCTTCTGAGGAATACTTTTTCGCCCTGAATTGAATGCCTATTATCATGCTCAAAGTGGTAGATTGTATAAGAGTACAGCCACCCTCAGTGGAACCCATCTTTCTGTATGAGCCACTTTTCCAGCCTTGTCTCCTGCAGGGAAAGTCTGGCCTCAAAGAAGAGATTCATGCAATTTACCAGGAATTATTGGATAAGCCAAATACTTTAGATGCAGAAAAGGATCAGCTTCTAGTGATGGAAACTGAGAAGATCTGATCAGTTAATCTTGCAGAGATGCGGCAGTCAACCTACTCTCTGGGTGGACGTTAGACCTTACTCATTTGATTAATTTGTGAAAGCACATGGTTAAGACATATATTGAACCAGGGCCCCCAAAGTTATTTTGTGGGGGCTCAGCATGGACAAGCAAGTCATTACTGATTTTGATTACTTGCAGTTACATTTTTAGAAAACAAAACACAGAATACGTTGAATTACAACTACAATCTATTTGAAGCAGGTAACAGTTTGACCACTATGAGAGCAATGGCAAAATAATAAAGGAAATATTTTAAAAATAGAGTAAATAAAAATAAATCAATACAATTACTATATCAAGGAAAGTGAATAAATATGAAAGGCCATATTAAGTGAATGCAAATGTGCCCATAAGATCTTCTAACACATCTATCCCTCCACTACTTCAGGATTAAAGTTGTAGGGATAGGTTAGAAAAAAACCAGATTGTAGACAAAGTACTCTCAAAAAACTGCAAAACATACATAGCTACCAAGTTTGAGATGTAGACAATCACAAACAGATTCACCCCAAACAACCCGTTAGTAGTGAAGGAGGCAATTTTGGCATGTTCACCCTGAGTATCATTTTAGGCCTCAGAGAGACCTTTTTTCCAATTGGCAATGAGCCCCATATCCTCCAACATTTCACAGATGAAAATCAGAAGATGTATTGCCAAGCAACATCAGAGCATAGTCAAGATCGCAAAGGTTATTATTAATGAAGAAGAACACACAAGCTAGAATGGGCTCAAAAGTTTACATTTCCCTGAGCTTACTGGGACATGCAAGGTTCTGATCCTTCTCCCCGCACCCCAGTTGAGTTGATACAGACTACTTTAGCACCTTGAACTTGGTTTGCAGCAAGGCTGAAGTAAGCTGACGACAAAGGAAAATGAGAAGAGGAGAGAGAAACTGGGGCATTTTAAATGCACCTGAAAAAGTGGGATGACAGAGGATTAATCTGGACTGTCTCTGACAAGTTGGGTTAGTTGGAGGATATGGAATCCCAGAGATTTAAAAATAAAAAAATAAAAGTCCTTTCCTGGACCTGAAATGGTCCACAGGAGGATGAAAATACCATTATTCAGAAGCATTGGTGGTATTACACACCTGTGCATGCCCCCCTCCCAAGATTGGCAGGGTTTAATTGGCACTATTAATTGGCATTGATATAAGTGATACCTAAGATGACTGGAAGGTGAAGCTGGAAGAGGCAAGTTACTGACTAAATGTGAGATAGCAAGGCAGGTCAGCCACACCCATCTCCTAGGCCAGAACCAAAGTCATTATCAGGCTAATAGTGTGGCCACTCTCAAGACGATAGGCTTAAGCTAATGAGCCAGATATCTCAGAGCTGAAAGGAGAAATCCCCACCAAATTGTGATTGTCTTAACCTTGAGCCCATACAGCTGGATGTTCCCCTATTTTATTTTCCCAACTTCTCCACAATACTGGGCTATTACAAGAGCCATTATCCTTTTTTCACGTAAACAAAGAGGAGGAGACCTTGGAAGTCCACAACCCTACCACATCTGCCCCCCCAAAAAAAAACAAAATAAAAATTGCACATCAAAATCAAATGCCCCTCCCCCAAGCCCCATAGGGGAGATGACAACATTTTCTGGCATTTGAAGAAAATATATTTTTGATATATTTTTTTTATTTGAGTAGTGGTCCAGTGAGGCTCCAAGTATGGTGGAAATGCCCTCCATCCTCCTTAGAGATCATTTTTTGGCATTTTGTACCAAAATAAAAATAAAAACTTGAATGCTGGATAGCCACAAAAATAGCCCTGCAAGAGCTTCATGTGGCCCAATGGCCACACTTTGTCCACTCCTGGAATATACCAACAATTGATTTGCTTGAATCAATAAATAGGCCCCAACCAACAGACTTAGCTTCTGTAGAATTTCACATTGAGACTCCCCAAAATCTTCTTTTTGCACCTCCAATTTCCAGTCATTTCTACTGTACTCTGCATCTATAACCACCTTTCTGTTTTGTTTCCCCATTTTTCAAAATATGATCAGTTTTATAGTTTTCACATTTTAAAGAAATCTTTAGCTTTGGAGTAAATGTCATTTTTTTTCTTTCTGGTATGAGTCCATAAGACTGGGCAGTGCAGCACTCCCACAGTCCCTCATTTTAAGACCAAAAACAAAAACAAAAACAAATAATAAACTAGTACATGTTCCAACATGCTTAGAGAGTATTTGCCCCCACCCAGACCATGACCCTTGCTGTCTTCCTAGAATTATTTGGAGACACCCGCTGTCTTTCAGTTGCCTTTTTGGGTTGCTTATTTGGCTGTGGGACATATGGCATAGATGGATCTATGCAGTGCAATAAATGGTGTTGTGTTAGGGCCAAATGAGGCATGATATTAAATGCATATTTGCATTTAATTTCCATGGATTAAAAATGCAACTTGCAGCTCTTTTCTAATTACCAGTCATGTTATTTAAGAAGAACTTAATGAAGAGCTTGTATTGTGTTAAACTCATCATATTACTAAAAAAAACTAAAGTGTAACAGATGCAAAATCTATAGAGAAGCAATGATTTTCCAGTTTTAGTCTTTAGATGAAGTTTATATGCTAGTTTATATATGCATATTAGCATCCATTGACTATTGTGTGTGTATCTTGTCAGATGGCACATCACAGAGAGAACATCTGAATACCTAATTGCAAAAATTCTCAGTGTTTTATTATGTCATAGAAGAGTAGAGTTGGAAGGGGTCTCATAGGCCATTGAGTGCAAGCTCCAGCTCAGTAATCCAGCTAGAGCATCCCCAGCAGATAGCTATCTATCTTCTTTTTTAAAAGGTCCAGAGAAAGAGACCTCATTGCCTCTCTAGATATTTAGTCCACTGTCAAACAGCTTTCATTGTCTAACGTTCAATCAAAATCTACCTTCCTGTAACTTAAAACCTTTAGACGTGGTCCTGCCTTCTGGACCAGCTGAAAACAAACCTGCACCCTTCTCTCTGTGACATCCCTTTGGATATTTATAGAGGTCAATCATCTCATTCCTCAGTCTTCACATGCCCAACTCTTTCAACCTTTCCTCATATGCTTTGTTCTCCATACTTCTTATCATTCTTGTTGCCCTTCTCTAAGCACCTGCTCCAACTTTTTTCTGTATCGTTCCTAAAACAATGTTCCCAGATATGAATGCACTACTCCAGATGAAGCTTGACAAGTGCAGATTATAATAGGGCTATTACTTCCTTGGCTTGGAAACTACTGTTCTATTAATCCAAGCTAAAATATTATTTGCCTTCTTTGCGGCAGCATGACCCTGCTGTGTCATGTTCAACTTTTTATTAATAACAGTGCCATGGTCTTTTTTTACATCTCTTGTTGTTAAGCTAAGTATCCCCCATCCTATAAGCATGCATTTGTTTTTTGTGGCCTAAGTGGAGAATTTTGCATTTATCTCTGTTGAATTTCATTCTAGTAGTTTCAGCTAAATTTTCTGATTTATCCATGTCCTTTTGAATTCTCCTGTCTTCCAATGTGCTAGCTCTCCCCTCCCAGTTTTGAATCATCTGCAAACTTGATAAGGATTCCCTCTAACCCATCATCTAAGTCACTGATAAAAATTTTGAAGAGCGTCAGCCCCAGAACAGAATCTGGTAGCACTCTGATTGAGACTTCCCTCCAGTTTGAAGTGTAGCCATTGATGATAATTCTTTGAACACCGTTTTCCAACCAATTATGAATCCATCTGACAGTGTTTCCACCTATTCCACATTTAAGCACTTTACTAATTAAAATATCATGAGAGACTTTGTCAAATGCTTTGTTGAAATCCAGATAAGTGACTTCTCCAGATTGGTTTGGCAGAATTTGTTCTTGACAAATCCATGCCGCTCCTACTGTTCACTGCATTGTCATCTAGATACTTGCAAAGAGACTCCTTTATAACCGTTCTAATATTTTTACTGATATTGAGGTCAGGGTGTTTGGTCTGTAGTTTGTAGTCTGTTGATCTTTTTTATCGTTTTTGAAAAGAGTTTTTGCAGGTATTTTTTGACACGTTTGGTTAATATTATCAAATGTTAAGTAATAGGGAGCAAATGATGCACATGAATGTATAAAGCCCATCTTTTGGCAAACCTGTCACTTCTTACTTCTTCCTACTTTTTTTTTTCAGAAATCTATAAATGTATTGCATTTTTAGCAAACAAAAACATACAGAATATATGCAACAAAAACATTTTTTTCTTGTGATTAACTAAGTGGAACTTACAAAGTCAGAGCAGTTACTATATAACACAGTTTAGGCTTTGACTCATTATAGATATGAATAATGTCTTATTCTGATCTTGCACACAAGAATGAAACAGCAAAAGCTATGTGCTGGGCAAGATTATGATTTTCTCATTGTGATACATGTTTGCAAAAAACGGCTAATTTTTCCCCTCACAAAATACAATATTTTGCTCAAAGCATATTGTATTATATATATAGGGGAAAAGAACCTTTCTGAGATTTTCACAATAATTTCAAAATGTGAAAAAATCTCACAGTGGCTGACTTTTTTTCCATTTGCTGGTACTGCTAAAATTCCTATCATTCTAACAAAGAAAAAAGTGAAATGGGCAAGGGCAAATCCCTTTACATTAATAGGTACTTGCTCCCTGTGCAGAAAATAGGTCTGAAATTAGATGCACAGTGGGAACAGCCGGGTCATGTTGGTTTGGCACACAAGAGATTTACAAGTATTTGCTGCCTCCTCCTCCACTTCACAAAGGTTCAGTCCACAGATGCTTGGTGTATATTGAAGACACTGCTATAATCCAGAAATTTGAATTTCTGACCAAAATATTTTTCTGCTGACATGGACAAGTATCCCAAACTGCCTTATAATAAATTTGGCCTTTCTTCCTTTGGAGGAAAAAACAAACAAACATGCTGGTAGCTACCTGACTACCTGTGCATATTCTGATGGGAAACTGGTGACTAGATGCAGAAAGTCTTCTGTAAATGTACATCTAACTTTACAACAATGGAATAGGTAGACAGCATCTGTATTCTGATAAATATTTCAATATGAAAATTATTATTCCTCTGGTTTTGAAAAGTAATAATAGCCAAAACCTGGCATTGACTCCTATATAGCTACAAGGAGCCAGGCGAGCCTTATAGGAAAGCCTCTCCCTCGTGTCTGGAGAATTTTTAAAGCTTTTTCGTTGGGGGAGGAAAGAATCAGGATGTTATGGCTCACTTCCTATTTGAACAGGTTGACTTCCATTTTTAAAAAAGCCTTTCCTGGGCTTTTTATAGGAAGATGTAGTGAAATTGTTCCACATAACCAAGAGCAGAAGCAGGCAACTGTGGAGCTTAGGGGTTCTCACTATCCTCCAGGGAACCTTAGAGAGCTACACCACTTTGAAAAAATTTTGAATAATTTTTGTCCCCAAGCATCCCCCAGTAGCCCCTTCCTTCTCCACAATGGCCTCAACAGGTCCTTGCAGGGCAATTCCTAATGGTCCTAATGGGGAAAAAAAGCCCTCTCCCAGGCATAAAATGGAGCAGTTTCCACACACATACATCCTAGTAGGACGGATTGGGGAAAATAAAAATGTCACATTTGCCGATTTTGCAACCTATGGGTCATTTTGCTCTTCCCTCTCCAATAGTATGTTGAAGAGACACAAAACTTAGTGGGGGGACGGTGCTGCCCTGGGGGCATAAAAATGGCCTTGGGATCTATATGTGGTCCACAGATAACAGTTTCCCTATCCTTGGTGTAGAGTTTCTATCGTATTAAAAACATAGGACAAAAAAACCCAGGAAACTCCAAAAGAAAAAAAATAAAATGAACGATTTCCCACATTTCTAGTGAAGATTTTTTGGAGCAAAAGCCCACTAAAGCTATGTGTCTGTTTTTCTTGTAACTTGCTTCTCCCCCACCACCTCCATTTCTTTGTGGCTTTATTGTGTTCAGTAATTGATGGACCTACCCAGATAGTGGTGCGAGATGTCTCAGATACAGTGGCCTTTGTTGAATGGACTCCACCTCGGGCTAAAGTTGACTACATTCTTCTGAAGTATGGCCTAGAGAATGGAGAAGGGGGAAAGACCACCTTCCGGCTTCAGCCTCCCCTGAGTCAGTATTCCATGCAAGCCCTACGACCTGGCTCAAAATACGAAGTCTCTATCACTGCTGTCCGTGGAACCAATGAAAGTGATGCTGCAGTCACCCACTTTGTAACAGGTATGTCCAAGATAAAAGTGTGTTAATAGAGTACTTCTTGCCTGCAGCCAAAAATACATCCATACGCAAATGTCTTGCACATGAAGATTCCTAACAGAGGGAAGATCTGGTGATGTAACACCTGGTTAGGTTTCAGAAGGTTTTGGTTTCAGTTTCTAATATCTCTCCTGGAAAGGACCTCTAGTGTCAGGTCTGGAAGAGATCTCTGTTTGAAATCCTGGGAAGCATCAGGGAAGGCAAATCTTGCTGCAGGCTGCATTCCTCCCTTACCATGCATTACCAAAATTTGGCAGTGCAACAGCAAATAGAACTGGCTCCCCACTTCTGGCTTGGGAACATCTGTGGCATTGTGGTAAAAACAAGGCATGCAAATAGTCCACACTGTATTTTAGAATGCAGTTTGGCTTCTTGAAAGCTGCTGGGGATGCAGTTAACTTTCCAAAAACTCAAGAATGCACTGTTCTTTTGCTGCCACACCACTATAGTTGAGACAGCAAACATGTGGTCCATGGACTAGTTGTTGCCCACCCATGAGATACATAAACAAAACAAAACAATGCTGGTGTCTTTCAGATGGCAGATATCAGGCTGGAGGCATGCTACTGCTTCTAGACCTGCTACATAATCATTCTTCCACATCTTCCTTTATCTAGTAAGAACTGGAGTGCATCACATGGCAGCATCATAATTAAGAACATTTCTCTATTTCTAAGAGAGAGAGAGAGAGAGAGAGAGAGAGGGAGGACGAAATCCATAAGGTGCCCAGGGAGAGCAGAGAAGAAGACTCCACTTTCCCATGCTCAGAGGACTTCTGAGTTGGGGGGGCACAAGAGAGAGATTTCTAGCAATAGCTAGAATTATATCCAAGTAACAGTACATGCACTTTGCATTCTGGTATCACATGTGGGGTACTTAGGGAAATTTAAATAAATCAACTCCTATAGACAGTTAATAGGTTTAATTTGCAGTCCCATAAAGGGAGAAGTGGGAAGCAGATTTTGGAGTTGTTTTATGGCTTTGATATTGCCTGTCATAAAGATTACAGATGGTTACTATTGCTTTCAGTTATCTGTATGATATCTTGCTGGCTGTACTTAAGAGTAAGAGGTGTGTGCAGTTATTGATTTGCTGAGTCTTTTATTCCCTGACTTACTTTGATGAAATGTTCTAATCAAAACAAAGAAAATAAAGAAGCAACACTATTGCAGGATAATTATCTTCTTCCTGTTTTACACAACATAATACTGCTTACGTTTAAAAAAAAATCTTACAGAACTACCATGGTGGGAGTGTACTTTGTCAGAATTAAAGAGAAGGAGACCTCAAAACAAAGGGTAATGTAGTGACCAAGTTGGGACTCTTTCCCTGGAATGACTCTGATTCAACTATTTTCAAAGAAACCTATACTGTCTTATTGGAATAACTGAATGAGAATCAACCGTACAGAATAGTTCTGACTTGACCTATTGGGCAGTGCTGCAGATTGGCTAAACTAATTAGTCCCATTACAGATCAATGGGACAAGGTAGTCATGATTTAAGTCCCATCGATTTCAGTGGGAAATAAGTGTAGCTAATTTGTACCACAGTACTAAACAGGTGTTCTCAAAAGTAAGCCCCACTAAACCGAATGAGTTTTACTGTCAAATAAGTGAGTATAGGATTGTATCCTGAGCCTGGATCCAATCTGCTTTCTTATGTGCTATTTTGCTCTATTCCATTTTTTCCCCTCTTCCTTTTGGTTCCTTCTCCTTTTTCTCCGTTGGCACTGCACTTCTTTTGTGCACAGAAGGATGCAATATCAGTGATCCTGAATACCATCTACTGAGGTCCCTATGAAGCATATCTGGCTAGTTCTGTAGTGAAAATGCACACAAATTGAAAAACAATGCAGTGCATTGAATTCAAATGTGATTTCTGCATGACTGTAGTTTTTTTGACAGAATGTGTATTTGGATGTGAAAATTTAGGGCTTCACTGCCTCAGACCCTCAATGCATGTCATAATAGGCGACAAAGTTCAGTGTTAGAATACATGCTTTGCATGCTCAAAGTCCTGGTATTTCAGTTGTAAAAGGTAACTCAGGTATCTAGGCTGGAAAATACCTCTGCTGCATATCTGCCAGTTATAGCAAATAGTACTGAGCTAGAAGAATCAAAGAGCTGTCTCAGCACAAGGCAGCTTCCTACAAAACACCTGATCGGTTTTATGGAAAGCATGGCTCACTCAGTGGTGGAATGTATACTTTGCATGTAGACAGGTTCAATTCCTAAACTATGAAGGCTCTCATGCTGCGAGGCTGGGAAACTTCTCTCTTTCCTTAGATAATAAGAGACACGCTGTCAATGACAGTAGGGCAGCCCTTTCAAATATGATGCCACCCTAAAGAACTGGACTACAAATCCCACTATCCCTGTTACGTCCAGTGGATAATCCAGCTATGGGTGATGGGAAGTGTGACCTGGCAGTCACCCTGTTAGGGACAGCAGACAGTTGATTTTCACATGAACCAACTGATCTGGCTCAATATAAGGCAGCCTCATGTGAAAACTTATTTAAAATCACGTTGTCGAATTTCTGCATTGTAACCTTTAAATATGAATCAAATGCATTTCAGCTTTAAATTTAAACACTTGGCTTTTAAATTTAAACACTGGATTTCAGTCCAATGCAATTAACCATCCAAAAATTATTAGGAAATATGGCATATTTGTTATCATCTCAGACCTGAATGTTATATGTATATAAACTGGATGGATCACTGAACAATGTTCCCTAAATTCTAATTAGATAAAGACCATGAAATTCTTTATACACTTTAATGTGTTACATAAATGATAAGGGATTATCATTTGTATTCATTAATGAACAAAGTTACTTGGCTGGGTGCAAGAATTATTGATTTAAGTTCTCTGCCTGAAGTTACCCAGGAGGACATGATAGTAAGACATTTAAGTAGCTTACCCACCTTCATAACATTTTTCCAGATTTTTCCCAAACATACAAAATACAATAAACTTGAAAATGCCATATTAATGTTGCACTTGGCAAGACTGTTCATGATTTAGGATTGCAACTGTACAAAGGAGGGAAAGAGAAGCAAGATCACTGTTTCCCCATTTTTTTTAAAACCCAGAAATTGATGCTCCCAAGAACCTACGTGTGCTATCTCGGACATCAGACCGCCTGGAACTTGAATGGGATAACAGTGAAGCAGAGGTGGAAACTTTCAAGGTAGTTTACAGCACTCTGGCAGGCGAGCAGTACCATGAGGTTTTGGTGCCACGGAGTCCAGGTGTCACAACCAGAGTCACCCTCACAGGTAAACCTTTCTCTCCAGTGGCATGGGCTTTTTTTTTTTCTTGTAGAATTTCAAACTGGAAAATATTATAACTTCTTCTGAATGGCTGTATGGCTGCTTATGTGATTCTGTTTAAAACATACTTTTCTACAATCCAAACATTTTTTGGATACAGAAATTTACTGTTCCTCCCTTTTGGATTTTTATACAGTCAATGGTAAAGATGTTTCCTTCGTGGATACTGTGGGCCAGAAGATGCTTTGTCTAAATTACCATTGTTAGATTTTAATGGCTAGTGGCTACTGAGTATTCCCTACCTGTCCTGAAGGAGGACTGGAGAGAAGCAGTTTGGCAGTTAGAATTCAGCCTCACAAGGAAACAAGCCTGAGATTTCAACAGCTGCTTGACAAAAATGAGATTAGTGACAGCCACTAATTAAACTCAATTGAGTTATCAATTAGTTTAGGCACTTGCAACCTCCTGCTGCTGCCACATCTCTGATGAAAGGGACACGGCGGCAGGCATGTGCACATGCCCAAGCTGCTCCCTTGTTTGCAGATGAGGGAGCTGTTTTGACACTCACACACACACACGCTTCCACATCCCTGAGGAAAAGGACACAGCAGCAGATGTGTGTACATGCCCAAACTATTATGTTGGAGGCCAGTGTCTGAATCCCTACTTGGCCATGGAAACCCACTGGGTGGCCTCAAGCAGGTCACATTCTTTCAGCTTCAGAGAAAGGCAAAGGCAAAAAAAATCATGCCAAGAAACCCCTTATGATTGGTTGCCTTGTCGCCTTGCCACAGGTCAGTTTTCAAAGGGGAGAGACTTGATGGCCAAAAAGACCTCACCCTGTCAGCAGCACTTCATTGTTGTGCGCCTTCAAGTCACTTCTGACTTATGACAACCGTAAGATGAACCTATCACAGGGATTTTTTTGGCAAGACTTGTTCAGAGAGAGGTTTCCTTTGCTTCCTCTGAGGCTGAGAGAATGTGATTTACCCAAGGTCACTTATTGTCTTAAGTGGGGATTTGAATCCTTGTCTCTAGAAGCCAGCCATAAATAAATAAATATTGAATATTTACAGAAATCTTAAGTGTTGGTAGTTCCTGGCAGCAAATTATCTTTAGATGTGGTCCCCAGTAAAGAAAAGGTTAAGAACCACTGGATTAGTTAGTTCCAAGGTTAAAAGATTTTAAACCCATAAGTAGTAAGGGCGGCTGGGAAGGGGTGATCTCTTTTGCATCTGGGTTTCCTTCCTGTTCTGTATACTGAATAACTACTAGAAACAATTCATCTGTTCCAGAAGACTAATTTTGAAGCCATTAACTCAGAGACTTTTGCTGGGATCTATGTGATAATAAGTTGACAAAATGGGGGGGGGTAAGATTTAGATCAGGGGTGTCAAATTCAATTTCATCTTGGGCCACATCAGCATTATAGTTTCCCTCAAAGGGCCAGTTGTATCTGTAAGACGATATAACTATATCTACTCTTTTATCGTATTGAATAATTGCCTCTGCATTCAATTATTACTGGTTTTAGTAATAACTAGCTCTGAAACTAGAAGTTGAGGGAAAATAATGGCAAGCAGATATTCAAATGTACAACTATTTTACAATTTATTGAAAAATGAGTTTTGAAAACAGAAAGTTTTTTTTTTTTAGTCGTCAGACAAATATTACCAAACACTGTTTATTAGGTTAACTTTGTTTAACTTTTTGGTCCCAGTTAAGACCCTCTCGGTTCCTCTTTCTGTCCCTCAGACCCTCTCTGTGCCTCTTTCTGCTCCCTTCTTCCCCTCTGGCTCTTTCTGCCCCCTGCCCCTCTCTGTACCTGGTGAGCCTGATCCCCGCATTGCAGGCCCCTGGCTGCTGGTATTCTGAAGAGGGACCCAGCAGCCTGCATTCATGATCTGCTTCTACTTCTGACTGCTTCTCTGTCCAGCTCTCACGAGCCACATGGAGCATTGCCATGGTAACCCGTGGCAGTGCTCTGATGACGAGACTTGGACAGAGGAGCAGTCAAAGTAAAAGTAGATCACAAGTGCTGGTTGCTGAGCCCCTCTTCAGAATATTGGCAGCTGGGGCCTACAATGTGGAGATCGGGCTTGCTAGGCAGGGGGAGTGCCATAGTTGCAAGAGAGGTGTAAGGGCCACATGAAATGGCCTGACAGGCCAAATTCAGACCATAGACCTTGGGTTTGATACATGTGATGTAAGTGATGGAGAAAGATGAAGCAAGAGAAGGGGTTTTGGTAGGGTGCATGGGAAATGGGGTTCTCCAAAAATCCATGTGTTTCCTTCTCTTCTAAGCTCAAGACAGGGATAAAAAGAGGTGGGAAATAAAATCACAGAAGGCAATTTTCAGCTATATTCTGTGGTGGTTTTAGTGCAGACTCTTAAACTTAAATAGCAATTTAATATGTACATAAAAGTTAATTTTTCCCCTTTCTAATGTGAATGGAGTTGACATATATACTTTTTTGTGTGTGTTAAAGATAACTATTTTCTGCTACTTTCCTTTCTTTGAAAGGAGAGGTCTACATTCAGGCCAAGATGACTTCAACAGTACTTTCTTCCAAGCATGCATAGGTTTGCAGCCTATTGCTAGCATCAGAGAAGAAGAAAAGCAGGGATCAAAGGTGGAAACATTTTCCAGTTTCTTCTTAACCTCATCCGAAATCTGCTGTTTGCAGAGATTTCATGGTTGAGTTGCGTTACTGAGGAGCATGAAACAGGTTTTCCTTAATTCCACCTGCAAGGACGTTCCGCCCTAGAGGGGGGATTTATCTTTAGTGTCTGCTTTGTCTGCCTCCCAAAGAAGTACAACTTCCACCTCTACTGCCTGTTTTCAGCTGCTGCTAGATGCCCCATTCTGCTAAGAGCTTGGCAGCTGCTTATGAGATGCTGCTTTAAAATCCCATCTTTAGAAGAGGTTGATACACATTTAAACTAACAGTCTTGGCAGAAGTTTCTTAGTGCCACAGAATCCCTTTAGATCTAACTATTCTGTGCAATCATAGTGTGGGGAGGGGGAGGGGGAGGGCACAGCTCAGCCCATAGGAGGTATTTTAAAGTCCTATTAATTATAATGTAAATGTTGGTACAAATTTGAATCTCTCTCATTGAAATCAATAGGACTCAAGTGGTTAGTTTGGCTGGAGATTTTTATAAAATAAATGTTCTTGCTATATTATATTACATTGCATGGTACTTGTCACTACATTACATTACTGGGAACATGAAGAAGAGGACTACTTGGTCTGATCAAGCATCTATCTACTCCAGCAATGAACATCAGTTGTCTTCCAGATGTTTGGGTACTGAGATTGAGGGGGTTAATCTCTCTCAGCTCTGTGCTCTAGGTTTTTCTGTGCAGCAGCAGGAAAAACCTGGGGGGAGCAGGGAGATGGGATTGCTGTGGTTTATTGTGATTGCGTCAACCTGACCAGCTGTCCCTTCCCACAATCTGCAGGTTTTGAGTGTGTTTATTTAAAAGTGGATAGCCAGGATAGAATAGGGATTCTGCCCATCCCACTGCTCAACAGTCTCCCTTCCTGAGCTAGCCAGGATGGTCTCAGGGTTGATATTAGAGTCCCCTTGCCTTGGTAGATTTGAGAGACTTCAATATCCACACTGAGACTGCCCTGACAGGAGTGGCTCAGGACTTCATGTCTGGCATGACAACCATGTGTCTATCCCAAGTGGTTCTTGGCCCTACTTACTCTGCTGGGGAGCACACACTGGATCTTGTTTTCTGTGCTGGATGGAGTGGTGGTAATCTTGGTGTGGAGGAACTTTCTCCAGTTCTGTTGTCATGAATGGATCTCACTGGGACTCAGAATCTTTGAATGAGTGGGAGACCAATAAGGATGGTCCATCCCAGGAGCTTGTTGAATCTAGATGGATTCCCAGGGGCTCTTGGGGAATATCCTGTCAGCTCAGGAAGTGGCTCTGGCTTTCCTTTGAAATGGAAAAATGACCAAGGTGATCAATACAAGCACTTCTGAGCATTCTCTCTTATGGAATGGACCCAAACCAGCCCCTTGGTTTTCCAAGGAACTGGTGATGATGAAATGAATGAGACAGGGAGTAGAGCAGATGTTGGCAGAAAATTCAGAAGGAGGTTGACTGAACAGGGCCTACTCCGTAGCAGTGTAGGCAGCACTGCTGTCACCATTGCATCTATAAGGAGCTGTCCAGTAGAGCTGTTCCAATGAGTCAGAGGTCTATTATACTCTGGTCCTCAAATAGAAAATACAGACAAGTTGACAGCTTGCTGTGAAGAATTTGCATGGCACTTTGCAGCTGAAGTTGTTCAGATCCCCTCTGACTTGGATATTGTAGTTGATACAGCTCCAGTGGGTGTAACCTTGCCTCCTGTTTGTCCAGTGCTGTTAGATAATTTTCCATTTGTGCAGTCTGAGGATGTGAACAGGATCCTTGGAGAGGTGAGAGCCACCACATGTGTGCTAGATCCTTGGCCTTCCTGGCTTATCAAACAGGCCAAAGAGAGACTGCCTGGGTGGATGAAGGGAGCAGTCAATACCTCCTTTGCCACATGGCAGCATTCCAACTTGCCTAAAGAAGGCAGTTGTGAAGCCTATTGGTCAGCATCCAACCTACCATTTGGGGGCAAGGTAGTGGAACATATAGTGGCCTCCCAATAGCAGGGTTTTCTGGATGAAATGGATTATTTAGATCCATTGCAAGTTGATTTCAGGCCTGGCTATGGGACAGAGACAGCTTTGGTCACCTTAGTGGGTGATCTATGCAGGGAACTGGACAAGGAGAGTGTGTCCCTTTTGGTTCTGCTGAATCTCTTAGTAGCTTTCAATACCATCGACCATGGCATCCTTCTGGGCTGCCTCACTGGGAGGGGACTTGGAGTTATTGTTTTACAGTGTTACCAGAATGTAGTGTGGGAGGACACCTATTCAACCCCCTGGCCATTGCTCTGTGGGGTTCCCCCATGCTATTTAATATATACATGAAATCACCAGGACAGGTCATTGGAGTTTTGGAGTGTGGTGCCATCAATATGCAGATGACATCCAGCTCTACTACTCCTTTCCATCCCAATCCAGGGAGCCTGTCCTGGTCCTAAACCAGTGTCTGTCATCAGTAATTGACTGGATGAGGTCAAACAAATTGAAATTTAATCCAGACAAGCAGAGGTACTCTTGGTTGGTCATAAGTGAGATCAGGTAATAGAGACTCAGCCTGTGTTAGATAGGATTACACTCCCCTGAAGACACAGGTTCACAGTTTGGGTGTACTTCTGGACTCAGCTTTGAACCTAGAGGCCCAAGTTTCTGCAGTAGCCAGCAGTGTTTTTGCACATTTAAAGCTTGTGTGCCAACTGCGCCTTTCTTTGAAAGCCAGATCTGGCCATGGTGGTACATGCTTTAATTGCATGTCATTTGAACTGGTGTAACACATTCTACTTGGGACTGCCTTTGAAGAGTTAAATGGTTGATTAACTAATTCTGTATGTTAATAAAAGAAGCACTTTCTAAGCGGTCTCCCACCTGGAGAACAACAGAAGAAAAATTATGCAGTTATCCTGCTGCAATTATAATTTACCTGCCTCATGTGATAAAGCCCAAAACATCTGTTAATGAACACCTTTTGAAAAAGAAACACTTTCCAAACAGTCTCCCATTGGTAGAACAATAGAAGAGGACCAACGTAATGTGATAAGTCCCAGCAAAGGATGCTATTATCCTAAGGTACTAGCAATCTACTTGTTTCGTTGATAAAGCCCCTAGTATCCAAAAAAATTATCACCTTTTTCCTTCATTGGAAAGAACAACAAAATCAGAACATCTTTTTCTTAAGATTTCAGTGATTCGGATCAAGTGACAGTTCATTTTCAGATAAACATACTCAGGATTTGTTTGGAAGGAGGAAAGTTATTTTAAAATTTTCAGAGTTTTCAATTCCCCCTCCTAAGGGGGCTCTTCCAAGTGAATTATTTATTGTGGATGGTGCATTCTCTCACTTGTGTAATTAATCAGTGTTTCCCTATCCGCTGTTCCATGGTTTCCTCTATGCAGAAAATTTTTTTAAAACACTTTTAGAGGAAAGAAGGAAGAAAGGGGAGGGAGGAAGGAAGGGGGGAGGGAGGGAGGGAGGGAGGGAGGGAAGGAAGGAAGGAAGGAAGGAAGGAAGGAAGGAAAATACTAGCGGAAATTCCACAAGTGTGAATTATCCTTCTCTTTCTTTTTCATTTTTAAGGAACCCCCTGATGGTTTCTGATCAATTAATTATTTCTCAATTCTACTGTTTCTACTATTTTTTGCTTCTACTACTTGCCCTCCTAACTATTTTCAAAGTCTTCTAAGAAGGAAGGAGGGGCAAACACTCACTTCCAAGACTCTTCCTGTTGAGTGCAGCAGGAAGCCCTGATGTTTGTTTCAAAACACAAAAAGAAATTGGTACTTTCAACTGCATTTTTTCCTTGCCCAGCTCAGTTTTGGTACTGGAGATGGCCAGGGAGTAAGCTATGATTCAAAGTAGGGCCACAGAAGCAAGGCAAGATAGGAATAGGGGCAGGGTTAAAAATTTAACACACACACACACACACACACATGTATCTCACCCCCCGCTCTGCTTTATTAGGTTTAAGAAAAAGATCAAGAGCCCACAGGGGCAGTAGAGAAGGGAGGAGGAAGAGGAGAATTTTCCTTGTTCATACAGTCACTTGCAGTGGCGACTGGTAGTTTCTGTGCCACTGAGGTGCTGAATGACACTCTGGATTTTTAGTTCAATTGTTAAAGGAGTAATCCACATGCTGAGCTTTATACTTTAAAGTATAAGATGATATATCTGCATCCATTTTTTGATAAAACAACAAGAAGACCATGTAATCAGTTCAGACATAGAACAAGTTGTCTAAGGCTGCATACAGACAATAGCTTTTTTGAGATCATTCAAGGGTATAGGAAAGAAACACTAATCTGCTGATGATCCAGTAGAGAACCAGACTTCCTCATATCTTCCAACCGAAGGCATTTTTTCAATAATGCAGAGCTAGGTGGACATTGATCTAATCTATCAAAGTGCTCATTGGGACCTTGACAAATGGTCATCACATGACAAAGACATGTGGGGAGAAACATTAACCATGTCCTCCCTCACTATAGTCCTGACTCCTCCAAGCTGCTGTTTAACATGGCTGTGATTTTCCCATTTTCAATAATTTCAGCTTGTCCCTCCTTCCAGCATGTAGAGCAACAATGGCCAAAGTGCAGCCCATGTGCTATTTTTTTGTGCTCTGTCAAAATCCCCTCATCCTTACCCCCAATTTTTTCCGAAGGACAAAAAAATCACCAAAAATGACCAATTTTCTCCCCTCCTTCCAAAGCTGAGGAGGGGAATTCACTATTTTTTCTCCCTAGGTTATGCTTGGGCTGTATTGACGGAGAGGGATTTTCATTATTCTGAATCTCTTATAGCTCGAAGAAATTGCCAACATCTGTTCACTGAAGAAATAAATAAACCCAAAGAGTTCCAACAAAGAGCCACTGGTATCCACTTTGATCCAATAATGATAATAGATGATAGATTGGCTGGAAATTAAGTAAATTGCTGTCTCCCCTGATGAGCCAGAAACCACAGGGCATGCCTCCTGCAGACAGCTAAATACTTATAGCTCTGTGGCACACAGGGAGAAGCTGGTTTCTTTCATTAATTATTGAGTGTTTCATTTATGCCTCATAAATAAGAAACTCAAATGAAAATGTTCGATGTCAAATCAGTTTGGAAACAAATAAAGCTATCTTGAATGTTCTCTCTCCTTCTCCATTTTAACCTTATAAAAGGCAAATGCAAAAAGAAATCGCAATAGCCCAGAAAGAGCAATTACATGTTCCAAAAATAATCCAATTTCCTTAGTTTAAAATGGATAAAATGACCCACCAGGATCAACAACTCCCTGACATTTTAATTATAATTTCTTAAAATCTCTGAATGATAAGATACAGCAATTTGAGAACAGATGTTCGAAACAGTCATTTTAACAAACATTGCATAATTTACTCACAGTTCCTATGCTTAGGCCTTCATCCAAAGCTTTATTAAATACAGTTTTAAATAAGGTCATGGACACAGATACTTTCTTGTGCCCCCTCCCCATTTCCCTGCTACATGTTGGCTTTGCTCCAAAGATTGTGGCCCTTTTTACACCTTACCTCGTTCCGGTGTCATCGCGAGGGGATCACGCGAGAAGCCTCTTGCGAGAGGCACTCACATCCCCTCTGCTTCCCCTCTGCACCAGCTCCGTGAGCGCTCCACCCTTTCCTTCTGCAGCACAGCTGGGTACTTTCCCAGGCTGCGCTGGGGGAGGAAGTGTGTTGGCTGCACATCCAGAAGCATCTGCACACGAGGTAAGTGCGGGTGGGGCACGGGACGGATGCGCAATTGCGCACCATTTTCGGCAACAAGCCAAAAATGATATAACATGCAATCACTGCCTAATGGCCTCGGGAGTGTCGCGTAATTGCGAGGATGTCATGTGGAACGGTCCTTGCAACCACATGACGCTTCAGAGGCCATTTCGCAATGGGACTGGCATGTGAAAAGGGCCTGTATTTCAGCTGGTGCTGTCTGCTAACATGCAAACTAGGAAACTGTTGCATCAATACTGCTTAACAAATCAGAAGAATGAGCCATCACAATATTCTTCTTAAGCACTTTTGATGTTGAAACACTTCAAACAGGAAAGTCTACCGCAATGCAAGAATTTTCATTGCAAAACCAGGGTGCAGAGAATATGGCAGAAGAATAATTCATGGCTATGTTATTAAGATATGGATGATCATCTGAATATGATTTCTGCTTGAGACAGACCGTGTGTTTTAATTGTGAATGAAGGTTGGCATGAAGGAAGCACTGTTGCCTGTGGCCTACACAGTCTTCCTTTGTTCCATTCTTGTCACTGTTGAAGCAGATTTTTAGCAGTGAACTACACATTACACTCAGCGCAGAGCTGTTCAAGCATCTTATTAAGTTGTCTTTCACCCTCTTCCCATTAAGTTTTGTGGCATAGCCTCTTCACACTTTACCCTTTCGCAGTACCTACCAACAAACTATATGGATTGGGGGAAGTTAAATGGGCAGAACAAAGACATGCAAAGAATTATTTAATCATTAATAGAAGAAGAGATGCTGTTTGGCACAGGCACATTTGGCACATTTAGAGTAGGAACTCTACTGCTGGCATAATGGTCCCCAGTACTCCCCACAGAACAAAGGCCATTTCTGCTCTAGCCGGTTATAACGCTATCATTCCATTTTCAACATCCTATGGAATCCTGGGGTTTGTAGTTTAGGGACGGGCCAGGAGGCCCCTCCCAAAACTGCAAACCCCAGGATTCTGTAGGATGTTGAAAGTGGAATGAGAGTGCTATAACAGTCTAGTGCAGAAATGGCCTTGCAAAGATATTGGCCTTTTTAACTTTCAGCTCCTTGGTGGTCTTAATGTTCATCTGCACAACATTTTGTGGGTGATGGCAAGAGGGGACGTGATACCATTTCTTCAACTGCCACAGCCTCCAGTTCGTCTTTGGAAGCAGGAATTCTTTCTTCACCTCATCTCCACCTCACTTTGTCAAATGAATGGCAGGCAAGCTGGCTAACAAGCATCAAGCCATCTGCTGGCTAATCTGTCCGAGGACACTTTGCTAACATACAACAGTACTTTGATTTTATTGGCATGAAGAAGTGGAGTTATTTGATCGTACTTGCCAAATAAATCACCATTAAAAGCTTTTCTCTGCCTTCAGTGGGTTGCGTTTATTTAATACTGTTATCCTCCTGATTTACTTTGTGATTATTACATTTCTACCCTGTTCTTCCTCACAGGGATCTAGGATAGTACATATGGATCTGCTTACATTGTGCCTTTACTCCAGCCCTGTGGGTAGTTAAACTGAGGAAGAATGACTGGCTGAGGCTCACCCACTGAGCTTCATTAACGAATGGGGATTTGAATTTGAGTCTCTATGCCCAATGGACTAAGCCATACTGAATTAAAGGATTTACTTATAAGTAAGCATGCTAGTATCAGCCCGTAAGAAGCAAACAAATAGTAGAGGATAGGAAAGGAGAGCCATCTACTTTCACTTTGAAGAGTTACTTTTCTTTGTGAAATAAATCCTTACTGAAATGTTCCTTCATCTTAAGTTCAGATTCTTTCATACAATGCCAGCTTTTGTGTGACCCCACAAAGCAGTCTCTAAAATGACAGACATTTATGTCCCACCTTTCTGTCCAAAAATGCATTCAGTGCTGCAAATTTAGTCAGAACCTAAGATTAAAAACACAATTAGAAATACATCTGTTAGAAAACAAACACATGCCCCTGGCTTAAGAGCAACCCAGCTTAAATGTCAGAGCCCTGTCTGAGGAAAAACATATTTGCCCACTAGCAGAAGGCTGATACCAGGAGAGCCATTCTAGTCTTCTGTGTCAAAGGCCTTTCTCACATTCCCACCACATCTGTAATGGTGATTGCTCTGATAAAGGCCTCCATGAAAGCTTATATGCAAGGCAGGCTTATATGCAAGGATGTTGACTTTCAGTTGACTGAGATTCCAAGCGACAGAGTAGTTTATGGATTATAAATGAATTGTGCCTTAAAAACAAAGAGGTACCCTGCCACTGTAACAAGGAAATCCCCTGCTCTTGTAATTAGCCCCAGTTGACCATCTGGCTGCAACATTCTGGTCATGCTGAAATTTCTAAACATTTTTGGAACGTGGTCTCACATACAGTACTCATGGATGTTTTAAAAAGTTCTCAAGACCAATTAGATGAAGTTAAGCTTTTATGTAGGATAAGAATTTTTCAGCTCTCGTTTGTACAAAAGGTCAAATGAGGTAAGAGTAGTAGAGTAACTGATTGATCAGAGACATTGGCTCTTCTCAAGCAATACCAGTTCTAGAAGCACCTGCAAGCTGTATGCCTCATCTGTCAGAGAGTGCCATCCTCTATGGTGCCAAGATCAAATTGGATTTTTTTGCTGACCAATTTTATCTCCTATCTGGATTGAACTTCAACAGGCTAACCTATATCCTATCCATTACTAATCTAGGCAGGACCTCAAGCCATCCATGGCTACCTTGGTGTCAGCTGCCAAAGGGAGAGACCTTGGTATCATCAGTATAGTGAGGAATGCAGAACTCCAGATGACCTCTTCTGAAGATTACATGTCAGTACTGGTGTAGGGGATAAGCAGTTGTCCCCTAGCACTGGGAAGAACACTCAGCTAGTTAAGATTAGAACCACTGCCAACTCTCATACTGGATGTATGTGATCTCCAGACATATTCATGAACTCTGAGAACTCACACTTACAAGAGATGATCTTCAAACTGGTAGCTGCACAGATAGATCCAAATAATACATACTTGTTCAGAGCTATTTCCAAGGGGTATGTTGCAGAAAGAGAGCCTGCATGGTATAGTAGTTTGAGGATTGGGCTACTACCCTGGAGACCAGGGTTCAATTCCCTGCTGAGCCACAGAAACCTTGAGCGCATCACTCTCAGACCCAGAAAACCCATTATAGGTTTGTCTTGGGGTTGCCATAGGTCAGAAAATGATTTGAAAGCACACAACAACAACATTACAGAAAACACACGAATCAATATACAGATGATTGCACGGGAGAATAGAAAATGTTACAGTGGAACATCATGAATAACAAACCAAACATGAATAAAGATGACTAATTATATTCCTGACTCCTATCAAAATAGATTTGATTAGTTTGGAAGCTTTTCATGAGACCAGGTTGCTTGGGTTGATTGCCATGTTTACAGCAGTTAATGAATGTATCAGCTTGTGACAGTTCTCCTTTGCCAAGCAGATTCCAAACTTAACAAGTCATTTTGCCATGTAATACATTCACATACACAGAAAGATACGCAAACAAGTCTGGTCAACTAGGTTGTTCAGACCCAAGTAAGCAGTACCCTGCCAATGATACCATAGTTATTGGCTTTGTTGAGTGCTGCAGAGAGGTCCAGCAGAACCAACAGAACCAACTTCTTTATTTCAGTCTTCTCCCAAAAGGAAAACAGGTCACTATAAAACAAATGATGCAGCTCAACATTATTAAAGAGGTAGTAAAGGAATACGTAGAACCTAGCAGATGTAATTTCAGAGCCACTGTTAATAATCTTTGAGATTGGAGGACAAGAGGTCCTGGCAGATTGTAGGAAGGCAAATATTGTACCCATCTTTTAAAAAAGACAAAAAAAGAAAAAGGACCCAAGCAGCTTTCAACTAACCAGCTTGACAGCAGTGTCAGGAAAGGTTCCAGAGCCCATTGTTAAATAATGAGCATGCACTTTTAGAAAGGAACTCTGTGATGACTAAAAACAAATCATAACAAACTAATCTTCTTTCTGTGTGTGTGTCTTAGTTTTGTTTTGTTTTCAATAGAGTTACAAGCTTGGCAGATCAGGGGAGTGCTGTGGTGTAATACATCTTGATTTCAATAATGATATTGACAAGATCCCTCATGATATTCTTGCAAGCAAGCTAGCAAACTGTGGGCGAGACAGTATTAGTGGTTACTGATAGATTCGTAATTGGTTGAACAAACAGACTGAGAGAGTGATCACCAATGATTGCTCTTCATCCTGAAGGGAAGTAACTAATGGGGTGTCTCAGGTTTCAGTCCTGGGCCCAGTGTTGTTTAGCATCTTTATAAATGATTTTGATGATGGAATTAAAGGCAAGCTTATCAAATTTACAGAAAACACCAAATTGGGGCAGGAATAGTGAGTACCCCAGAGGACAGGATCAAGATTCAAAATTACCTTGACAGATCAGAAAGCTGAGCCTAACTAATAAAATTAACAGGAGTAAATGTAAGATACTATGCTAGGCAAGAAAAATTAAAGGGAAGAGTATAGGATGGGTGACACCTGACTTGAAAGCAGTACATTTGTCCCTCCACATTTTCCAGTTTAATTTTCATGAATCTGATTATTTATGAGATTCTCCAACCCCTGCCTCCCACAAGGATTTCTTTTCTGGGGGAACCTTCTCTTTTGGTATCTCTGATAAGACCATGCAGCCCTTTAAAAACCCACCACTGATCCTCCTCCTCCTCCACCAGCTTCTGCCTGGCCAGCTAAGGACAGATTGCAGCCCAATTTCTCTGCACTGCAAATTCTCTCCCAATGACCCCCAAACACCCAAGTAAGGAGATGGGCAAGAGAGAACGTATAGGACCACCATGCCAACCCACCCCCTTTCCCCTCTTTCCCTGTCCTGGTTTGGACTCTGGGTGCCTGCTCTCCCCACTATGCCTTGGCTTCCTTCCCAGTAATATGCACATACACACACACATATTGATATTTATGTTTTTTTCCATTTTTTCAAGGATCCTGCACCCCTAACCCTAGAAAATGTGGAGGGCTAACTGTACATGTGAAAGAATCTAGAGATCTTAGTTAACCACAAGCTAAGCATGAGTCAACAGTGTGATGCAGCAACCAAGAAAGTCAGTGCAATTCTAGGCTGCATCAAAAGGAGCATAGTGTTGAGATCTAGGAATTAGTAGTGCCACTCTATACTGCTTTGGTCAGATGTCACCTTGGAATACTGTGTCCATTTCTGGGCACCACAGTTCAAGAAGGATATTGACAAGTTGGAATATGTCCATTGTGCAATGGCTGGCTCCTAAAATGCAATAAACTTGAACTTGAACTTGAACTTGAATATGTCTAGAGAAGGGCAACCAAGATGTTCAACGATTTGGAATCCAAGCCTTGTGAGGAATGAGTTAGAGAGTTCTGTATGTTTAGCTTAGAGAAGACAGGGTGAGGGGTGACATAATGCCCATCTTTAACTATGAGATGAGATTTCATGTAGAAGATGGAGCAAGCTTGTTTTCTGCTTCAGAAACTACTCACATTAGGAAGAACTTACAAGAACTGCTCAACAATGGAATAGATTACCTCAGAGGGTGATAGACTCTCCCTCTTTGGAGGCCTTTAAACAGAAGCTGGATGAGTATCTTCCAGGAGTGCTGTAGCTGTGTACTCCTGAATGACAGGGAGTTGGACTACATGACTGTACTCCTGAATGACAGGGAGTTGGACTACATGACTGTTGTGGCCTGTTCTAATTGTAAGATTCTGTGAAGCAGGTGAGGTTTCCCCACCCACATCTTTTTGTAGAGGGACTGAAGGTTCTTTGACTTGTGCTTATCCATCTTAATAGCTATCTAGTTGCTTAGAGTTTACCATTTTGGTCACCTGAGCCCTCATGGCTGTAAACAACACTGTTGTCTAGTAAGTAGATTGTCATTAGCAGTCCCTTAAGAATATCTTTGAACTTATGGGAGATTTATGTCACAGAAGAATAAACATGCATCTTTATAATTCTTTTTTATATACAGTGGGTCCTCTGTATATGCAGGGGTTCCATTCCAAGAACCCCTGTGAGTAGCAGAGATGGCAAATGCTTGCATCCCATTATATTCAGTGGTGGTAGCAATGTGTGTGGACATTTCAGTGTGCCACATTCACGTCACTGCCATTTTAGGTATAGGGCGCTTCACATGAACTGGAACTTGCAGAGGTGGAGGTCATGGGTAAGGAATGCCTGGTGTATTTATTGTGTAAAACAACTGGTTTAGGGAATTAAACTTCTTGTGGAGATTCAGCACAACACATAGACATTTCCAGTCTAGGTACACTCTCTTCTAATTGACATTATGTGGTCTAGGAAGATTATCTTTTCAATAGGAACATTTCTCATATTCATAAGGCACATGTACTTGTAGTACCTTTCTTTTTTTTTTAATAATACTTACTGAAAATTTATAAATCCGTTTAAAAACACATACGCATTTTACAGAAACATATAGAAAGACATATACATACAAACATACATACGTACATACATACAAACAAACACATTTTATTTCATGGTAATTTCATATTAATTTCATGCTTACAGAACTTACCAGCTTCTACTTATTAAATAGTTACATATAACATAAAGACATAAAATACTAAAGATTACATCTAATGCAAAGTAACATATTTCTACTTACTATAATATCTATATATACACATTCAGTTTAACTTCCTAAGACCCTTTTTGTTAGGGTGATTATTAATGTTTCTTTTGGTTCCTGTTGTCTATTTGTAGCACATTTCTGTGGTAAAGAGCAACGTCTTATACAATATGTGTAATACATAAGGCACCATACATCTCACATTTCATCTGTTCAGAAATGACACTTTTCTTCTAAGAATTCAGCTGTGTATCAGATTAAGAGATAACAATACAAACCCAAAAGATATTTTTGGGAAGGGGAAAGTATGGTATGTCTGAATGATCCAACTATAAGATAGTAAACAGACAAAGTTAAATAAGGTTAAAAAGAAGAGTGATGGGGGGAATGATAATATTGGAAAGGGGTGGAAAATAAAGAGGTAACATGTGTAACGCTATGTCATAAAAATAAACCGACCAAAGATAAGTAGGGAGTAGGTAGTAAGTATTATAACGTATAATGTATCTATATTGCTATAAAGAAATGGTTAGAATCAAGAGAGTTGGCGAGATAGAAGAATAAGGAGTAAGTATGTAAAAACTTGAATGTAATCTAACTGTTCAATGTATATATTTTTCTTTTTTTATTGTTATATTTGAAATTTTAAATGAAAATTACAAAGAAAAAAAAAGAAATGACACTTTTCATACAGAACATTTATATACATTTCTGTTAAGAACTTCCAATATATTGCTACACTCAGTAAAGATACACCATTGTTTTCAGAGAGCATTTCTAGCGCTATCTGTGAACTGGCATTTCAGTCAGAGTATAATAAATGTTCTTCTTCGTGGTCTCTGTGCCTTCATACACTAGGAGCTTTAGCGCCTGCGCGGTAGCGTTCGGAAACTTCTAGAGCTTGTTCGCTTGGCGGGAACCCCTCCCCCACGCCGGTACTGCGCATGCTCCTCCCGCCGAGCAACGGCTCAGTCCATAAGACTGGGCTCAGAAGCAAAA
Source organism: Ctenosaura bakeri (assembly GCA_948474755.1). Classification (NCBI taxonomy): domain Eukaryota; kingdom Metazoa; phylum Chordata; class Lepidosauria; order Squamata; family Iguanidae; genus Ctenosaura; species Ctenosaura bakeri. The sequence continues at coordinate 165,680 of CAOLHI010002380.1, read as the reverse complement.
TTCAGAGCTGCAAATTTAATATTTCCCTGTCTTTTAGACAGACAAGTACCTCTTTAAACTTTTGATTTCTAAAATACAGAGCACACAATGCAGCATTATTGCTATTATTGGCAAACCATAATGAATTTCCCATGACATCTTATCTGTCCGTATGTAGACCTGATACCAGGAACAGAATATGGAGTTGGGATTTCAGCTGTAATGGATGGCAAACAAAGTGTTCCAGCTACTATGAATGCAAGGACTGGTGAGTGACATATTTATGGAAAGTGACACCTGCAGCAAAATCTTGCATTATGAGCTGCCCTCATCTGGAGTTCCCGCCAGCCTACCTGCTATCCCCACTTCCCAACATACTTTCCCACCTTCTTGTTCCTTTTGCTTGCTTGTTTTTTGTGTCTCTTTTTAAAATGTGTACCTCTGCAAACTTTAGGGTTTCCTGAAACCTTCCTTCTTGTGCATGAATATGGAGTCTCACAAAATCCAGATTTTGGCATTGAATTAAAGATAGTGGAGCCTCTCTTGCTTTTCTGCATTGAATGTGGACTAGCTGAAATTCACAGGGGTCCATACTTTTTTTTAAGGATCTGGACTTACTTGTGAATATTTATTTGTGAATATTTAAACACTGGAATAGACTGGGATTTATATTTTCCTAAGTCTAAATACCCTTAGAAGTAAAGGGGGGCCAGCTCTGGTTAGTACTTGGGTGGGAGACTGCCAACAAATATGAGGTGCTGTAGAACTAAACTACCTCTGAGTTTTCCTTTCCTAAGAAAGCCCTATGAAATTCATAGGTTTACCACTGATTGACAGATGCCTTGAAGGCACGTATATACACACACAAAAGCAGGCCCAGGCCTGAACAATAGAGAATTACTCATACAACGTACATAAAATGACCTAACATAATGGAATATCTTGACAGTGAGAGTGGTTTGGCAATGGAACCAATTGCCTAGAGAGATGGTGGTATCGCCTTCTTTGGATGTTTTCAAAAAAGAGACTGCACAGTTACCTGCTGGTGATGCTTTAGTTGTGGGTCCTGCGTTGACCAGGGGATTAGACTCAATGGTCCACGAGGCCCCTTTCAACTCGGTGATTCTATGGTAATGAAGCCAGTAATGGGAATGCCTCAGTTTGTGCCATTTAGGTTCTTTTTAGTGACCATAGCCAGGACCTTCTTATTACCATGTTTTGCGTGTTGCTAGATTCAATATTTGAGATAGGTTAAATTCTAAGTGGCAGGGATTGGGGCTTCCCTAGTGACACAGTTTGTGTTGGAATGGACAGGACCAGTTAAAGGTTAAAAACACAATGTTCTTAGGATGCCAAGATGCTTATGTACTTGCAGACCCTGGTGCACTGATTACACTGTTTGTGCTAGGAACTATTTTTAATCAATTTGGATTTTTCATTGGAGGCTGAATCAATTACAAATACATTTATGTTTAAAAAAATATGGACCAAACTAGAAGGATAATTGCCAGGATCTCGAGGATTCTCAGGCATACTCAGAATCTCCTTAGAAATCTCCAGAAACTTCAGGAAAGGAAACATCACCATACCTTGTTTCCAATTTAGGAGGACCTGCTAGGGTTTTGGTAGAATTTGCTATCTGGGTCAACAGATTGTCATCTCTTATCCAGGGAACTGGTGGGTAGCTGATTTTTAACTCCCTCCGTATACTGAAATAGGCAGAGTCTGAACATTGGCAATATTGGCTGACATGCAAGCGGTGCTTTAACTCTGTTTTTTGTGAACAGCAGTAGGTGCTCGGTTGTTTGCTTATATCCCACTCTATACCATATCATCTCAGGGTGACATACAATAAAACAGTTTAAACAATTTAAAAATATATAAAACAGTAAAACATTGTTTAAACAGAGTAAAAGCATATTATGTACTTTGACAAGTTAAAACAAGGAGTTAAAAACAAGGAGTTAAAAACAAGGGAAACCATTTTAACCAATTCAAAACTTCTCATCTTCTGCATCCCATTTGCTCACTTTTGTGAGAACCAGGGCAAGCAGGAATGAGTAGTTCTGCCAAAATTTCCATTGTTGTTGTTGTTGTTTACTGTGATGAAGGAGCTCTTAGATCTCTTTCCCTCTGTCTTGGAATAAGATACATAGAAAGGGGGTTCAGATAGGTAAGGACACTCTTTTAAGGCTTCCATTACTGGTACAGTCAGACAAGGATAGAGTTAAAACAATCAAAGCAACATCATTGTCTGTTAGTAGAAAAAATCTGACAGGTTTTATGGCCTCATTAGCATGCTGGCATTTTGCACAGTATTTACAACTAGCATTTAAATGAAAATGCAAACAGCATTTGCCTTTATGTGATATTTGTACAGTGAATACAGCTACAAATACCAAAGCTAGGCTTAGAATTCTGGGGTATTGATTCTTAGAACAAATTGCTCCATCAAATCCATATATTTTCCACATTAGCTTTCAGTGATCACTCTTAAGTGCTGATGTCATTGGGATTGTTCAATCTATTCCTTTAGAGTCCGGTCACTAACAGAACTCAGTTCCATTTTAAGAGAAAGAGAGATTAATTCAGGAGATAAAAGAATCTAGTTACATACTCACATGAGCTTCATGTTGGTGTAATGGTGTATACTGCCCTGTAGAGGCTTATACATCTTAAGGGCTGTTTGAATTTTCATCAGCAAAGGAACACATGGAGATGTCAACTAGCCAAGATCTCCCATCACTCAGCTCCAACTGCTACTTAGCAGTTGCTGGTGCTGTCAACCTGCCATTACATAGAGCATAACACATCTTTCAATGGAGGAACTAAGATACCACTAGAGAACAACCATTAGCAGTTGTTTTATTTTTGTATTATTTACTATTCTGTGGAGAGAGGCTGCTGTCGGTTTTTCCACAGCAGGGTCCAAACTTCTCTGGGCCAACCTGGGTGATGGAAGAAAGAGGAAACAACAACAAAAGCTGGACCTGTGGACCCAGAATCTTAAAAGTATGGGCCAGCAAACCCACAATTTATTGAGGCAGAGGTGTACCTCTGCAACAGAGATGTTTCCATCCTACTTCTCAGTCCAGGTTCTCAGGTAACGGAGTTGTTTCAAGGACAAATTCTCTTCTTGATCCTAGAAAGATCCACTGTTCCTTTTGGCTGGTTGGTTTACATAGAATTCTAAACTCAGACATACACATCCCAAGTTGTTACCACTGTTACAATGTTCCCTCTTAAAATCTCCCTCTGCTGCCACAGAGCTCGACAGCCCTCATGATCTCATAGTGACAGCATCCACGGAGACATCCATTTCTGTGTCCTGGACAAAAGCCAAGGGCCCCATCGATCACTACCGGGTCACCTTCATCCCTGCTTCAGGAATGGCATCTGAAGTTACTGTTGCCAAGGACAAGTCTGAGCTTATGCTGTCAGACTTAGAACCCGGGACTGAATACACTATCTCTGTCATTGCTGAGAGAGGCCGTCAGCAGAGCCTTGAGATCACAGTGGATGCCTTTACAGGTACTATGCGTTGTCTCAGGTTATTTGAAGGTCTGTTGCTGCTCTCTACTGGTTGACTAAGGGCCACACCAGGCAGGACATGGGAGATACTGAATCAAAATCTTCATTTATAGCAAATACAAGCTATACATAACTAATTAAGTCCCATCTGGTTGCTTTGAAGATCAGGGAAGTGATGCTCTGTGAGAGGTAGTTTAAGCCATGATGCAAGGAAAGACAGATGCAGCATGATTTTCTGAATGAATAGCAGTTTCTGATATGCATATATGTTGCTGAGACTGAAGAAAGAGTGGAAGATGAAGGCATTAAACACCTTTCCTTGGAGCACCAGTCCCACAGTCTCCCAACCAGTCAAGTGGGCCAGTTAGTTAATAAAATAAAACCCACAGGAGATTTGACAAGCAGTCCTCCCAGGATGCATCTGGTTTGCCCATAGAGTAGGTAAGTATGACATTTCCTCAATGCTATGTGCAGAGCCAGCCCAAGTAATGCTAAGTGCTTTGGCTGTAAGCTAGTCCTGATTGTAAGATCCTTGTTGTACACTCCTTTTGTTGCCCCATCTTCCCACTTTCCCACTCCTTGGGGTCTGCAGCACACCCCCATCTTTCTTTTTCAGGGGGTGGAGTCAGTAGCAGAACAGTGCCTACTTTCTAAAGAGATGAACTGGAATTCACGAGTGCTTGGCGTACATTTCAGAGCATTTTTCCCCTTTCCTTCCCCTTTCCTAAGAAAGGAAGAATTGCTCAGATTACTCCCTGATCACTTTGCAAATACTGTACTCAGAAGTGCACTCCTCACTTGCACTCCATGGCTGAAACAGACCTGGCCTGCCTTTTCCAGGCTTGCAGCTTTCTTTCTGCATTCTTATTTTCAGGGTTCCGACCAATCACGCAGCTTCACTTTTCTCATGTGACTTCCTCCAGCGTGAACATCACTTGGAGTGACCCCTCTCCTCCAGCAGATAAGCTGATACTGAACTACACCCCCAGAGACAAAGAGGAAACCAAGCAAGTGATGCTGGATCCCACCAAAAGACATGCTGCCTTGACTGGCCTGCAGCCCTCCACAGAGTACATTGTCTCCTTGGTGGCTGTGCATGGCCCTGTCAGCTCTGAGCCCATCATTGGCTCCATCATAACAGGTAAGAGGAGAAGGGTTCTCTCTGTTTCCATGATGGTTTATTGCATATCGTTTTCACCTCATGAACACAAGATACTTTTTATGTTGGAATGTGGAGTAAGAAATACAAGTTAAAGCCAGCTGCTGAAACTCAGAGTGAATTTTTGTTTTGTTTGAAAGAATGAAAGCTTTCATTTGATTTAAATGATCACATTTAGCCCAAGCCAGACTGACATAGGCTTAAATCCAAGATGGCATACCCTCCATCACTCCCAATTTATTCCCCTGTTGTCCCCAGCAAGGAAATTGTGGAAGGGGGAGAAGGCAGGTGTGTGCTGTCCTTCTCCCCACATGGTGCTCCCCGTCCCATTCCCTTGCCTTTTGCCCACCCCCACACACATTCTCTGCACCCAAGAAAAAGGCAAGAGAACTGAGAGGCAAGGCACACATGTGTCTTCCTTCTCCTCACGGAGTGCTTCCCCTCCCATTCCCTTGCTTTTTGCCCTGGCACAAAGAAGGAAGACATGCACACCCAGGCAAAAGGCAAAGGAATGGGAGGAGGAGAATGAGGGGGCATAGGCACCTTGCAAATAATCAATCATGAACATCAAACCATGAATGTGGAAGGTCGACTGTATTAGAATCTCTAATATGTATCTCTAGAATGAGGAAAGAAGCCATTGTTCTGTGCTCTAATTCCAAGTATTTTTACTCTCTGATGACCAAGGCTCTTTCTGCATGGCATTTTCAAATCACATTAGCCACACTTTGCTCCCCATTGAGGAGACACCTTACTATATGATGTTCTCGCCAAACAGGTGCTATCCTGGCTGCAGGTAGTGCTAATCCCGCTTTTTTTCATTTTCGAGAAAAACCTGAAAATAACCAGACTTTCTGGAAGCAATCATAGGAGTTGCAGCCATGCAGAGCCTCCATCCAGCATTCTTCCAGGAATGGGTAGGGTGGGAACAGTCCCTGCCTGTCCCTCACTCAGCAACTCCCAGGGGAGCTCCACCCAGCAGCAGGCCGGCCGCTGCCCTCGTTGTACCAGCAAACACCGCAGGACACATCGCCCAGGAAGGCCTCCCTGGGGCTGACGTCGACGCCCACACCTGCGATGACATCAGCGCCCAGGGTCCAGCCGACTTACAATTTTTTAAAAAAAGCGTCAGTGCCGCTGTTAGCACATTAGCACTTTAGCACATAAGCACAGTAGCCAGCAAAATAATAATAATAATAACTCAACCAATCAAGGGTGGTGGGGCAGGATCTGAGAGTGGCCCAGGATGCCAAGCTGCAGAACAGGCACCAGGTGCAATCTGGTGCTGTCTCGTGAATGCCCAGATGCCTGCGGAAGACACGAAGCTGCATACAGAGCCTAATCTGCCATTGCCAATCCCACGATGGTGTCGGAACATCCTGCAATTGAGGTATGGTGCAAAAAGGACCCAAATTACTGAGTGATGTGATAATGAGGAAACTTTCTTGAACATATTTTGGACTCTTTTTTTTCCTCCTTCCTCCTGGTCCCAGTGGAAGAAGCAACTCAGGTGCATATACATGTGCTGTGAGGTAGAATTGCCCCTTCTGCTGCTATTAGAACCATTATTTCTTCTAATCACCATCCTCTTGTGGTGTCAAAACCAGCTCCATAAATGAGAAATGAAATGTATAATCATGTTAACTGCCTTGCCAATTACTCTGATAAATGAAGCAAAGCCATTGATAGAAGACCTATACAGATGTACACTCAATTATGTTTTGGAGCACATTTTAAGGTCTTCTTATCAACAGTGACAATTAATAGATTGCTTAAAAAAAAACAGCAAAATTCTAGAAAGCAAGTTATCACTACTGCTGAAAAGTGACACTGAGGAGAACTGCTATGTCTGCCATTTTGGGCTAAGAATTTAGTCAGTCATCAATCAAAATGATTATTTAATTAGATGTATTTATATTAAGCACTTCAAAAGCTGCCTCTGCTACCAGCATTGCCTTTTCTTGGCTGTATGTTTCTGTCTTGACTGAAACATATTCATATATTGTGTACCCCATCCCCTCCCCCCCAAAAAAAAAACCAAATTCAGGGCAGAATTGACACTGGAAGAAACATGAGATGTCTTGCAAACTTCTGTCAATCTGCCAGTCTCCTTCTATACCAATTAGTACACATTAACCTCCTCTTCTAATGGAAATTAAAAAGTCTTGTGTCCTCATTTTCTAAAAGGCCTGTTCCAGATGCCCAAGCAGGACAGGCTGTTGCAACATGAATTACAGTAATATTGTCACAGCAGGTAAAGAAGAAAACCTTCAGTAAGGTGTGATAAGGGAGGGGCACATATGCTTTGATCTCTAGTGTGAGGTGTTGTGAATACACAACTCACCTCTTGTTTTCATTGCAAAATGTGGGAGACAGTGGTAATGTTAAATGATAGTTGTACGTTAGTAAATTATTTCTGATTATGAACAATAGTTAAACGTTCATAATACGTTGAGTAACTATCCTGTTACAAGTGCCATAATTATCTTTGTAGATGGGAATTAACATCTTTTATTTTAGTATGTTATTGTCTGTTCTAAATATCATGAAGTCTGTGGACTTCATCACTAAAATTTATTTCATTAAGTCATCATTATTCATCTTTATATGTTCCATTCTTTGATTGTACACTGATATCAAATTGCTGCTATGGATTGATTTATACATTCTACAAATCAGTAAATCTAATATACAGACCCTGTGTTAACACGGCACTAGAGATTTACAGAAGACAACATACACAAAATACATTTCTAGCAAGCCATAACTAAGTGGTCAATAGAGTCTCAAAAGTTATGCATAAAAGATGCCCATTGTAAGAATTAAAGAAAGCACACAGGGAAGGCCATTTTCCATTTTTCAACAAAGCTGATCTTTTCAAAATGATCAATGCTGAGGAGACAGGTGCTTCCAAGTCAATCTTGATTCATAAAACCAGGAAAAGGGTGTGAAGTAGGAAAAAGGAGTCTTATCTGATCAAGACATACATGATTTCTGGGTCAGACACCTGTTACTGTAGTTTCTAGTCCAGACTTGTGGTATATTAGGTATATTTCATTTGATATCAAGACTTTGGTCTTCTTTACCCATTCCTCTCCACGTGCTTGCGAGGCCCCCGGACAAGCACGCGCACAGGCATAGCTGAAAATAGCTAAACCATTCAAAACAGATCCAGGCAGGCCAGTAATAGCCAGACTGCCGCTTTAGGAGACCTCCAGGCAAGTACTCTTTAAGATCATATTATGTATGCACGCTGTTTACAAAAACTCCCTGCCCTGAGCAGGCAGCTTGACGAGCTGAATACTCAACTATCAAGCACTCTGCATTTACATATTGTCTGCGCTATTGACAACTCTGTCATAACTCAATCATGCAAAATACTGACCTTTCAAAGACTTTGTCTCCAGTCTGAAACCCATTGTACTCCCTGGGAATGGACTAGCCTACGGGCACATTTTCCCCTATAAAACCCCCTGATTTTGAGCCCTTCTTTGGATCGCTCCTCACTTCCATCCTGCCTTGCTGTCGCTTTGTTCGGCAAGCCTTCCCCTCAGCTCCACGTGCTGAGAATCTCCACTTCTATGGACTTTTCTTCAGACTACCTGGGCTTCAGGACAGGTGTAGTATTTCCCATGCTAAAATCCCTCTCAAAAACCCTCTATCCAACTCCTACCTTTCTTTCAATAGGTCTGTGTGAGTGTGTTTGCATACATACGTTTTGAATGTGTTTTTCACAATAAAGAAAACAATTATTATTTACTTCTGTTTGCTCATTGACTCGGCCTGATCCCGTCGACATTGGGTTCAAGATCTCGCTAGGTTGCCCTGCCTCTCATATTGCTTAGCTTGTGCTCTGCTAATTCCCTTTCCCCATTGTGAGCATACTGAGGTGTCCCTCCCAGGACCCCAGAAATCAGGGTAACACACCTTTTGATACTAGTGTTCAGTCAAATACTACTGTAGCACAATTTCCTGCCTTGCAGCCATTACCAAGGAAGCCACTCAGATCTATGTGCAAAATGCCCCTATTCTCACCATCAAAAATGTTTAACAGCATCAACAAAGGGTGGGAAACCACTTGTTTTCTCATGAAAGTGTTCTCTTTATGCACCATTTCTCAAAATCTAATCACTACCCTACGTTCTCACCAACAAATGTGGATTTTTAGCAATGTTTTTGTCTTTGCCTCATACAGGGATTGATCCACCAAGGAACCTGACCATTGATAATGTGACTACAAATTCTGTGACTTTCCACTGGGCCCCTCCTATTGCATCTTTTGACCACTATAGGATAACCTGCAAATCTGCTCAAGGTAAGTGTTCTGTAGCACAAAGACAGCAATCCTGGCTTGTAGGAGTTAATATGTCAAAGGATTTAAACAGAGGAAAGGTGAATTCTGATTAAACATTACTAAGATTTTCCTTACTGAAAGAACTGTTCAGTGACAAGGCAGCATGATGTGTTACAAGCATTTTGAGAAATGTTCTCTAGGTCTCCTCCAGACTGGCTAAATATCTTTGGATTTGGCATGGCTTTAGTTATGGGGAGGGGAGTGGCATCTGATATTTCTATGCATTCTTCCTGTACCAGTATATTTTTTATGAACTTTTAAAACCCATTGCAGAGTTTGCGGGGGTCCCCTATTTAGGGAGTTTCTGACACAGTCCAAAGTATTTGTCACTCAAATGTACCCATTCTGTCAGTTCCTCCCACTGTATATTTGAGTGCTCCCACTGATAACATTTGGAATGGGGATGCCACCTTTGCTGTAGAGGTTTCTGACTGACCTTTGTTCCCTCATTACATGCTTGGTTACCACATTGAACATTTCTTCTATGAATATAACAAAAAAAAAATGGGCAAAAATAAACATTCAAGACTGGGCAGTGTTGAGTTCATGGAGGGGTCGTGGTGGGAACACCCACACCAGAGCTTAAACACACTTTAAGTGGCAGAAAAGAGCAGTTGAAAAGAAACTGTGCCACAACCAGCAACAAACCATGTCTTAAAACCCCGAATGTATATAGGGCATGACTGGATACAGGAGGAGAAACAACCCATTACAAGCTTGACATTTATGGAATTGTTAGTCAGTCTGGAAGAATCCAGCTTGCCACAATTTCTCCAGAGGCATATTGTCATAAAGCAGTTTACCTATGCAGTCTGAAGTACTTGCTTTGATACAGAATCCTGCATATTCTGATGAAACTTATTCCCCAAGGCCTAGGTCATGCTTCAGAGGTTTTTCTCAGAATTTTTCCAACCTCTTTACAGTTTAATCATTTGTTCTCAGGTAGAAGTGGCTTACAGAAGGGTGTGCTAGGAGGTTTGTTTCCTAATCTCACTTGGAACTGAGCTTTCTCTAACCATTCCATATCCCCATTCTTCTTGGATTAGTAACATTACAGAACCACTTGGGGTACAATTTGCTTTTTAAATTTGCAGAGCCACAGCTATACGCTTCATTGTAGTGTGGTTTTTGGTGGGATAGTAATGGAGAGAGATAGAGAAAGGAAAGATGAAAAAGAACAAGCAGCTCATATAGAAACAAAAAGAATGTGAATTGTTTCTAATTTTTCAGTTAACTCTTACACTGATGGTATTATGTTCAGCTGGTTCTAAGACTTAGAGGGTGATTGGGAAGGATTCCTAACACTGGCCCTTTCCGCACCTTACCCTTTTTTGGCGCTGGGATGCGGGGATCGCGCGAGCAGCCTTTAGCGAGAGGCTCTCATGTCCCCGCTGCTTCAGCTCCGCACAAGCTGCCTGCTTCTGAGCAGGTAGCGCAAGAGCCCGCCTCTTCTTTCCACAGTGCAGCCTGGGAGTTTCCCAGGCTGCGCTGGGGCAGGCAGTGTGACCTCCACAGCTCTGGAGGCTCTGCACACTCGGCAAGTGTGCATGGGACCCTGGAGCAATGCGCAATCACGCACTATTTTCGACTAAAAGCCAGAAATGAAAAAGTGCACAAGCGGTGCCTGCCCTACCCTGGAGCATCGCATGATTGTGAGTGCATTGTGTGGATCGCTCCTCGCAATCACGTGACTCTCCAGGCATCCCTTCACGTGGCAAATGCCATGCGAAAAGGGCCACTGTTATCTTCAGATGAGATAATTCAGAATTTTTCTATGAAATATAAACAAGAAAGTTGCCAAGAAGGACTTGAAAAATTCCTTCTTCTTCAATAAGAAAGGATTTCAAGAGAAAGGGACACACCTTTCTTGGTTGTGCTGGACTAATCATCTCCAAGGGAACTGAGGCTATTGAGTTGTGAGTCTAGGGTGAGCTTCTCCCCTCCACTTCAGTGAGGTATATTGAATAGTGCTTTCTTTGAAGGTAAATGAGGACCAGAATCTTGTGCGTGTTTACTCAGATGTATGACTCAGTAGGTTTAATGGGGCTTATCCCTGCTGCATAAAAAATGCAGCCTTAATATGCTAAAAATATTCTTCATCTGTGGCTCCACAAGATTCCACAAGAGTCCAGATTTTTAGAGTTTGTCACTTCAGAAGGACAGATGGGACATTAAAATAAAAGAAGGGTAAATATTTTGGCAAGAGACCTTCATTTGCATTTCACAAGCACCTCAAACAAGTGACTTTTGTAGCAGATGACATTTTCTAATTACTTTGAAATACACATTTCCCAAAAGTTATTCACAGTATATGTGATTCTGTCAGCCCACATTTATGGAAGCATAATCTGATTGTACCAAAAATGGATCAAAACATGTTTCTAATTGCACATGCGAAAAGATTATGAATATCTGGGTATATGCATGTGCTACTTCTACATTTTATACACTTGCTATGGAAATTACTGATGTGACAGTGGTCTTCCCACAGCAATTAATAGGGCTAAATCAAACATTAGTCCCAACTAGAGTAGACTCACTGCAGTGAATAGAACTTTGAGGTACTGCTTATGTAATTCTCATTTAATTCAGTGGGTCCGCATCCAACTGGAACTAAGCTAGAATTTAGTCTATAATGTTCTGCCCAGGTTGCTGGGCTGGAAGTCTTATGAAACTTCCTGCTTGGAAGGTTTTTAAACAAAATCTTGTACAGACCTCTTTGAAAATGTTCCAAGTAGAATATATGCCTCCTTGAATTAGCCTTGCAAACTGTTCCAAGGAACCACAGATTTATTTGGAAGCTTATCAAGCTATCCTCACTGAAACCACAGAAAAAGGAGAAGTTCCTCCATGAGACAGCTTGCCTGTAACAGACCATCTGCAACCACAGCATGCAGTTGCAAGAGAGTGCAGTGTACGTGCTGGATTGCACTGCCAATGGTAAAACACCAACATTCATGCCTGACTGCTACTCCCACACAGACTGGGCCCACATCAGAGAATTTTCTGTAGTGTTGTAGCATACAGGTTTGAAGAGTTTCAATGCTGCTGAACCACATGCACCACTCACAGTTACTTCTACAAAGTAAAAATAAATGTTTTCTACTGTTAGGTTTAATTCACTGAAACGTTTTAGAATAGGCCAATATCCTCATAACTGTTAGGCCCTTTCTGCATGAACATGGCATCCCGGCTTGGAGATGTGAGAGAAGCAGGACTCTGATGATGCTTCTGCAAGAAGTCATTGCGATCTCATCCTTCTCGTGTCACCAGCCAGCATGATCGTGGGGTAAATCATTGATAGGTTTGCTCCATCTATGACTACCAATCGTGCAACACTCCTGCACTTACCTGCCCTGGAGAAGAGCCGGAAATGCGATGGAGCAGCATGGGAAAAAGCCTGACTGCACAGCGGAGAGGGGAAGCATGTCCCTCACACTCCCTTCCACAGGGAGTTGGTCTGGTGCAACCGGAGGATGAAGGGATAAGGTGTGGTGTGGAAGAGGCCTTAGTTGCCATAGATTGAAATATTTCCCTTCCAGCATATTTCCCTTTGGGCTGTTATAAGGCATACTTGGAGTAAACAGGTTGTCCAAAACCCCTGCTCTGGTTGAGAGATGGGAGAGTGCAAACCTAGTTGTCAATGCTCCTGAGTCTCTCAGCAGTTTGGGGACTAAGGTCAACAAAATCCGGGGGAGCATGGCAGATGATATTATAGTCATTGTTAATGAAAAAAAAATATATCAGAGGTTTTACCCTTTGAGCAAGTCTGTCTTAGCAGCTCTTGGTACCAATGAGATGGTATCTTATTGGACTGGCCCTGTGCAATGGGAGTTAAAGGTCTGTTGTTCTTGCTGTTGTCATGTATCTTCAAGTTATTCCTGACTTATGGCCATTTCCGCACTACAGTCTTATAGCACTATTATTCCACTTTCAACCTCCTATGGAATCCTGGGGTTTGCAGTTTCGGGAGGGGCCAGCTGGGGGATAATTTTCCTCACCAAAAATGGGAGTTCATGGGCTTGGGGAGTTTGAAGGACTAAGGGGCCACAAAATCCAGGAGGAGCATGGTATATGATGCCATAGTCCCTGCTAATCAAAAGCCTCAGAGCTTTAACCCTCCAAGCTGTGAGTCCACTGCCTCATTGCTGGTCTAACTTCAGTGCCAAATTAAAACATGGCTACTTATAAGGCTTTCAGTCCTAACTGGTTGCAGCTGAGGCTTTGGATTTTTTTTTTTTTAATTTGCTGTATTCTATGCTTGAATCTACAGTAAATGAAAAAAAGGGTAAAGCCCCTCTGAACAAATTCTGCCATGAAAATCCCTTCATAAATGTGCCCTAGGATCACCATAAGTCAGAACCAACTAGAAGAGAACAATGCTTGACTCTATTGCTATAAAAGAGACAAGGAAGGAGGGAAGGGTGGAAGAAAGAAAAATGAATATTCATCTTTGCTTATTCGCTCATGTTCTTCCAGTTAAATACTGTTACACTAAGCATGAAATAGAAGAACTCTAGCTTATTATTATGTCTTTCAGCCTTAATGTACTAGTTATTCCAGAATGGAGAAGGTAGTAGTGTCAGGAAAAAGCACCACCACTGGACCAGCCTAAATGTGGAAACAGGAGACATGTAGGCTGAGAATTTTCTCAAACTGCTTCTGCCCACTGTGGATGCTTCCTGCATGTCAGAAAGATAGTACTGTTGGGGCATGTCCCTGATCATAAGGGGTGTTCTTTATCTGAGGGTTGAAAAGTTTTTTCTTTTACATAGAATGAACAAAAAACTCACATATTTTTGGGTGTAGACCATTCTTGAAAACAGAAGTGTGTGCATCACGTGATTTAGGAATGTGGACAATATATTAATTTTACAGCATGGCTAAATTAAGTAAAATCAATACCTCCACATGATATCTAGGTAGAACACAAACTTAATACGTATTTCTTGGTTGTCAGCTCTGGATATCATGAATTTCAATGGTCATGAATTTCAACTGTTCCCTATCACTGTTTTGAAAACCAGGCAACAGAATTGGTACGCCTTTTACCAGTCTTTAGCCCAGTCTTGGTATAGACACTGTCTAGAGTACCTCTTTCAGTCACACTTGGCACTGGTCCATCTGATGGTGGGCCAGTGGTATACATCTTTATGATGGTTTACATCTTTCTGAATTAGAGGCTCCAGAGAATTCATTGTGGCTGCCTTTCAGGTCTTCCAGGTGGATGTTTGAACAAATGAGTCAGAAGAAATGAGGCAGGTTGCTAATTGGAGCAGGGTATTTTCAGTAATGCTTGTTTAATGCCAGAGAGGCTCAATTGCCATATACATTATGGTCTTTTCAGTACCACTTTAAGACCTTTTTATTTTCATATTTTAATATTCTGCACCAATTGGTTTTACTGTAGTTTTCTAATGCAGTGGAATGTTCTTAACATTCCAGAATGTTAAGAATGTTCCAGAATGTTCTTCTGTTGTTTTTATCTTCTACCATTCTTATGTAAACCACCGAAATAGTTTGGGTAAGAAAGTGCTATATATAATATATGAGCAAGGGAATGAAGGGCCCACATGATATGCTTTCCATACAACTTTCATGGTAATCAAGGCTAGCAAATCTCTCCTGCCCATTCTGGCTTTTAATCAAACTGTGTTTAGAGCAGCCAAACTTGCTAAGAGGTAATGGTGAAATTTTCTCAATCCACACAGGACGAGTGGATAGCATAGTTGTTGCCAAAGGTGTCACGGAATACACCCTCAACCACCTGCAGCCTGCTACTGAGTATGAGATCTTCCTGAAAAGTGTACGGGGCAGAGAGGAAAGCGAACCTCTCTCGCACATCTTGTATACAGGTATGGAATTTCTCCAGAAACCAGCACACATTTCTGAGTCAGCACAAATGGTGTTAAAGTGGAGAAACATCAGTGGCTAGTAGCAGGATAACTCAGAACTCCCGATTACAAGATTTAGCTCTAACCTAGGAAATCTTTCATTCAGGTCTTATCTCTGCTGTTAAACACATTAGTTGGCCTTAAGGCAAACCACTGTTCTGTTTCAGCCTCTCTCTGTTCTCATCATACTTTGCAAATCAGTGGGTGCCAAAGTTGGGAAGCTAAGGAATCTTAACTAATATCATCTGTGTGTCTCTACCATGCGCTGCAGGAAAATACAAAGCCCACACTGCAAGGCTGTACGAAGCTAATGTTTGGACTTAAAAACTAAACTTCTACTGATGAATATACATGCTTAAATAGTTGGGATTTCCATTTGAAGAGCTCTTAAAAATGTTGGCACCAACAACGTCAAGAGACAGATGTTGATATGTTAATTTGGGCACTGTACATACCACATTTCAGGAGAAAGTTCTGATTATCTGGGATGATAAATAATGGATCTTTTCATAGGGACAAAGCTCTACAAACATTGCTTACTGAGAAGAATGTGATAAAGAGGAGATTAATGGTCAAAGTAAAGAATGGGTTATAGTCCCAATAGAATGGATTTCCTTTGCTTTTTGATCCAAAATCAAGTCAAATCTCTTCCAGTGCCTTTGTGATTGCTATAGTAGCACAGATGTATCTCTGTTCAACACTAAATCCAACATGACAAAATCATTGTTACATAGCCAACAAAATATACTGAGCAACAGTCCAGTTACACTGCTCATGCAAATACCTTATGCCATATTGGACAGACAGTGATTGATCATATGCCTTTCAGCTCAGGCCATTGTTTATGTGAAGAGGAGACATTTCAAAACACACTCATATACATTATATACTTCGCTGTGTTTTTTTTTTCTGAAAATGTACCTCAACAGAAATATTTTCTGTACTATATATTGGAAGATCACACATTGTAAGGGCAGAGGGATGGGAAGTCTGTTTAAATGGACAGGCAGGTGAATCCTCCTCTCGTACTTTCCCCTTTCTGCAACTTTAAATGCTTCCTTCACTTTCACCCCCTATCTAGCTCATAGCCCTTGTCAGAGCCTGACTAGAAAAAAAGTGAAAGAAACAATGGGTTGTGGGAGGATCAGAAAGCAAGAGCTGAACTCCCCTCACCTATGAAATTCCACTTATGTAAAAACCAGACCTCACCAGCTGGTTTGTATGTGAATGAGACAGATCATAAATGTGGCTGCTCCATCAACTCTCATTTGGCTGATGGTCTCGGGAACTACAACTACAGCCGTAGCAATGCTTCATTTTGCTAATTCAGGACAACAGCAGCATTTATTTCCTTCACATGTAATAGATTTCAATTTGAATAGTTGTCTCTGTGCTTAATTTGAAACATGAGTATATTGCTTCCATGTGGTATGCTGTAGTTGTCTACTGTGTTATTTATCTAGTTGTCTGCTGTGTTACTCTGCTGAAATCTTCCAAAGTTTGTAAGCTGTTCCTTTGTTTTGATTTCTTTATCCAGATTTGTGAGTAATGGATGAGTAAATGACAAGTCTTTGCCTTGTCTTTTTGTACCTTTTCCAGCCATGGATAATCCAGAAAGTTTAACTGCCACAAACATCACCCCAACAGAAGCCTTGCTGAGGTGGGAGCCACCCATGGCGGAAGTTGAGAATTATGTCATTGTGCTCACACATGACACAGGTATGTCAGTGCCTCATGTCCAGCCTCAGGGGGCAGGCATGGAAGGAGTAACATGGGGAAAATGGGAAGAGATAGAAACACCAATGAGCAACATCATTGGTGAGAAAAGAAGCAGGAACAGCAAGAGGCTGTTAGTGTAATGCACCATGATGGATTATTGGAATCATCTCTCAAACCCAGGATTCTGGCCACCATTTCCTTTTCTCTACCAGAAGAGTGAGCTGTTGAGCTGTTCTCCACCTAATTTATCCCAGAGATTCTATTGTAATTGAGCATGTGGCATGTTGGAGCCACAGAAGTGGTCTATTCTGACTCTTTAATGCCCTACTCTCAGTCCTGAAAGCCAGCATGGTGTAGTGGTTTGAGCATTGGACTATGACCCTGGGGATCACAGTTGGATTCCCTGCTCAGCCATGGAAACCCATTGGGCACATCACACATTCTCAGCCCCAGAAAATCCCATGATAGCTTCACCTTAGGGTCTCCATAAGTCAGAAACTACTTGAAAGCACAAAACAACAGTAATTCAGTCCTGACTCTCTTCAGTCTACCTGAATGTTGTTGAATATTCGCCTGTGCAGCCATCAAATATATGCTTAGCCTCCAAACTACCATTTCACAGTTCAGATAGTAAGAGAAACCTTTAGAACAGAGGAATAACTGTGTAAATTAAGAGTCTCCAGCATGGATTTTTTTTAAAAAAAAAAATCCTCACTCTTTGGCTTTCAGAGCTTTGCAAACTACCTCCACTCCCTGCCTGCCAGTTTCTGTCACAAAATGTCACACCAGCTACATTGACGAAAGGTACAATTATGACTATAAAAAGAAAAGTATTTTGAAGCTGATTAGTTGGAAGCAAACAGTTATAAATAATTGTAAGCAATTGTCCTTTGACTTAACACTGTTGCCCATAAGAAATGTGAGTGTGTAACCAAGGCAAGAACCAGCATGTCTCAAGTTTTGTTGTCCTCCTGACACATTTTCTCCTTCTTTCTGCACAGACTATTGTTCTCCATCAACAAGTACTGTTTTGCTTTAATCTTGAAATATCTCCCAGTCATTGCCCATCTCCATGATGATCCCAATTTTGTAAAAGGTTCATACAAAAATTCTACTCATAGCAGACCTGATTTTTGCAACTTATGTCTCCTAAATTACATGATGCATGCAATTTGTGTCAGGCTATGATCTGCCTGAAGGCTGACAGGACTGGAATCTCCCGCAACTGTCAAAACTCACTTTGATGTTAGAACATTGCTTCTGTAATCCCATCTTTAGGCTATCCCTTTTTCCAGTGACATTTACTTGGACTATTCAGCGAGAAAGCCTCCCTTATTCCAGATGGAACCCTCAGTACAAAGTATTTGGTTGAACAAATCTCATTTTCTGCACTGTTACCCCAACCACATGAGATCCCGTGAGATTCTCTATCAGAACCCACAATTAAATGTAAAAATGAGGAATGAATTAACTCAAATTAAGAAGGCTGCAAGAGGAGGGGTAACTGACAGGACCTTTTCACCAGTGTTTACAGGGTAACTGCAATGAAATCAGCCAAAGATTTATAAAACACAAAAGTTGACACTCACGCACACATTCTCACAAGGCTAACTGAAAGACAGGGAGGAAGGGTGGAAAGAGGAGAATTCAAGGTAGAATGGACAATATTTACCATTCCAGAGAGAACGATGAAGAAAATCGGTTCAGCTCAGGCTTGTGCCCAAGGACAGTACAATATTGGGAATCAGGGTGATAGAGGGGATGCCTGTAATTCATGTACTGCAAGGAGGTACTGAAAATCAGAGTCTCTTATACTCAAAAACCTGCCCTGAAGACATGAGGTATAGATGATTCTCTGCCTGGGCAAACAATGGAGTTTGCAGGGTGGACAAAAGGTGGCCAGAATGGTTTTAATGTGTGAGGGAAATAGGTTGATGATTTAGCATGTAGGTGACTAAGGGTTTGATGACTATATGCCAGCTCTGTATTGAGGAAAGAATAAAGGAGTGAAAGATGTTTAGGTGCTAGGAAGGAGGACTGGGAAGGTTTCAATAGGAAATATGCACAGTAGGGGTGCTTACTGCCTGCACCTGGCTTGACTATTGTTTTCTTCGAGAGGATTAGCTTAGAGCAATTAAGTCAGGCTTTCTTGGCTAATTCTCAATGAACTTATGACCTACCCATACTTTAACCTGCTTTCCAAAAAGTGTTTCTTCTCCACATGGCTTTTCAGCCATAAATATGTATAATTTATATTTTATGCCAATTAAACATATCTGACAAATTAATATATTTTGCCAATTAAACCATATCAAATTGGAGGATGTGCAGAGTGGCGCAGCAACACTTTCTGCTTTCAGTTGCAGGAGAGACTATTTTAGTGGATGGTAGCAATCAAGAGTACCAGCTTATCAACTTGCTCCCCAGTACCATCTATGGAGTCACCATGTATGCCAGCAATGGGCCTGTCACCAGCAGAACCATTTTCACTAACTTTACAACTCGTAAGTATAGCATACCTTTCTGTTTTTGAGGGAATACATTCCTAACTATTTACAAAATTGTTTCCAAAGAGGGAGTGTGCAGAACAGAACCAAACTATTGGCTGGTATGGATAAATCATTGTTTCACATTTTGAGTAGACAGAATACCACAAAATGCTATCAGATTTTCAGGGTTAACAGCAGTGTTTTGCTGCAAGTGTTACATTTTATTTCTACTGCACCTCTAGACCAACAGTTCTGCCATCAGCCATCAAGGAGGGATGCTGGACAGCAGAATTGGTCAACTTCTTCAGCAGTAAGATGGGACCTTTGCTGCTCCCCCTGAAGCTAAAGCACCTGGCTAACAACTCTTTCTTTCAGAACTTATCCTTCTCTATGCAATTGCCTTTTTAAAAAGATCATTCATACATCCAAATGTGTATGCTGCTACTGTGGCTCCTTTCCCAACTTTCACAGTTTTGGATCCTCCATCAAATCTAACAGCAAGTGAAGTGACTCGGCGGAGTGCACTTCTTTCATGGCTGCCTCCCATAGCTGAGATTGAGAACTACATCATGACCTATCGGTCGCCTGATGGAAGCCGCAAGGTAAGCCCCTACTCTAGAACTGTATGAAGCAATGACTGAGTCAAATAGTCTCTAGACCTGGGCTTCTTGTTTCTTTGTTTTTTGCTAGAGAATAGTAATTTCAGGGAGGGCTTCACCTAGCTGTTCATAGTTGCTTCTCCTCCACATATTGATTTGATAGGCATTCTCCTCCAGCCCCCACCTTTAATTACTTCTTGTAATCCTAGCAATAAAGGACAATACGTTTATGTAGGCACAAAACTACATATGAGATTAGGTTTGGTTATTTGCTGACATCGCTAAGAGAAAAGAAGCCCATTTAGAGTGAAGATGAATTCTGCTGCTTTAGATAACATGGGTGATTCCAGCTGATCTTGGATCACAAAACAAACATTTTCACATTCCTTTTGCAATGACCCCTTGGGAAACAAAATCAGGTAAATTGGCACACAAAATGGTTCCTCCCTCTTTTTTTGCTGAATCTTACATGATACTGTAAGATATGATGAACAGTGCATGGAGTTGGTAAGGAATACTATAGTTAAAGAAAAAATGAGGTGTTCCTTCAGACATGGGAGCTATTCCCTTGTGCTACAAAGAGTCATGTACATTGAAGACTTTCTGTCTGTGCATTGGTCACAATCCAGCTTCAGTTGCAGTGACCTAACTGTGTATAATTAGTGATGATTTAAAATGAAAATACAGAAAAAAGACACATCCAACGAAGTGAGCATGAGGACTTGCTGAACATTGCAAGGCAGATGGGGATTCTATATATCTGAACTTTGATTGATTCCATGTACACAAATCTTCCTTAATATGAAGCAAATGGTTTTAGTATAAACAACAAACGTTGTAATTTAGAAAGTAACACTTTTGATGTTAAATAACCTTTTTACCATCACCTATCAGATAAAAGTTATGTACAAATTAAGCCAATCCGGAAACAAGCCATTTATAGTGCATCTGCACTGAAGAGTCACACAGTTCTATATTTGTAGTGGACAAAGAGCAAGGTTTTACACGGGGGCGCCAGTAATATAATTCCATATTAACTCTTTACAGGAATGCATTTGGTCATGCACATGTTGTTGGACTTCAACTCTAGCCCTAGCCAGCATGGCCAGTGGTAGAGGGGATGGCTCTGGGGGAGGAGATGAGGATGTTGCCCTCCAGATAACAATTTTACCCCACACTATGAAATTTTCTTCCAGTTCCCAAGTTTCTAAAATTGCAGCTACTTAAAACTTGAGTTAAGCATTTAGAAATACAGTTTTGGCATTCAAAGAAAAGGGGCAGGAAAAATTATCAAAGGAATGTGAACATGGCAAATAAAAGAGTTCTAGGTGTAAATGATTTTCACTGTATCACTCTCTGTAATCCTAGAAATTTGAGGACTGAAGGAAAATTTCACGGGAACGCAGAATTTTTACGACCCCATTTTGCTCCTCCTGGAGCTACACCCCAGGCCAATGGTATGGGATTTAACATCCAGGAATATTTTGAGGTCCAAATGTTGACAACTACTGCTTCAGAGCAGGATTTGCCAACTTCCTAAAGTGAGAGAAGGTACACTAGATCTCACCATCATGACCACCAGCTGGGGTTGCACAGCTGCTGACATTCCCATGGCTGCCATCCAAATTCAGCAGCAACTATGGCAGCTATCTCTGGTGCAAGACAGGATACTAGAGTACCCTTGTGTGCCAAAGAGTCCTGTAGACTGTCAGGGCAATGTGCATCTTTCCCTTCTCTGAGGAAAGGGAAGGTGGAAAAGACACTTTCTTTTATGGTTCTTTTTCTACCATGACTGAGTTCAGTGGAGCAGTGCGGGGGGGGGGCAGAAATGGTGCGGGTCTTAACTCTCCTTTGGAATTTCAACAAGGAATTCTGCTTGCACATTTCCACAAGGGCACACAGGCCAAAGTAGAAGACATTTATCCTGCATTGCAGATCTTCTGAGTTTAACGATTTAACCTCCCAATTCAGATGGAACATATCTCTGAAAAGATGTCCTGCTCTGGGCTTCCCATAGGCTTCTAGTTTACTGCTATAGGCAGCAGGATATGACAGGACTCTTGTCTGAATGACCACGTCTCCTCTTACATTCATATACCTGAGTCTGAAGGGCAAAAATTCATGCCTAGCAGATTAGGAAGTGGAGAACAGTGGGATGGGATTGAAATTGCTATCTAAAGAGGAGCCTGCCAGTAATTTCTTAATGATTCAAGTGGGAATATCTTGTTCTGTCCTCCCTAATCTGACTGATGGGGAAGCTAGTCACCTACTATCTTCACTGAAAGAGAATTTCTACTTTCCTTGCCATTCAGCTTATTCCTCTCCATTTGTCACAGATGCCTACTTCCATGGGGCATATATGGACTTCAGCATGGTATGAATGTCCCTCAACCTAGCACTGGTATTTTGAGGTTTGGACAGTAATAAAGGCTTACAGGAAAATAAAACTATTCCAGAAAGATAATTAGTTAATTCAAACCACAAAGCAGTTCCCCCACTAAATCCCTGTGGGATTCAGCCCCCCTCCAGGCAGGAGGTAGATTGGAGAAGCATATGCTCTGCTTCATGATCTTTATAGAAATTAAGAATCCCATGCTACTGTCTGTTAAAGGGAGAGACATCTTCAGAAGGATGGCTTGTTTTCCCCATAATCCTGTCCTTTTGGGCAGAGTCAAATTCCTACATGGCACTCCTCACATTGTAAACTCAAGATCAGAATCCTGATAATCTAAAAGCCTCTAGATTCTAGTTCCTGATTTCTTGTATGAGCTCCACAGACTTTTCCCCTGCTGATCTCTTTATTTTCCATCTTGTTTGATTGCTATTTCTAGGAGCTGATTGTGGATGCAGAAGACACTTGGATCCGCCTAGAAGGGCTTTCAGAAAACACAGAGTACACAGTGCGCCTGCAAGCAGCCCAGGATGCTGTACGGAGTGGGTTCACTTCCACTGTATTCACAACAGGTGAGAGGTCTACATGATCCACACCTTCTATTTCATTATTTACTGTAGTAATTATAACCACAAATACTTGCCACTGAGATCTTACAAGCAGTTTGATTTTTTTTAGATTATTTTTATTCAAAATGAAGAAATAGACACAAAGACAAATTAAAAAGAGTAGCCACAAACCTTTGTGACTATCTTTACTTTACAAAATATTTTAAAAATGTAATATACTTCTCATCTCCCTTTGTTGGATTTATTTTACAATCCAATGATTTAATGATTTTTCTATTTTCTGTTTGATATTGTTACATTTGATTATTTGCTTGTATTCCTCTACTTAACCCTTTCCCACCAAATAAAACCTAACACAACTGAAAAGAGAAAATTTTTAATAAAGATAGTTGAAGAGTAGACTGAGTTCATTTTTACAGTCATACCTGTAATTAAATATTTTAATTATTTTTCCCTCTACCCTGTATTTGAAGATGTGTATATGAGCGAGTGAGTGAATTCCCTTATAGTGAGAATTATATCTATTATAAACCCTTAGTTAAAAATTTTGACTTTCTCGAATATCTTCTCTATAAATTTAATTATTGGGTCCCAGTCTTCATTTTTTTCCTGAATCTTGTCATTGATCAGGAAAGTTAATTTATCTAATTCTTTTACTTCTAATAACTTTGTCAACCATTCATCCATATCTGGAACAAGTTTATTTTTCGAAAATCTTGCACAAGTAATTCTTGCTTTGGTTATCATCTGGAGTATTACTTTCCAATATTTCTTTACAATTTTCTCATCTGTATCATGAAGAATATCAATAAAAAGAGTTCTGGGGTCAATAGAAAGTGTTGTTATCAGATTTCTGTCAAAGTTTTATGTATGCTTTTCCTATATTTTTTGGCTTGTGGACAGGACCACCACACATGAAAGAATGTTCTGTTTGTGTTGGTACACTTCCAGCAGTTATTCTTCCCTGTTTTCTACATCATATCGACTTTTGATGGATTTAGATACCACCTGTAGACCATTTTCAGGTGGTTTTCTTTCATATTATTGTTGCAGTAAATTTATGTGTGCTCCACCAACTTTTTTCCTAGTCCTTTAATTATATAGTGTATCTAATATTTTGTGACCACTTTATCGTGGCATCTTCTACCACTTCTTCTAATTCCAGATTCATAGAATCATAGAAATCTAGAGTTGGAAGAGACCACACAGGCCATCCAGTCCAACCCCCTGCCATGCAGGAACACCCTCAAAGCAATCCCGACAGATGGCCATCAAGCCTCTGCTTAAAAACCTCCAAGGAAGGAGACTCCACTACACTCCGAGGCAGCATATTCCACTGCCGGACGGCCCTGACTGTCAGGAAGTTCTTCCTGAGGTTCAGGTGGAATCTCCTTTCCTGCAGCTTGAATCCATTGCTCCTTGTCCTGGTCTCTGGAGCAGCAGAAAACAAGCCCTCTCCTTCCTCTATGTGGCATCCCTTCAAATATTTAAACATGGCTATCATGTCCCCTCTTAACCTTCTCTTCTGCAAACTAAACATACCCAGCTCTCTAAGTCTATCCTCATAGGGCATGGCTTCCAGGCCTCTCATCATTTTGGTCACCCTCCTCTGGACTTGCTCCAGCTTGTCAATATCCTTCTTGAATTGGGGTGCCCAGAACTGGACACAGTATTCAAGATGGGGTCTAACCAAAGCAGAGTAGAGTGGTACCAGTACCTCCCTCGATGTAGATACCATACTCCTATTGATGCAGCCGAGAATTGCATTGGCTTTCTTGGCTGCCGCATCACACTGCTGACTCATGTTCAGCTTGTGGTCTATGAAGACTCCTAGATCGCTTTCACATGTACTACTATCTAGCCACGTGTCCCCCATCCTATATTTCTGTATTCCATTTTTTCTACCTAAGTGTAGGACCTTACACTTCTTTTTTTTATTAAATAATAAATTTTATTATTCTCAATACTTTCAAATCAGAACATATGTACATACAATACAAAACAATACAACATACAACCAAAATACATGTACACCTAAATACAACAACAATAAACAAACAACAAACAAACAAAAAAGAAAAAAGAATAATAATAATAAAATACATACCCATTCTTAATCCCTACTTTTATTAAACCTTATCGATGATGCATATTCTATATTTCTCTTGCATCACTTCTTCCAGATCTTAATACTTCCATTTCCATCTTTCCATACTTAACCCATTCTTCGTACATCCCACACACCTAGACTTCTTTTTATCTATCCATTGGGCGCAACTTTCCTCTTCTTGTCCTCAGCTTACCTTCCTGCTTATTTTTACAATAATGCTTTTTCTGCATTCTACTCTATTTTACTTCCTCTTCTAAATATATCTTATCCTTAAATTACAACTCTTACTATATAGTCACATTAGTCACATTATACTTACTTATACTTACTTTTCTACCATCTTGTCTAATTCACATCTATAATCCTTATCTTAAATATTATCATCAATCTCCTCATTTAATTCCTCTTATTTAATATTCCAGATTCTATATATGTGTATAAGTATACATATATATATATATATATATATATATATAAAAACATATACATATATATATATATATATATATATATATATATACACATTTATTATTTCTCTTTCAGGACCTTTACATCATAATTCTTTCTGCAATCTATTATTCATACATACCTATCAATGCATTTTTATCCCAGTGCTCTTCCCATATTGGTTTTAAAATCTCCCATTCTCGATTAAACATTTCTACCGATTTATTCTGTAAATACAAAGTTAACTTATCCATTTCTGCTAATTCGTATAGCTTCTGTATCCATTCCTCTATTTGGGGAATATTTTCTGCCTTCCAATGTTTCACGAATATCATGCTTGCTGCGTAGATCATATAACATATGATCCTTGAATGTTTTTCCCTAATTCTTGTATCTATCTCATCCAAAATATTCAAGAGATATATTTTCGGGGAGATTGTAAATTTAACTTTAAGTACTTTCTCTAATTGTTTATGTATTTGAGACCAGAATATTTTTGCTTTTTCACATTTCCACCACATGTGGAAAAAGGATCTACTCCTTGGCATTTCCAACATTTAGCTATTTGCTTATTTTTATTCATTTTAGATATCCGAATCAGGGTTAAATACCACCTATAATATATCTTATAAAAATTTTCCTTTAAGTCATAGCATCTAGTGAAGTCATGATTTAATTTCCAAGCTCTCTGCCATTGATTTAAAGAAATTGGGTGGCCTATATCCTGGGCCCGTTTTATCATATTTGTTTTGATTATCTCCTGTTCTAATTCTAAGCTTAACAATAATTTGTAAATCTTACTTAAGGGCCTTTCTACTCCTGGTTTCATTATTTTGTCAAATTCATTTTCTTCTAATGTTATCCCCTTATCCTTCATATCTTCTTTATATTTCCTCGCCAATTGACTGTGAAGGAACCAATGTGTTGTAAAATTATCAGCAAATAATTCTTCTCTAGTCTTTAATCTAATATTTTCTCCTGATTTTTTAGTTATATCTTTGTATGTTAACCATTCTTTTGTTCTTATTTTCTCAAATCTATAAAATGCTTCATGTGGGGAAGTCCACATGAATATAATTTTTTCCTAAATTTTAACCAGATTCTTAAAATAGCTTTTCTAATATAGTGATCCAAAAATACCTTATTACTCCTTTGTTTATCGTACCAGACATATGCATGCCAGCCATAGTGTAAATTATATCCCTCTAAACTTAATAATTTTGAATTTTCTAATAAGATCCATTCTTTCATCCAAACTAACGTGGCAGCCTCATAATATAGTTTTAAATCTGGCATTTAATCCCCCTTTCTCTTTTGATTCTTTTAAATATTTCCATTTGATACTAGGTTTCCTTCCCCTCCAAACAAATTTACTAAGATCTTGTTCTCATTTTTTAAATATTCTATCATTCACTAATATTGGTAGATTTTGAAATAGAAATCCTATCTTTGGAAGAATAATCATTTTTATTGCAGAAATTCTCCCTAATAGGGATAAATTTAATTTTTCCCATTTCTTCAAATCCTCTTGAATTTCTTTCCAAATTTTCTTATAATTATTTTCAAATAGTTCTGAATTGTTCTTTGTAACTATAATCCCCAAGTATTTTACTTTCTTTACTATTTTAAATCCTGTAACCTTCATTAATTCTGTGTCTTGTAGTTGGGTCATATTTTTTGTAATCATTAATGACTTGTCTTTATTAATCTGTAAGCCAGCTATTTGTCCAAACTCTTTCAATGTTTCCATGAGCAGATTAATGCTTTCATTTGGATTTTCTAATATTAATACCATATCATCTGCAAACGCTTGGATTTTAAATTCATGTCCTTTAATCTTCATACCCCTTATTTCCTTATTATTTCTAATTTTAATCATTAACATTTCTAAACATATGATAAAAAGCAATGGCGAAAGTGGACAACCCTGTCTTGTATCCTTGTTTATTTTAAACGAATTTGATTTCTCCCCATTAATTATTAAGCACGCTTTCTGATCTCCATAAATTGCCTGTATCCGATCTCTATCTCTTTTACCAATTCCTACTTTATTTAATACTTCGAACATAAAATTCCAACTCACATTGTCGAAAGCCTTTTCTGTGTCTAAAAATAGCAATGCCAATTCCTTTTGATTCATCTTTTGATAATATTCTATTGTATCTAAAATCACTCTTATATTATTTTTTAATTGTCTCCCCGGTAGAAATCCGTTTTGGTCTTCATGTATCCATCCTGTCATTATTTTCTTTAATCTATTTGCTAATATTAAAGTAAAAATTTTGTAATCTATATTTAACAATGAGATTGGTCTATAGTTTCTTTTATGTAATTTATCTTTACCTTCTTTCGGGGTTAACACAATATTAGAGTCTATCCATGAATTTGGTAATTCTTTATTATTATTAATAGAATTTATAACTTGAACTAACAAGGGAGCCAATAAATCTTGAAAGGTTTTATAATACATTGCTATAAATCCATCTGGTCCCGGTGCTTTGCCTTCTTTCAGGCTCTTTATTTTTTCTCTAACTTCCTCCAGTTTAATCGGTTTATCTAATTCTTCTCTCTGATTTTCTAACAAGCTCATAGTATCTACTTGTCCCAAAAAGGCCTCCATCCTATTCTTTTGTTCTTGTGATTGGTCCTTCTCTTTAAATAATCCTTCAAAATAATTCACTAATATATTTTTAATTTTGTTTTGTTGATAATGAATAGTCTGTCCTTCTCTCAATTCACTAATACTAATTTTTTCTCTCTCTTTCCTTAATCTATATGAAAGCCATCTTCCTGGCTTATTTGGGTGTTCGAAATATCTTTGTTTCGTAAATTTCAATTTCCTCTCCATTTCTTCCATTGTCAATAGGGATAATTGCTTCCTTAATATTTGAATAGCCTCTAGAATTTTCCTATCTTTGGGCCTTTCCTTTAACTCCCTTTCTTTCTCCTGAAGTTTGTTTAATATATCTGTTTCTTTTTCTTTCTTACATTTAACTATCCAAGCTTTTTGGCTTATAAAAAAAACCCCTCATCACTATTTTACTAGTTTCCCACACTATCTGCACCGATTGTTCTTTCCCCATATTATTTTCTAAAAATTCTTTCAATTTTTTTTTTGCTTTTATTATTATCGATTCATTTCTAAGTAAGCTTTCGTTTAATTTCCAATTCCAATTATTTTCGCCATATTGTAAAGTTAAAAGTATTGGACAATGGTCAGATATAGTTCTAGGTAATGTTTCCATGCTAATAATATTTTTTTTTAGTTCTGAGGATATGAAGAATCTATCTATTCTCACCATGATTTATGTCGATCTGAATAATATGTGAAGTCTTCTTCATTTCTATTTCTATTTCTTACATCACTCACTTCTTCCAGGGACATATAATCTAGTAAATTGAAAAAACTTCTTGGTAATTTTCCTTGATTTGCTTTAATGCTACTCGAATCTACGCCTGATCTATCTGTTGAAGGATTCAGAACCCCGTTCCAGTCACCCAATAAAATCATTTTATGATTCCCTAAATCCATTAGAGTTTCTAATAGCTTCTGATAGAATTTACTTTTATTCTCTTAAGGTCCGTATACCGCTACTACTAATACTTTTAAATCTTTAATTTTTACCTCTACTGCTACAACACGGCCCAAATTATCATTATAAATTTGTTCTGCTTCATATTTATTATTCACATATATCGTTACGCCTTTTCTTTTTTTATCAATTGAAGATGAGAAGCTTTGCCCTAGTTTTGGGTTTTTAATATATTTCAATTCTCTACTTCTAATATGGGTTTCCTGGAGTGCTATCACATCAACTTTTAATTTTTCTAAATGGTGGAATACACATTTCCTTTTGTAAGGAGGGTTTAAGGCCCGAACATTCCAAGATAAGAATTTCAACTTCATTCTCTTTTAACTTAACTTAACTTAAATTGACTTGATGTCACTCAATTCCTTCTATTTGTTCTTCTCCCGCTTCTAAGTCTAAGTCTTTTGATTAGTTTTGTTCTTCTTCTACTTCTTCCTCTTCTTCTTTCTTTTCCCGTCCTTTCTCTGGCTCTTCCTCTCTCTGCATTCTTGCCATTTCCTGTTTCATTTGTTCTTTCCTTATTTCCTTTTCCAGTCGTTGAGTTTTCTGTGTTTCCTCTTTTTCCTTATCGTCTTGTTGTTCTTGCATCCGTTTCCTAATCTGTTTAATTCTTCTTTATATCTTCTCGTAAATTCTTTTGCTTTCATGATTGTGGTCAGAACGAATCTTTTCTGTTTCCACATAAACGATACTCCCTCCATTCTCTCCCATGTATATCTTATTCCAGCTTCTCTTAAGGTCTGTGTTAAGAAGTTATATTCTCTTCTTCTTTTAAGCAGGGCTGGGTGTATATCTTTAAATATCTTCACCTCCATCTCTTCTATCACAAGTTTATTTGTATAGCTGCTATTCAAGACCAGGTCCTTCACTCTTTCTCTTAAGAAATATATTATTATGTCCCGAGGTAATTTCTTCCTTTTTGCCACAATCGAATTAATACGGAATGCTCTGTCAATCTCTAAATCCAATTGATCCGGTTCCCAGCCTATAAAATGCGCCAATGGTATCATCAATCTCTGGTATAAATTCTCTTGATCTATTTCTTTCAGTCCTCTTATTTTGATCGACTTACTTCTGCTTTTTATATCCATGGCTAACGTTGTCCTTTCCAGTTGTTCCGTCTTTCCTTCCGTCCTTACTATCTGATCTTCCAACTTCAACGTCTTTTCTTCCATTAATTCCACCTTCTCACTTACCTGTTTCAGTTCTTTTGTAATATTGTCTAATTTTCCATTAAAGACTTCTAATTCTTTCTTAATATCTGTTTTAATTTCCATTCTCATTTGTTTCATTTCCGTTCTGATTTCTTTCATTTCCGTCATAAATACCGTCGTTAACTTCTGTATCTCTTCCATTACATCTGATCCTGCTTTTTGGCTTGCTCCTTGGCTTTCCATGGTTGTTGTTTTCATTTCCAAACTTGGCAGTTTAATTTCTGTCGACGCTCTTCTTTGAAATAAAGTTTGTATTTGCATTTGTGCTCCTATTCCAGCCTTTCTTTTCCCTGCTGACATCATCTTAATTATTTGTTCTGGTACACCGATATCTTATCTTACTCTCAGTATTTCAATATTTCAGTATATCAATTCCGATCAGAATAACAGCGTAACAATGTAACAATCCCGATCAATATATCAGTATATATGTATACAATGTCACTATAACTATATGTAATATAAATTCTTAATTCAATTCCAACCCACTCAATTAAGTTCAAATCAACACTTCAATATTCCTTATATTATAATGTTAAATTATGTATTCTATTTAATTATATTGTAATTAACTGTATTTAATTATTATATGTAATTCAATTCAAGTCCAACTCCTTTCAATTCAATTATATGAGATCAAACCACTTAGCCCCTCAACACCCTCTGAACATTATAATTTTCCATCTCCAATAATTTACTGATCCCTTTTAGCAATTCACCTTCCACTTTCACACTCGTTTTCTTTCACCATCACTTTCACTTTCCCAGTCTCTCCTTCTTCCTTCCTTTCTGCTTTCTTCCCAACTCTCACCCCCTTTCTCTATCCTTATCTGTCTCTGTCCTTATCGTTCGTCGATCTCCTCTTGTCGTCTCCCCTCTTCCAACTTTCCCAGGCTCTCTTTGTCTCATTCTCGTCCTCTCACCCCTCGCCGCTTTCGTATGTCAGACGTCTCTCATCGCCGCTTTCGTACGTCAGTCGTCTCTCCTTGCCTCCCTCCTTCACTCGTCTCTCCTCTCCTCCCTCCTTCGCTGCTCGTCCTCCTTCCGTTGCTCTCTGTCAGACGTCTCTCATCGCCGCTTTCGTACGTCAGTCGTCTCTCCTCGCCTCCCTCTTTCGCTCATCTCTCCTCGCCTCCTTCCTTCGCTGCCTGCTCCCCGTCAGATGTCTCTCATCGTCTCCCTCCTCGCTCGTCTCTCCTCGCCTCCCTCCTTCGCTGCCTGCTCCCCATCAAACGTCTCTCATCGCCGCTTTCGTACGTCAGTCGTCTCTCCTCGCCTCCCTCTTTTACTCGTCTCTCCTCTCCTCCCTCCTTCGCTGCCCGTCCGCCTTCCGTCGCTCCCCGTCAGTTCACTCCGTCTGTCTTACATCCACTTTCACTGACTTTCACCAACTTCCCCCGCCTCTATCTTCCGATTCCTTCTGTCTTTCTGCTTAGACAGCCCTTCTCCTCCTCTCGTCTGCCATATGTCCGTCAACGATATCCCTCTTTCCGCTCACCTCTCGCCACTCGTCTCTCTTCTCTGCCTTGTTTCTCTCCTGTAGTTCCAGCTTATTCACTATTCCATGTCCCCTCGCTTCTCTCCATCCATTTGTGCCCACTTTTAGAAGTAAACTGCTGGTATTACTTTTCCTGGGACTATTTCTTGCTCTTTATTTACCAAGGCAGATGGCAGCGGGGACGGAGACAGAGACTAAAGACGCTGTCCGCCATGATCTGCAAACTGTAATTATGTCTGTCGCGGCCGTTTTCCTCCCCACAAGCTCCTCTTTTCACCTTTAAAATTTTTTCCAAGTCCAATCTCCTTTTAGAAATATCTGCCAATGTTTAAATTTAGCTTTTGAATTTTAAACTTCTAGGGAGCGGCGTAAAGAATCAGTCTTATAGCCTTATAGTCCAAAAATACAGTCACTCGCCCCTCTCCTTGCCGATCTCAGCGTTTTCTCACTAGGAACTCCTCTTTCTTTAGAGTTAGAATCTAGTCCTGCTCTTTTCTCTCACAGTAAAAGAGCGTCTGAGTGACTGCCCAATGGATTTTTTGCTTTTCGTACTTACTGGGTATGTATCAGCGGGGACACGTCTGGCCCAAATAGAGGGCACTCCATCGCGATAATGGCGGCTCTGCGATCCTCACCCCAGTCGTGCTTCTTTCTTCTCCTCTTCTCCTCTTCCTAACACACGCTGGGTTTAACGGATCCCCAACGAGCCTCCTCCGTGATCCCCTTTTATCCAGGGATAAATTTCCTCCGAATGAAATAAGTTTCGGAGGAAATTCCCGCTCACGATGGGTGGCAGAATCCCGGAGCTCCGCGAATTCCACCCGTTCGGCGTGTCGCCTCGCCGGAAGTCCCGACCTTACACTTCTCTCTGTTGAATTTTATTTTGTTTGCCTTGACCCAGCTCTCCAATCTATCCAGGTCATTTTGAATTTTGATCCTGTCCTCTGGCGTATTAGCAACCCCTCCCAATTTGGTATCATCTGCAAATTTGATGAGCATGCCCTTTATTCCTTCATCCAAGTCATTGATAAAAATGTTGAACAGCACTGGGCCCAGGACAGAACCCCACTAGTCACTTCTCTCCAGGATGAAAAGCAGCCATTCATGATCACCCTTTGGGTTCAGTCGGTCAACCAATTACAAATCCAACTAACAGTAGCCCTGTACAGCCCACATTTTACTAGCTTCTTTGCAAGAATGTCATGGGGAACTTTATCCAATGTATGTTTGCAATATGATCCCTAATGCTTCTACCTTTCCTGGCTCCAGCTTGGACAGCTGGCATTTGTTACTCCATATATGTTAGAAGTTTTTGTTGTCAAATTTTAAGCATGACTCTCCTTGCATAGGAAATTAATGCAATGGTCCTGTGGTTACTGCAGTCCCTGGAGTCCCCATTCTTGGAGATTGAAATGCATATTGTTTCCAATTTGTAGACCATTCTTTTATTTACCATATTTGTTGACAGACTAGAGTAGATTCTGTCTCTGTAGACTGAAGCAGGTCTATTGGTATGCCATCTCTTCCTGGTGATCTATTTCTCCCAAGTGCTCTGCGTACAGTTTTCACTTCACTTTCTAAAATTGATGGTTCACCTTCATATGATTCTTCCTTAAAGGAATCTGTCAACCTTTCATCTCTTTTATATAATTCTATCATCTTTTTTATTTCTACTTGGTCAGGTAGTGTGTTTCCCTTCTGCTTGTAGAGCATCCCCACTCTTGGTTTAAATTTCCCATTGATTTTCCAAATCTTGTTAAAGAACTCTCTTCTTCTTCTTTCTTTGTTATCATCTTCTATTTCTCTGCATTTATTATTACAATAGTTCTCCCTGTCCCTATGTACAAGTCGTTGAACAGTTGCATTGAGGGTTCTGACTTTATTTCTGTCACCTTTACTTTTGCTTCTCATCCATCCTTAACGGCTTGAAGAGTTTCATCTTCATCCATTGAGACTTCTCTTTTCTTTAGGCTACAGAGAGTGTCTGTTTGCATTCTTCCCTGACAATGTATCTGGCTTCAGTCCAAAGTTCTTCTGGCTCTCAGTCAATTAGGCTTAATAGTGCAAGTCTATTTTTTACATTATTTTTAAATTCTATAGGGAAGTTCTTGAGATTGTATTTTGGCATGATGGCTGGTTTAGTGTTCTTCTGTAGCATTATTCTAAGTATGATTTCTGTATTGGCCATCGGGTGATATCCATGTATACAATCACTTCTTGGATTGCTTAAAAAATGTGCTTGCGATGAACAAATTGTTGGCCTTGCAAAATTCAGTCAGTTGGTCTCCTGCTTCATTTCTTGATCCTAGACCAAGTTTTCCTACAGTCTTTGCTTCTGCTCTGTTTCCTGCTTTTGCAGTCCAATTGCCTATTATTAACAAGAAGTCTTGTTTTGGTGTGTGATCTCCTCCTGGGCTCCTGCATAGAGTCGTTCAATTTCTTCTTCTGCCTTTGTAGCTCAAGTGTAAACTTGAATTATGATTATATTGATGGGTTTTTCCTGATATGATTTAGTCAGACTTTGCGTTGTATTCTTTGACTGCTTTTGCTATATCTCTTCTCACTATAAATGTCACCACATTTCTTCTTAGATTTTTGTTTCCTGAGTAAAGCCCTGTATCTGACTCAAAATGTTCCATTCCTGTCCACTTTAAGTCACTCACCACAAGTGTTGCAATGTTTATATGTTCCATTTCTTGTTTTACTATGTTTAGCTTCCCTTGATTCATGTTTCTCACATTCCATGTTCGTACAATATGTCTTGTGCAGCTTCAGACTTTCCCTTTGCCTCTGAGCATGTCAACAACTGAACATCCTTTCAACTTGAGTCCAGTTGTGTCATTAGCCACAGCACTACATATAACTGTCCTCTGCTCTTCCCCAGTAGCTCATTGAGTGCCATCAGACCTGGGAGTCTCATTATCTCTTGTTTCATTTTGGATTGTCTCACAATAGTGTTTTCATAGTCATTCAAAAGAGGCTTACCATGCCTCCCTTTGCACAGTAACAAGTGTTAGCTATGGCACCACTGCCACTGTCTCTGAGAGATCCTCCAGCAGTGTTACTCCCACCACTGCTGTCCAGTCGCTGTTTAGTACATTTAGTCTGTCTCCTCAGGAAAAGCCTGTCTGAAATGGGAGACCCTTCCAGCAGCACTACTGCTGTCAGCAAAGCCTCTTGCCTCACAGGAGCATGCAATCCTACCACTTCAGAAAGGTAACGCCACTAGTGAGACAAACCACTTACATGTCTTCAAATTTATTTCAACAGAATAGATGTTAAAGGCAATATTTTTGATACTATTTTATTTAGTTTAATTTAAAATATTTGTTAGCCACTCTTCACTCATTAAAACACATTAAAATGCTTTACAAACAGCAGGTGGCAAAAATCCAGCATAAAAACACAAACCAAAACTATATTGTGGCAAATTAAATGGTTTTTACTTGGCATGCAAAAGCAAATTGACAGAGTTCCAGAAAAGGGTGCCACAACAGAAAAGGTCCCATCACACGTCTTTGTATGGCATGGGGGCCATGGCAGAGGGTGGGACCTCTGAGACCAATCTGTTCAGGTTCGTAGAAGAGCACACAGTCCAATAGGAACCTCTGCTGCTCCACGTGGTTTGCCCTGCCACTCCCTCCATCTCTTAGCATTAGCCAGCTTCATATAGATGTTGAATAGCATGGGAGAGTTAAAAAAAAAAAGTGTGGCACACCACAGAACAGCTGCTACCCGAGGTAGAGCAGCAACACCTTAGGATGCTCATCGCAATGCAGTTCCCACTCAAACAGCAAGTTTTAAGAGTTCCCACTCAAACAGCAAGGACAAAAGATGGATAGAAATTGCTGTTGTAAGAAATGACAAAGAATAAAGGGCTCCTGCCAAAAACAGCAAGAGATTTTCATATTTATCCCCTCATTCTATCCCTTTCCAATAACTTCTACTTCACTTTACCCCATGTCCTGAAGTCTCATTAGGTATTTGCCTGCCTCTGCTGGTGGAGCTGAGGAATGACACCTACTAGCACGGCACATATCTATCTAGACTTTAAAAGTTAGGGTGAGGCACAGGCTTTGGACAGCAATTCTAGGGCTTTTTTTAAACCACGTAATTGTGCTCTGGGTCAGGAAAAAAGAAATAAACAACTGTGTTGACAGCTTCTCCTGCCTATTATATGTTCATGACAAAACAAGCCATACTTTTGAAGTAGTATTGAACTCCAAAGCTTGCATTTTCCCTTTGTGCTGAAATTTTAGATTAGTTTGTGCAACAAATTGTTATCCAGGTGCAGTTGCAATTTGGAGAAGCAGGTATCTGTCTAAAAAGAATCTCTCTTTGAAGAACGCTCTTCTGTAAATACCTTAAGCATGTAAACAGCACAAGAGGATACCCTGGGTGGAATTGCTTCTTCAGAGAGGAATGC
Organism: Ctenosaura bakeri; assembly: GCA_948474755.1. NCBI lineage: Eukaryota > Metazoa > Chordata > Lepidosauria > Squamata > Iguanidae > Ctenosaura > Ctenosaura bakeri. The sequence goes on along the minus strand of CAOLHI010002380.1, from coordinate 129,710 downwards.
TCAAAAAGGGTTGAATTCAATTACATTTGTACCTAAGTTGTTCAAAAGAAATGGCAAAAAAACCCCGGAAAGGATCTGTCCACCCCTATAGCGCTGAAATAATTCCATCTGTGTTTGTATCTAGTAGTCTAAAAGGGATGCTTTGAGTGCACTGCAGATTTACTCTTTACTGAGGCACTTGAAAGGGGCTTTTAAAATGCATGTCAGTTAACAACAGCAACTGTCAATAGCCACAGACCTCACTTGCCTGATACAGCTATAGATCAGTGGCTTCTGCATTATTCTCTCTTCTGCTTCAGTTAGTGGAAAAGACTGGAGTGAATGTGTTACAAGGGATGAAAATCAAGGCAGAGATTTCAGTCTCATCTATCTGGCAGAACAAAAGCATATAAAACCTCCTTCTGTAATGCTTGCTTGGTTTTATTTGGTTGCTATCTTTTGATTCTGCACTCTCAGGGACCACTGTATTCACCAGACAATATAGTTTGCTGTGGTTGGGTCACACTTTAGAATAAAGTCAGCATCATTGCAAAGCCATAGAGGCTTCAAGGTTATGTGGCACATGACTGAGGGGCAAAGGAAAGTAATGGATAAGCAACCAAATTTCAAATCAAGAAATACCCCCAGTTTGAAACATACTGGGGGTCTCAGGCAAACTATAAGCTATCAGCCTCAGCCTTCCATGTGCAATATGAAGATAATGATATCGACCTCTCTTGCAGGGTAGTTGTGAGAGCTGCAAGAGCTGCAGAGTGGCTTGGAGTGAAATTCTAAACAGACTTGCTAGAAAGTAAGGTCTTTTGAAACAGACTCTGGTTCCGTATCCTGCTTTTGAGTAAGAGGAGGACCTTGAATTCTATCTAGTCATCACCACCCAAGCTGAACAAGGAAGAGCTGGCAAGACACTGTCACATGCTTCTGCAGCTCCACTTCTCAGACAGACTGAGAGAAACCAAACAGAAAGAAGTGGTCATTAGTGGCTAAGCACTCATTCCAGTTTGAATGAGGACAACCAATCTCACACACACAGAGAGTTGCTGCTACTGGCTCCCTCTCCCCTTTGTGAGCAAGCTGGCACTCCTCTACCCACCCCTTATCTAAGGATGGTAGAAAACTAAAGTTCCTAACTAAAGTAGGGCAGCTAGCCCTTCCATGTGCACATCTCCTGTGCACAAAGGAACCTACCCACTTCAGAAGCCACACAGTGAAGCATCACCGAAACCACTCCATGACCACTGCTTTCCCATTTCCTCCAAGGTACCAGAGTGAAAAGAAATGCTTTCACTCCTCCTGTCAGCTCTCCTCCACCCCTTTTTTTGTGAGCAGAGGACTGAGCCACTCAAGAGACAAAAGGCACTACCTCAGAGAAGGAAAACAGCCCATTGTACCCTCCCTTGTATGTGCACACACGCACACACACACACATAGAGTGCCAGATTCTGACTAGAAATAAAGACAACCTCCCTCACACCAGTCTCCAAGTACCTCTCAAAGACCCTTGCAATGCATCAGTCTCACCTCTTGGAGGTAGGAACAATAGAACTGGTTTGCCCAGACAAAAGATTCAAAGGGGTATACTCTATTATTTTCACAGTGGTCAATAAGGGAAGCAGAGTCTGTCCTATACTAGACTTCAGATTTATAAACAAACATATGAAGGACAGGCATTTCCAGATGAAGAGCCTACAGATAATTCAAGAACACATCTTTCCAGGGGATTTCTTCCTTTCAGCAGACCTTTCAGAAGTTTACTTCCACATTCTGATCTCTTCATTGTTGCAACTGCACCTTTGTTTTTGTAACTTAAATGCCCATTGCCACTTCAAAGCCCTGCCCTTTGGGTTGGTCTGAGCTTCTCAGGTATTCCCCAAAGTGATGATCACTCCTCTGGCCCACCTGAGGTGGCTGCGCATCCACATCTTCCCTTATTTGGATAATATCCTTTTAAAATCGCACACTCTTTCAGGGGCCTGACAAGCTCTATCAACCAACATGGCAGCCCTCTAAGACCATGGATTCTTAGAGGGCTGCCATGTTGGTTGGTAAAGCAGATAGACAGATAGGGACAAGCAAATGGGTCAGCTTTTGCCCACTCAAATGCTGATCCACCTAGGAGCCCTAATAGATGCAGAGACATTGCATTGCCCCTTCTCCAAAGATGGTAGGAAAGGTCAGGAGGAAGGTTCTTTAAATATATGTGTGTGTGTGTGTAATTAAATGAAAAAACAAAAAAACACATAATGTGAAAAGCGTAAAGGTGAAAAAAAGTTACAACAGAAAAATGCTTACATTTCTATTTCTGTCCAAGTCCATTAACATAATATACTTATTCAACATATTATAAATCATACTGATTATATATTTTTGTTATACGTGTCTGAATCTCATTCTCATTATACCCATTGCTATTATTTATTCTCATAATTAACATTTTTAAAAATATACTATTAGTAATTCCATTCTTATTTCTATACTTTTCAAACTAAATTTAACCTATTACTATTACTGAATGTAACCTTACTACTAAGTATGCTATTACTAAGTGTACCCTAAGTGTACCCCATCCCCAGAGCCAATTATATCTCAAGTTACTCAACCTTCCAAAATTGTAACTCTTCTTGTGGAGATGTGACACCTTCCTCTTTTATTAACACCTTTTCCACAAATATCCAGGAGAAAGGTTCTTCTGTTTTTGAAGAAGGTGTCTGCAGACCTAATGACATTGAGCTATTTACTCAGCCTAATGATGTCCTGTATTCATCTATTCACCTGGGTAAGATTTCATTCTCGTCCCCTGCAGTGGCTCCTCCAACCCTTTCAGGCATGCGTAGCAACACATCAGCACTTAAGAATTTGTCTTACCAAAGAAATTCACAGGTCCCTCCTTTGGTTGACAACCATTCACAGCTTATCTCTGAGAGTCCTCTTACAGAACCTTTCAAGGGAGGTCATCACTACAGATGCCAGCCTCCAGAACCAGGAGGCCCACTTCCAGGGCTTCTCTGTCAGATGGTTTGGACTCAATCAGAAAGAGTGCACAGCATCAAGTGGCTAAAATTTTGGGCCATCAGGTTAGCTCTTGTCCACTTCCAGCAAGCCCTCATAGGGTCACATGTCCTAGTCTGGATGGACAATGAAACAGTAAAATCATACTTCATAAAATCAAGACAGGGAGGGTTCATTCTCTCTCACTCCACAATGAGCCCACCAGCTTTTCTCCTGAGCAGAGAAGTACATCCTCTCCCTTTTAAGACAACACATTCATGGTGCTCTGAATGCAGAAGGGGACTTCCTGAACTGCCATACAGTAGAGCCAGGAGAGTGGAGCCTGGACATGGCAGTCTTTCATCAGATCTAGAAACACTTTGGAAACCTATAGGTTGACCTTTTTGCATCAAGCACAAGCCACAAACTTCCCAGATATTTCACCAGCCTCCGCTTGCACAGAGGAGAAACCCAGGATGCTCTTCATGCAAGTTGGCCCCAGGACAGCTGTGCACCATTCTTTTAATTCCACTCATCTCCAGGGTTCATAGAAAGATCAGACAAGAAGGAGCACCAGTCTTCCACATAGCCCCCATTGACCTTGCAGATCTCAGTTTTCCTATTTGTTAGCCCTTGTGACCCAGGAACCTCTTCTACTTCCAGTTCAATCCAACCTTAATCAGTCAGGGTCCCATTCTACATCCAGCCCACATTGGCTACAGTTAGCCACCAGGCAACTGAACAGCTTATCTAAAAATGGACTACTCTGAGACAGTGGTAAAGATTCTCTTAGCCTCCAGATGAAGTTCAGGATTTATGAAGCCACTTGGAAATCTTTCTCAGATGGGCTCAGAGGAGGCCTGTTTGTTCTCAGACAAATGGGTGAAGGAGGTTTTAGGCTTAACATTAGGCTTAAACCTAACACTCTACAGTGCCAAGCTGCAGCTTGGGCTACCATATTAATAACTGACAAGAAGAGACTTATTTCTTCCCATCCTCACATAAAGAGATTTTTAAGGGGAGCATATCTCCTCAGCCCACTGGTAGCTCACCACATCCCATCTTGGGATTTACATAAGGTGTTGAAAGTCCTCACAAGACCTCCATTTGAACCTCTGAAGACTGTTTCTGTCTAAATCTTATTTATGAAGGTACTCTTTCTCATGGCAGTCACCTCAGGCAGAAGAGTCTCTGAGCTGGCAGCCCTTTCTATAAATTCCTATCATTGTAGATTTGACCCTCATTCAGTCTCCCTCTGGCCTGATCCAAGTTTCTTACCCAAGAAATTCCCCCTTTCACCACACACAACCCATAGGTTCGCCATCTTTCTGTCTTCACCCAACCTACCCGCTTGAAAAGCAATGGCATAGATTAGATGTTAGGAGGGCTTTGAAATTGTTTATTAGATACACTAGGATATTTAGGAGAACAGAACTCTTCTTCTCCTTTCTGCCCACCTTTCTAGGTAAGAAAATTTCCCTATCAACAGTAATTCATTAGATTAAGGCCGGTATTTTCCTAGCCTATGACTCCTCAGCATGCCTAAGCCTCACAATGTGACAGGTCATTCTACCAGATCAGCAGCCACTTCGGTGGAATTTCCCACCAGTGCCCCTTCTAGAAGAAATTTGCAGGGCTGCAATTTAGGCAACCTCTTCTACCTTCATAAAACTTTACAATTGGATAACTTTGCCTCTGCTCAGGTCTCCTTTGGCAGACAGATGCTGCAACAGGTTCTGTCAGAGTGATTCAGTTGCTTGCCACCGTCCTTCCCAGGGTCTACATTAGCTGGGGTATCTCTTTTTCCTGGATGGCTTCAGCTCCACTGACTGAGAATGGCACATTGGGAACTTACCATGAACATCCATTCTAGCGAAGGAGAAGAAGCTATCCAACGCCTTCTATGGGTGGCAAGCCTACTTTTCCTTTTTTGGTGTGATCCTTTCTGTTCTCTTTCCTTGTTTTAATTGGCTTAGGATTCAGCTGAGGAGGAGCTATGGATACAATAGGAAAATATCTTACTAAAACAACATGTGATCCCTTGCCTCACCTGGGAGGCAACTTGAATTAGCCCTTTCCTGGATGGCTTCTTCTCCTTGGCTAGTGTGACCTTCATAGTAAGTTCCTGATGTGCCATTCTGTCCTCCTCCAGATTTTCATAGGACAAGAGCCCATGTATAAGTGTTGCTGTCTTCTTCAACCACCTTTCTTGTACTTTGGCGGGGCCTGTATGTACCCTATGTAACGTCTTCAATACAGCCATGTTCTTCTTACTTCCCCCTCTAGCTGGTGCCTACCTTGTAAATAAAAAGTTCATGGAGTTCACAACTACTTCTCAGCTGCTGCTTCTGAACCAAAAACACTCTTCCCTAGCTCCCAGTTGTGTGATCAAAAGGGATTAAATATAATCCTTTCAAAATGTTAGTTTTAAATTTTAAGCAAGGGTAGGAAAACTTTTGACCTGCCCAGTATTGTAGATCTTGACTCCATTGCCATCAGCTGTACTGGATGGGGGTGATGGGAACTGTATACCAAAGCATCTGGATAGCCGAAGGTTACCTACCTCAGCTTTACAGATCAGTACCTCTGCTACTACCTCTGTTCTCATACTTTGTTTTGCTCTTTTGATTTAGGAGAAGCTGAGCCTCCATTTTTCCTACTCCAGTCCGACATCTGCTTTTGTCCTGTGCTTCCTTCTGTCTAGAATACCACCTTCTCCCAATCTGCAAAGCCCACTCCTCCATCACCTTTCCTCACAGGTCCTTCTTCAGCCCTTTTCTGAATCCGTTTGCCTCAACCTCTGCTGATATGGTTTTCCTATTCCCCACCTTCTCTGCTAGATAATCCAGTCAAGTCTTCTTTGAATAATAGATAATTATTGAATTGAAAAGGGCACTTTCTTATTAATAGGGGTGAGAGATAAGAGCTCACTTATTTATCATGTGAGACACTTTTAAATCCAATTAAGAACTGTAACAGATGTTTCTAATTGCCACCCAATAACATAGATTCTGTGCTTCCACCAAAAGAAACAAATAAAAAATGAAATCAGACCCCCTGCAAAAAAGGATAAAAAAGGAATACTGAAAAAAAAATCTTTATGCTATATGGAGGTGTATGGAGGTGTTATTCGTGTCCAGTATTAACTGCCATACAATTCAAGGAGCAAAAAATCATAAAGGTGAGTGGTAGCTTTAGTTTGCTAAGCTGTAGGCTATCTCAAACAGGCATCTGTTTTGAAGGATATTTGAGGATACTCAGATTTATTCACATGTGATATGTCAAGTAATCCTTAGCAGATGTTTAGTCTAGTGGTTTTTCAGCCTCTGTTTGCGGGGAGTTCATGTTATTCCTCAGAAGGTGATCAAGGTTTGTTTAGTGAAAAGATCAATGGTGGGAGACCAAATTTTGTAAAACAGCATTACCAGTCCCCCTTGCAATGCACAGCCATGAACAATATCAAATACCTTCTTGGTTGGGCTTTCGACCCACACACAGCTCCAACAAGCCTGGCCAGTGGTGAAGATGAACTGCATATACCTTATAATGTGCCCAAGAATCTTTTTCTTTTTTGCTTTTCTTATTTAAAAAGATTGATTTAAAAAACCCCAAGTAGACAGCTATTTCAAAATAGATTTACAAAAGGAAATTACAAAAAAAGAAGGTTTTTTTAACATGCAAGAGTTCATTAACAGAGGAGCTGATGTATGATGGGTTCTCTAAAGGGAGGAACTTTGAAAACCTGCTGCTTTATTCTGTGGGCAGCCCAACTCAGTTCTGATTTTCAGTCCATCTAAAACAGAGGCTGTAGGCTTTCTTTTGGGGAGAGTCACATTTCTTACATTCTAAGCAGCACCTGGCACAGGGAACAGTAGATTCTAGAGGAGGCTCTAATATCCATTTTCCTAAGGGTCAAACAAAATCTTCTTCATTAAAGGCCTGTTAAAATCCCATGCTTTCTTACATCTTACTCTGTATGGAAAAACAGCTTGGGGCTTTGGCTGCAGGGAAGTTAACCCTTTCCTCTTGCATTGTCTTCCTTCTCTGTGGGATGTTCAGAGAGCTGCTGGAGCAAAGAGAAACAAGGTTTGCTAGCTGCCTGTGTAACATGTAGTTTGATCCTAAGAAGGCTAAGAATCAAGGAACCAGCCACATTTAATGCCACAAATACTTCTCCAAGAACAATTAGTTACGATGAACAAAAGGGTAGGAGACAGGAATCCTCAGCTGTACAGTGAAACCGCTAAGCTGGCTCATGTCAACTGGAGACATAACAAGGTGCTTTCATGCTTGCCTTCGTGTTAATAATTGTCTGTCCTTTGGCACTCGCATTTACATAATGCTGTAGGGAATTTGCAGTACAAGCAACACAAAGGAAACATTATTATTAATATTGGCCAGAAATTCCAAGCTTTTTAGAGTTTAAATGATGAATACAAACTAAAACAATCCCTGTAGAGCACTGAGGAAGTGGGGAGAGCGAGAGTGCTTATGAAACTGAAATAAGTCCCTTGGAAGAGTAAATCTTAAAGACGTGAAAATAGTAAAAAAGAGCAAGACTCAGTCTAGAGTTTGTTGCTATAAAAACTGAAAAGTGGTATACTAAAGAAGATTGACCGCTATGGTGTGGCATGTGACTTTGTATTGTTTCACACAGCTGTTGAAGTGTCCTCTGACACAATGGTTTATCTCTAAAACACCACAAAACTTTTCACGAACCACACTATTGTATCCTCTCGACTTTTTACTGTTAAAAAAAAACACAACCCTTCTCTATCAAGATAGGCTCATTACTACAATGCAGGTAAGATATGTTAAGCAAATGTGCATATATGTGGTTATTTTGTATATATTTTGTCAGGTTTTGTGTGACTACCAAAAGTTCTATATTCATACTTCTACTACTGCCTGAAATTTCACCTGTAATTGCCTACACATCCTTGATGTTTTCTTCACAGACTTAAGCACTAGAAATATGGTTTTAAAAGAAACAGAAAAATAAGATTCTCATATAGATAGTTTCTGCAGCCTGTCCCAGTTTCCATACTTAGACTCAGAAAACTGCAACGAACAGACAGTTCCTGTCTATGAGCGTTAGCCATTGCATAAACATTTCAGGTATTCTCTGCCAGGTAGGATTAAAGAAAAACACCTATATTAACGGAAACAGGTTTGGAATTTAGAGAAAATACTGCAGAAGAGCCTTTTTCCCTTTCCCCATTCTCTGTGTAAGAAAGAAAAAAGAAGTACACCTATCATTTTCCTTCAATTCCAGAGCAGGGAGTAACTGCAGATGAGAATTCTCATATCTGATCCATGCATAATATAATTCTCACATGTGGTCTCCAGCTTTGTACTCAGAGGCATGGGTCCTTGTATGGGCCACCAGCAGGACCTTCAACATCACATCTGTCCCGGGTATAATGACTTGTCTTAACCTTACTCAATAAGCAGGCTTCATGGATAGGTTTTATTAAAGATTAAGTTCTCAAGACAGACAACGTCTTTGCCAGACCTGAAGATGAACAGTGAGAGATACCAGAGCCAGCTGCTTTTGCCTTTGTAGGCAGGCACACATGGCTACAGTAGGATTCACTAGAGTAGAATCTCTTGCCCAAGTCAAGTTTTATTTATTGCATTGTTTACTATAGGCACAGTAAACCTAACACCAAAAGTCTATGTTTCTCCTGACATCCTGCACCATCCTCCAAATGGAGGTACTGCTGAAAAAAATGCAGCTAGATAGAGGAAGAGGAAGAAAAGTGAGGGCTGGGTGGGTATAAATAGACTTTGTAAAAAGGACATTTTTTTTCAATTCAGTACAGTATTATTTGAGAAATAAAGCAGTATCATTATATAAATCCTCAATGAATCACATTCTAATTTCCATTGTTTTAACTTGTTGTACTCTAAATAAAATTAACTAAACACGCTTCATTTAAATGCATCATGTTATTAACTTCTTGATTCCTTTGCTGGACTCTAATTTTGTATCCTAAATGAAAGTTTAAATTGACCCTCTAACACAAAATTATCTTTTCAGTTCACTCTTGATCCTTACCAAAGTTCCTATAAGATAAGTGATGTGGTTAACAATTCTAAGTCCATGCTAACTAACCATGAGTTTTATCATTCCCCAGTCCTCAATATCGTCATATTAATTTCTATCATCTTATCAATTGATCTATATTAAACATTCAAGCAGCTCAATTTTATTCTTTTCTAAAATAGTAACCCATTCTTCTCCGATCTTATTTTCATCTTTACCTTTAATAGCATTAGATGAAATGTCCATATTTTTCAATTCAAGGAATTCAAGAAACCATATGTCTATATTGGGTATGTCTCTGTCCTTCCAAGTTTTTGCCAGTGTGATTCTAGCTGCTGTTACTGCATAAAGTAGAGTTCTCCAATATTTCCTTTAAAAAGTAGCTTCTACTTCATGTGTTATACTAAGTTTTGGTGACAAAGGAATTTTTTGTTGAAAAATCTGACATATCCTAGTATGTATTGCCTGTCCACTCTCAGCCAAAGGGCAGCTGATAGGGATTAGAAGCACACAGCAATCAGCTCTTTCAACAAAATGACTCCTTATTTTACTCTAGTAAGGAAACAGACTCAAAACAAATATGAAGCAAACAACAGTCTCAGCAATATATATAGATCAAGACAGTCAACACTGTTCTAAGTGAGAGACACAGCAGGAGAAACTGGCAGAGACATGGCAGGAGACACGGTCAGTTAATCACCAATAAGTTCTGAGGGGGAATTGCTCAACGTTTATAGGTTCAGAGATCAGTGTAGCTGGCGCTTGATTAACTGCTGCTTTGTATAAATTTGCTGGGATCCCTTTGGTGCCTGCGCTGGGTGAAGGTGGGCATCAGTAAGTTATCTTCCATGTCAGAAGGAGCAGGACTCTCTGCTGGGGCTGACACTGCCCCCTGTTCTGCCTCTGGGGTGGGTGGTACTGTCTCCCTCTGTTCAGCAGTTTCGACTGTTTCAGTCTCAGAGTCTATGTCTAGGTCCTGGAAGCAGGGCATGACACTGCCATCCAATACACCTTCCCCTTCAGGCAAGTCCACCACACGTGGTAAAATGTCCCTAACTCTTCTTGGCATTTCCGGCGTTTTCCTGTGCTGGTTTTGTAAATGTTACAAAATTTTTCAGGTGTCATATGCCAGCGGTGGAACATCTTTAAATGGTTCTCATGAAGGTTCTGTGCAGAAATGAATTTTTGAGTAGATTTCGAACATGTTCAAGCTGAACAGGTTCTTTAAAATTTTGGGACCATTTTATTATTGAATCTTTTATAATGTCCTCTTCTCTTTCTCACAGTAACAAGTGTTTATAGATTTTTGACATCATCTGGTTTGGTTTTTCAAAAATGATTTTCTCAAGATCCTTTTTCTCTTTTTGCATTTTGAAGCCCTCCATTTTCAAGTCCATTTTGAACCTTTCACCAAGTTGCCTATAAGGGAATCAATTACATTTAAATCCACCTGTTTCCAGTTCTTCTCCTGTCAAATCTAACATTTCCAGTTGAAATAAAAATTAGAATATCTTGATATCGTAGCCATTTCTCTGTCATATTTCTCCATCTAATCAAAGAAAGCCTCCTGCAGGGAGACTCAAAGGGGAATCTTATTGTAAGTCAAGTTTTTAAGTTTGATCCATATTCTTAGCGGCACTTTTCTAATATAATGGTTCATGAAATCTTTATCTTGTCCTTTCTGTACCAGATGTATGCGTGTAAACTTCTGTCAACCAGCTAAACCACATTGAGTTGTTACCCTGACTTCTGGGGGTCTCTGGGGGAAACTTGGATTTGCTCCAAAAATACAAAGGTTAGGTAAATTAGCAGAGCACTGCTTAGCATAGCAGAGGGCAGGGCAACACAGCAAGATCTTTAACCCTATGTTTACGGAGTCAGACTGTACAAGAGAGACAAGGCAAGTGTCCAATTAAAAGTATTTTATGTAGCAAAATTGGCAGAATTTCCACTCACACAAAGCAGTCACTCACACAAGCGCACAAGGACTACTGAGTCTGAAAGACATAAGAGCGGGAAGAGCTAAAGGAAAGAAAGTGTTTATACTGCACCTGGTCCTGAAGACTGCAGCATGGGAAGAAAAGCAAAACAAACAAACAGGGCTCAGCGGAGAAAGAATGCTGGCAGAATGCCAGATGCTAGTCCAAAGAGAGCCCCAAAAGAGAACTCAATTATAGGGCAAAGTATGCCTGGGTGGCAGACCCTTTACTCGGAAAAGAACAAAAGCTGAGTTATGAAGATGGACCTCATCTTTGTAGTTCCCGCAACTGCAATCACTAACCTCATCCAGGAGACATTTAGTCTCTCAAGGTGTCAAAGTTGCAGCCGGCCTATTTGATGTGTGTATACGTGCCTTCCAAGGTTTTCCTCTGGATATGTGACTGAGGGATATTTGGTCTGACCTTTGCCAGGGGGATTTCAGCCTTTAGACCCGGATGTCTACATTTCCATCCAGTGAACCTCTGGCTCAATAAATAGATAGATAGTAAATAATTCTCTTCCCCAAGATAGGATCTGTCAGCAGGTAATAAATATCTCACTCCCGCTGTCAATAGATAATGAATATTTCCTTTCCGCTATTAGCTGAGGTTACAGAGTGACAGCTCAAACCAGAGCATTCCCTTTGAGCTGCCTTTCACGGTGCCATACTTCTCGGCCTTTTGGCTAAGATCAAGTGTAGTATCTGTTCTTATCAGTAAAAAAGACCTTCTGTGCCATAGGTTTTATTAACTGAGGTGTACCCATAAAACTGGTATTCTTCTTGCAGTGAATTTTCACCATCTGACTTTCCTAACATGATTGCAGCTTATTGTGAACAAATGTATCTGCCAGCATGATACATGACAAGGAGCATGCTAACCCTTCTAATGGTCTAATTTTGCAGGAGGCCGTGTGTTCATGAATCCTCAGGACTGTGCCCAGCATTTGATGAATGGTGACACACTGAGTGGTGTTTATACTATCTCCTTGAATGGGGACCTCAATCAGAGAATACAAGTGTACTGTGATATGACCACAGACGGTGGTGGATGGATTGTAAGTGAGCACCAATGTTTGCATACTATCCAGTTCTTTTCCCCTTCCTGGCCATGACCCACATATGTGCATGGTTTTAAAGATCTGACAGATTTATTTGATATATGCATTGAGATTTGTAAATTGTTTCTATCAATATACACAGCTCAGAACCAATTATTTCAAAGACAAAGGCTTAAAAATAGAGGACCACATCATCCCCATACCAACCTGTCCCACAGCTTCCTAAAGGTTGGCAACATACCTTCTATCTATCCCTGTTAACTGAAGGCAATCCTGATTTTCTGGTCACCTGTACCAACTAAGCCACTGACTATACCTTGCCCCCTTTGAGGTCCTTGGGAATGCCTCACAAAATTTTTCTTTGGACAGCCAGTGTTATAATTCTTGATTTGGGTTATTGATTCTTGGTGGTTCATTTTATTCCCATAAATCTTTGGTACAGAAATCACATGGGTGAGCAGGAGAAAGTGAGTGCATAGACTCTCATGCAACACAGACACATCAGCTTTATATAATGTATGGTTTGCCATTCAGTATCACAACTAGTGAATTTTATGCTGAACTGCTGATAACGCATTCTAGGATGGTTACTGTTTTTTTAAAGATTTCAAATTGTAACAAAACAGTTTACAACTGCATAAATGAAGAGAGTCTATTGAATAACTCCCCCATAGAAGCTGCCCCAGTTCTGCTAAGCCCTAAGCTCTTCTGTTTTAATTTGGTAGGGATGATGGCACATAGTCCTGGCCTTAGGAAAACACTGTGTTAGTTAGACCAGTTTCATATCACACCTGCCCCCCGCAGCATTATTCTTTTTAGAAAACAAGAAAGGCATATACAGGTTTATATGTTACATGTAGTTGGATGTTTGCTTTAAATATGAAAGAAAGCCAAGCCAAGCACTGGTCAAAAACCAGAACAATTCTACCAGGGTACTCCATTTTCTGTGTCTTGGGACTCTGTTAATAATAGTTACACTCCATGAGATTCCCTGTGATTATTTGACACTTACCTTCCACTCCATTTGAAAGTGAAGCTGAAGCTGATTCATGATACCATCAAGGAAATTAATCGACAGTGTCTTTTGAAATTTCTATGTTCACTGCTTAACATATGGCAGCAGCTACAGGGAATTTACAGCAGGCCTAGGATGTCCTACTGCAGGCCTGAAGGCAGGATTTCATCTGGAAATCAACTGCTTATTTCTGAGTGGCGCTACTAAATTTTAATTGAGGCATAGTAAATAAATGTTACTGCCTTGCTATGCCATGGAGAGTCTGAAAAAGCAGAAGCCCACTGCCAATGAAACTTCAAGACAGACACCAGAAGCACATTGTTTCTACAAATGCCCAGCTGATGAAACCTTCCATGTTTCTGAAGCCCTTCTTACCAACAGATGCCACATGAAGCCTCAACATCCATAATAGATTTGACCAAGTGACCTGAGAATAGAGACGGCCACACGAGGATGAGAGTTTTAAATGGAAATGCCATTCATTCTGTGATCACATGATCAATTCCTGGCTTAAGGGCCCAGCAAACTTAAATTGGAAAATAATAACAGCAGGGCCTCAAACAACTTCCCATCTGCATCATGGGTACAGCTACTAATTGGAGGAAATATTTGGACTATCTTTTTTAGTATCTCACAAAAGCATCTTGATAATGACTGGAAAAAACAACAGACTTGCATATTCCCAACTTGCATATGGGAATATGCAAGTCTGCCAAGTTCAAGCTGGCTGAGGTTCTCTTTCTTCCTCAAAGCCTGTTCTGACTCTGGTTCATATTTGGCTGCTAACTGTTGGCTTTCGTCACGTGGATTGCATTTGTTGTTTTTACACTGTCTGCATGTTTCCATATCTGCTTCCCCTCTCCTTACATTTATTTTGTAAATTCATATCAGACGTAGCTGCAGAGAGGAAGGAAAAATGAGAGCATTCCCCCACAATGAAAATTCTGCCCCAATGAAGTTTTTCTTCAGTCCCCAAATTTTAGCATTGCAGAAATGTAAAAGTTCAGTTGAGCATTTAGAAATATAGTTTAGGTGTCCAAAAAAGAGGGAGAGGCACCGTTACTAAGGGAATACGAACACATCAAGTAAAGAAGATCTAAGTATCAATTATTTTTAGTGTATTTCTGAAATGCTAGAAATTTGGAGACGGGAACAGAATTTCATGGGAGGACAGAATTCTTATTTGGAGGGATGATACCCTCATTTTGCCACTACCATTGCCCAGCTACATTTCTGATTCACATATACCAGTTTGATGACTACATGTTTGGTTCTGGGATGTTAGGAAAAGGTGATATCAAAGTGAAAAGCCAATGAATTGCTTTACCCACCTCTGTTTGTCAGCCCAGCTAGATCAGGTGATCTGAAAATACAGCAGGGCACTCCCAGCTTTATATAACTACTGTGTCAGGGCTGCCTTTTCAGCCCAAGCAAATTGTCATCTATTGCAGTTTTTATCTAAATTCTCTGCCCTATCCAACCTCTCCTGCCTCTGATCCCTCTGGTCTTTGCCTACCTGTCTGCCTAAAAACCTGGCCATCTTTCTGTCTTGTGCTAATTCCCCTTTGGTCTTTTAGAAACATGGTTGCTACCTCTAAAGTAGACTTAACTGTCCTGCCCTCCCCTGCATACCTTTCACTTTTCTGAGGCCTAATTGGTCTAGGCACATTCACTCATGGAAGGAGAAAAAAGTTGCCATGAAATACACCTGTAAGAAATGGGGAGTAAATGAGCTGTGCAATATCAAATCCAAAGATTATATGCTTCTAGACTTAATGTTGAACCAATTAGGTGAGTGATAAAGGGGTTAGCTAAAGGGAAACAGAGGCCATTTCCGCACTAGACTGTCATAGCACTATTATTATTCTTCGTGGTCTCTGTGCCTCACACAATGGGAATCTTCGCACATGCGCAGTAGCTTTTTGGAAAGTTCCAGAGCTGAGTAGCTTGGCGGGAACCCCTCCCCCACCCGATACTGAGCATGCTCAGTCCCTCCAAGCCAGTGGTTTCTCCTCAGTTTCTTTTCGTCTGCTGACCTGTTAGCAGCTTGGAAGGCTTCCTCGCTGAGCAGTTCTTCTAATTCTTGGTTTTTTCTTCGTTTTTCTTGTCTCTTCACAACAAAAAACTGTAAGAACTCTTCCCCCTTCTTATGTCGTCTCTGTTTAAGTTGTGTATGTCTTGCGGCTGCAAGGTTTCTCTTTTGGACGCCCACCCCAAGTGCTTGTTCTGCCTCGGGGAGGACCATAACGTTCGCGCCTGTTCTATTTGTAAGGATTTCACCTCCCAGACTCTGAAGAATACAGCTTCTCGGTTGAAATCCTACTACTGGGAGCAAGAACTTTGTCTTAAAGAGCAGGTGGTTTCCAATATCACTCTTTCCACCGTTTCGGTATCAACACCTTTTTGACGTCCTCTGCCTCAGTCCTGAAATTATCAGTAATGACTGGTCCCTCGGTATCGAACCCTTCAGTACCAGTACCGACCTTGACCGCACCAGCTTTACTGTTGATATCTTCTTTGCCGAAGATTCCAAAGCTCTCCAGGATGCCTACTCTTCCATCTGCCACTGGAGATGCTACCTTGACCTTGCAGCAGGCTCCCATTCACCAGCCCCGCAAGGTCCCTACTTTGGTGGAGCGTAAACAGACCTCTTCACACCATCCTTCTGTTTCCTCCAATAAGGAGAAAAGAAGAAGAAGAAGGAGAAGCACCATTCTCCTTCTCCTGCTGCCCATTCACCAGCTAATTGACCTTCTTCTCTTGGTCCCTTACCGACACCTCCTCCGACGCAACCTGCGATGTCTACCATCAAAGAGGATGATACTCCCATCCTTTCACCGGTGCAGGATGCTGCCCAGCTCCCAGTGCTCTCAGTTCTGGCTGCTGCAGATTTCATGTCCAACTTGGACCGTCGGCCCTCACCACCGGCCTCTCCACCTGTTACGTCAGGCCAGTCAGGAGATGGGGATCTGCAAACTCCACTGGCCCTGGCCCTCTCTTCTGGCTGTCCCAAGTTGGACCGTCTGCCTGTTTCAGACACTACTTGGGCTATTTCCTGAGGCTGGCCTCAAGTAAGTGTGGCCCGCTCTCCAGGACACGGTGAAAGGGGTAGATCCCCACGTCGTTGCAACTATGGCTACCACACCGCTTACGAGACTTCGTTAGCTAGAGTTGATTTGCCTTTCTCATCAGCCTCCTATATCGCCCAGTATGGCCACAAGCACCTTTGGAGAGACCAACCCGGCTCCTACCACTCATATTCACCTGCCTATCATGACTGGTACCATCCCGATATTCGTCGTTGGTCCCCTTACCGCTCTCGACATTCACGTTCCCCATCAATCTCCTTTGGGGTCTCATTACCGATGCTCCCCTTGGTATCGCTGCTCCAGATCTCGTTCTCAGTTCTGATCAGCCTACTACCATTGTTTGCCATCTTGGTCTTGTCACTGGTCCCGAGACCCATCGCCTCATCATCGGGTCATTTTGCTGCCGCCTCAGGTGACAGCAACGGTGGCCTGGCCTCTGCTGGATACTCACCCTGTATCCACTCTGCCAACATCTCTGTCGGCCATGCTATCGATGCAGCCCGTCGTCATACTGATCCTGACCGTCCTACCCATTTCATCAGCATCGACCTTGGTACTGCTTCATATCCCGACCTCGGTACTGGTGCAAATTCCAGTCTCGCTTCCAGCTCCATCTGTTCCAACAGTCTCTGCTCCCACTCTTCTGGCTGTTCTTCCTGTAATGGGACCTGCCCAACATCGTCGTTCTCGATCCCCTCACTCATAGTCTTCTTCTTCTGATTCTTATATTCCGATGGTGGTTCAACAGATTCTACAATGCAGTCTCATACCTCCCCACCTTTAGCATTTGGGGACCCATCTCCTGATTCAGCTCCTGAGGACATCAAGCAGTTCTCTGACATATTAGTCAGAATGGCCAACACCTTGAGCCTCGACATTTCTGGTACTGCTCCTACGGTACAGGACACAGTATTCCACTATGTCGACACTCGGCCTCCGTTGATGGCTCCAATTCCATTTCTGCCCATCTTGCAGGAGGTTTTGAAACATCCTTGGGCCCAGCCAGCATTGCTTCAACCAATCTCTCACCGCCTGGAACATCTTTACCATACCCAGAAGAAGGATGTTGATTTCTTACTCAATCACCCGACTCCTAATTCAATTGTCATTGAGTCATCCCAAACAAAGGGGGACAAAAGGGCCCACATGACTCCACCTGATCGTGAGGGCTGCCGTTTGGATGTCTTCGGCCGTCACTTCTAGTTTGCCTCCTTGTTGATCACTAGGATTTCTAACACTCAAGCTTGCCTGGCGGCCTATCAACGTAACATCTGGGATGGGGTTTTTCCCCTGCTTTCCCACCTGCCGGATGACCACAGAGCTACTGCCGTCCAATATTTTAATGAGTCTGTTGCTCTCTCGAATCAACAGATTTTGTTGTCCCAGTATGCTGTTGAAGGTGCAGCGCATGTGATGGTGGGTGCAATCACCCTCTGTCAATTTGCCTGGCTCTGGTCCACGGGGTTGACTGAGGATAGCAGAAAAAGGATTCAGGACCTTCCCTTAGATGGCCAAAGACTCTTTCATGTGACTACAGATGATGCTATGGACCATCTTATGAAAGCTCGACTGACAGCTAAGAAGATAGGCCTTCATCCAATGGCTCAACCTAGAAGACCATCTTCATCCCAATCTTCATGGAGGCACCCTTCCTACTCTTATAGGCCGCGCTCTCATTGCCGCACGTCTCACCAATTGTCCTTGCTGACTTCTTTCCATTGCTCCTTTAGACGACGTCAACCGTCTTCCAAGAAATCCCCTTCGACTGCTAAGTCACATTTTTGACTTCCCTTGCAGGTCACCACCTCTGCCTCTCTATCATTTGCCCAACCACCTGTCCAGAACCACAGGACTAGCTCGCCACCTCAACACCTGGTGCAAGATCACTTCGGACTCCTGGGTTCTGACCATCGTCCATCTTGGCTACACCATTGAGTTTCGTAATACTCCTCTCAGTGTCTTTTACTCCACCCCTGGCAGCCTGGCCCTTCTTGAAGAAGTCAAGACCCTCCTCCTCAAAGGGGCCATAGATTAGCTGCTGACCTCGGCCAAATCCGCCGGCGGCTTCTCCCAGTACTTCACTGTACCCAAATCAGATGGCACTCTCCAACCCATCCTAGACCTCAGGGGGGTGAACTCCTTCATTTCCCCCTGGAAATTCAAGATGGTCACCCTGTCCTCCATTCTGCCTTTCCTGAGGCATTAGGATTGGTTCGCATCCATTGACCTACAAGATGCCTATTTCCACATTTCTAATCACCCCCCACCACAGAAGGTACCTCCGATTTGCGGTTGACGGCATCTGTTACCAGTACAGGGTCCTACCGTTCGGTCTGTCCACAGCCCCCAGCATCTTTACCAAGCTCCTGTGGTATCTTACCTCCACATGAAGAACATTATGGTGTATCCCTATCTGGACGATTGGTTACTGGTGGTGTCCTGCAAACAGAAACTGTACGAGGACATCCACGTTTCCCTCTCCCTTTTTTCTGATCTCGAACTCAGGATGAATCCTAAGAAATCGTACTTGGAACTTTCACACACCCTGGACTTCATCGGGGCCACTCTGGACTCCACTTTCACCAGGGCCTTCCTACCCGTGAGGCGCGCTCGGACCCTGCAACAGGCCGCGTCCAATGTCCTGTGCAGTCCGTCCATTTCTGCCCACAGGATCCAACAGCTTCTCAGCTACGTGGCAGCCATGATCGTGGTCAGCTACTTGTCTCGCCTTTGGGTTCGCCCCCTGCAACACTGGTTTTTCCGGTGCTTCAATCCTCTGCTCGATGATCAACGCCGGATTCTGTGGCTCCCTCGTCCAGTATGGGACTCCCTTCATTGGTGGCTGTCCCCATGCCATCTCTTGTTGGGAATGCCATTTGTTGAGCCCCGTCCAACACTTACTATCATGACTGATGCGTCCCTCCTCAGTTGGGGAGCTCACTGTCACGATTTCGCAGTCCAGGGCCACTGGGCTGGCCTGGAGATGCATCTCCATATCAACGCGTTGGAGCTCTTGGCAATCCTCAAAGCTCTTCGGGCCTTTCGGAACCTCATTGTCAGACGGACTGTCCAGATCCTGTCAGATAACACGACAGCTGTCTGCTACGTGAACCAACAAGGAGGCACTCCTCCACTTTGCTCCATCTGGCTCTACGCATCTGGGACTGGTGCATTCCACTACGGATACATCCTGTTGCGATTCACCTAGCAGGACAGGACAACATGACAGTGGACAAGCTGAGCAGAGATACAGTGTGCCACCACAAATGGTCCCTCTCCGACACTGCCTTCCGGCAGATAGTGTCCTGGTGAGGCATTCCAACCTTCGATCTCTTTGCAACCAAATGGAACAGGAAGTGTCCCTGTTATTGCTCGAGAGCCGGCCTGGGCCCCAGCTCTCTCGGGGACGCATTCCAGTTCCCTTGGAGCGGGGAGTTGTTTTACATATTCCCACCGTTTCCTCTCTTGGGCCAAGTGGTGGCCAAGATTGCAGCGGACAGAGCAGACACCGTCCTTGTAGCCAAGGCAACATTGGTTCAGTCCCCTTCTCGCCATCACATGGGGCTGCAACATGAGACTTCAGACCATGCTGGACCTCCTTTCTCACTCAGAAGGTCGTGTGTTGCACCCAGATGTCCCTCTCCTCCACCTGCACGCGTGGAGGATAACGTTCTAGACTTTCCTGCTATCCAAGCTGTCCTTATGGCTGTGAGGAAGGAATCCACTCACAGATCCTATGACTACAAGTGGAGGAAGTTCGTAGCCTTTGCAGACTCCTGTAATGAGGCCTCTTCTCTGACTTCCCTGTCAACAGTGCTTCACTTCCTCTTGACACTGCAGGAGCAGGGCCTCACTTTTTCCTCCCTGAAAGTTTATCTCTCTGCAATCTTGGCTTATCAGTCACGTGGTTCTCCTTCCTCAGCCTTTTTCCGGAACACTACAGTCAAGTAATTTCTTAAAGGTCTGCAACACCTCTACCCTCCTATTACCCCACCACTTCGTCCATGGTCACTATCGCTCATCCTTTCTCAGCTCATGCACCATCCCTTTGAACCGATGGCCATGTGTGATGACTGTCTCCTTACCATGAAGACAGTGTTCTTGGTCGCTGTCACTTCAGTCAGACAGGCAGGAGAACTACTGCATTGCGTTTTGATGAACCATTCCTTGTGTTTCATCGGGACAAGGTAGTCTTACATCCGGACCTGTCTTTTCTTCCTAAAGTTGTCTCCGACTTCCATCTGAGTCAGGATTTGATTCTACCTACCTACTATCCTGATACTGCCTCACCTCTCGAGCGCTCCCTGCACTCGCTCAACGTACACCATGCTCTCACCTTTTATCTGCAACGGACCTCAACCTTCCATCAGATTCCCCACCTTTTTGTCTGCTGTGGTGGGCGCCGGAAAGGTCACAAGGTATCCACTCAACATTTTTCCAAATGGGCTGCCCAAACAATTCACCTTGCCTACAAACTTGCCAGGCAACCTCCACTGGTTCTGCTTCATGCCCATTCCACTAGGGCAATGGCCTCTTCAGTGGCCCTTCTCAGGGGAGTTGACCTACAGGAGCTTTGTTGTGTGACTACGTGGTCCCGGCCTTTGACCTTCATCCGCCACTACCGCCTTGACTGGGCCCGGTGTGATGTTCGCTTTGGTCATGCGATGCTGTCTTCTATCTTCTAGAACCTGACCCACTGTCCACCAGTAAGCCACTCAGTCTCCCATTGTGTGAGGCACAAAGACCACGAAAAATAAGAACAGGTTGCTTACCTGTAACTGTGGTTCTTCGAGTGGTCATCTGTGCCCTCACACACACCCGCCCAGTCTCCCCTCTTTCAGGTCCTTGCTTCAGCAGACTTCGAAAGTGAGGAGAGACTGTTGGCTTGGTGGGACTGAGCATGCTCAGTACTGGATGGGGGAGGGGTTCCCGCCAAGCTGCTCAGCTCTGGAACTTTCCGAAAAGCTACTGCATATGCACAAAGATTCCCATTGTGTGAGGGCACAGATGACCACTCAAAGAACCACAGTTACAGGTAAGCAACCTGTTCTTCCACTTCCTATGGAATCCTGGGGTTTGCAGTTTCAGGAAGGCCAGCCAGCCACTCCCTAAACCACAAACCCCAGGATTCCATAGGATGTTGCAAGCGGAATAATAGCGCTATAACAGTCTAGTGGAGAAATGGCCAGAGTGTAGAAGAAAACAACCTGTAATGCCTGGTTTTATCCTCACTCAATAAGCAGTCTTCATGGATAGGTCCAGAAATGAAAAATTAGTTCAGTACACAGAACTGAGGATGCACAAACAGTTTCACTTTTTTAAACACCTCTCATCGCTCCCAGTTCTTTCCCACTTGCAGTCCGTTCTCACACACTAACTTGTACCAGTCTGTTGAAATGACCTTTGTTCCCATGCTCCAAGCAGATTGCCCCGTCATCACCCAAACGTCAAAAGAAACACAGCATTACAGGAAGCACAGCAAGATGTCTTCAACATCTTTATCAGTGATTTAGATGACAGGATGGAGAGAATCTTTATCAAGGCTGCAGATGATACAAAACATGGAGGGTGGCTAACACACTGAAAGATAGGAACAGAATTCAAAAGGACTTTAATAAACTAGAAAACTGGGTGCATTTTAATAAAATGAAATTCTCTAGAAACAGATGCACAATTCTACACTTAGGCCACAAGAACCATATGCAGAAGTATAGGATGGGGGGATACATGGCTCAGCAGAACTACATGTGAACACAGCTTTGGGATTATTATTGGTCATATGTTGGATACTGCAGGGAAAAAAAGGGTGAGTGCTATTTTAGCCTGCAATGATAGAAGTTTAGTTTCCAAGTCAAAGGAAGTAATAGTCCTGCTATACTCTGTGATGGTTAGGCCTCATCTGGAGTGCTGTATTCAGTTCCGGGTGTCTTACTTTAAGAAGAATATAGACAAGTTGGTGCAGGTTCAGAAAAGGGCAACAAGGTGTATGAGACATATAGAGAACAAAATACATGAGGAAAGGTTGAAGGAACTGGGCTTGTTTAGTCTGGTGAAATGCAGGGGTGAGATGAATGTGTTCTTTAAATACCCGAGGAATTGTCACAAATAGGAGAGGGAAAGCCTGCTCTCTGCTGCCCTAGCGGGTAGGATGAGGTTTAATGGTTTGATGTTAACAGGAGAATAGATTTCAATTGAACCCTAGAAGGAAAGCTCATGCTAAAATAAAATAAAAAAATCTTAAAGGTGCTGATACCTTTCTGTATTTGCTTCTCCCTCTTCCTCCTTATCTTTCAGTCTTGTGTAGGACTAGTGGCAAAGTGATAAGGATAGGAATGCATGATGGCCACCCACTCAGCTGTGAGGGATTAAAAGTAAAAAAGGAAGACAGTCAGCTGTGGGACACCCTGAGAGCTTTATGTCTCGTCTTTGAAAACCTTTAAAAAGGTTTTGTTTCCTTTTTTTTCATTTTATGTTTTCACATGGAACAGTCACACATCTTCCTGCTATTTCACCCCCAAAAAACACCATCACTCTTCTCATCTGTTGCAGGGATTTGTACATTTCATCTTTGATCTTTCCTTTCTCTCTCTCTCTCTCTCTCTTTGCAGGTGTTCCAGAGGCGACAGAATGGGCTGACAGATTTCTTTCGGAAGTGGGCAGAATATCGCATAGGCTTTGGAAATCTAGAGGATGAGTTCTGGCTGGGTAACAAATCTTTGTCCTTTTTTGTCCCTTGACACTATCACTGAAAGATCCAGATGCCTGTGCCTCATATTCTCTTACAAGTACACTTATTCTGTCTCTGGCCATTTCCGCATGATGATGCTCTCCCACCCGTCCCATCGCAATCCTGGCAGCACCTCTGCTGGGATGGGAGCATGTCCCCAATGCAGGCCAGCTGCCTGCAGAAAGGAGTGCAAGGGACGGACTTCTTCCTTCCTCACTGCAGCCAGCCTTCTTCCCACGCTGCAATGGAGAAGGAAGCACATGAACATACTTCCATCACGTCTGCATGGTTGGTGGTAATGGAAGCCTCACACAATTGGGGGCCACTGACAGAGTTTGTCTGGCAATGATATACCACCACCCCAATCAAGCCAGCTGGTGACACGAGAAGGGCAGGACCCCAACAACGTCATGCAGAAGCGTCGTCATGATCCTGCTCCTCTTGTGTCCCCATGTCAGGGTGCCGCTGTCCTGCAGAAAGGGCCTCTCTCTCTCTCTCTCTCTCTCTCTCTCTCTCCTCTCTCTCCCTCCTCCTCCCTTTCTCTTCTTTGCTGATGCAGCATCAACAGACAGGTTACCTATCTCTTTCACTCTTCCTGTATTATCTATCAATATGTCTTTTACCTTGCACAATGTCTTCACTGTTTGTCCTGCCTGTATCTATCATTAATGATGAGTGCAGGAAAGAATCAGACAGAGATTCCAAGATAAGCTAAGGTGTATTTTTATTGAAGAATTCAGTCACACACACAAAAGGTCCAAACACTCACATATTCACAACTGAAGGATAAAGGGAGGAAAGTTGTGAATTAGAGGAGTTTTTAGGGAATGGGCGTAATTCCCGATCTGGAGAGCAGTGAAGAAAGCTGTGATGTGACTTAGACCCTTTTTGCACCTTACCTTTTCATGGTGCTGGGGTGTGGGGCTCGCACAAGCAGCCTCCGGAGGAAGGCTCTCACTTCCCTGCTTCTTTGGCTCTACCTGAGCTTCCTGCTCGCGTGAGAGCCCCGCCTCTTCCTTTCACAGTGCAGCCTGGGATGTTTCCAGGCTGCACTGGACAGGAAGCATGATTGGCCCGGCTCCTGAGGCTCTGCACGCAAGGTAAGTGCACGTGGGGCCCTGGAGCAATGCACAACCATGCACCATTTTTGACTTCAAGCCGAAAATGAAAAAAATGCATGTGCTGTCCATGTCAGGCCCTTGAGCATCATGCAAATGTGAGTGCATCACGTGGGCCGTTCCTCACATTTACGTGACGCTAAAGGGGCCCTTTCACATTAGAAATGCTGTGCGAAAAGGGCCTTAGACTAGCACCTAAGGACAGTACTTAGTTGGGAATTCAAGCAACAGCGTGACATTCAGCAAGTGAAACACTGCATTGACTTGCTCAAAATGGAGGGTTTTTATACCCAAAATCTACCTGGAGGGCACGGGTGTGAATGGCTCCTAGCCAAGCAAACAATGGAGGTTGTCACATAGACAGTGGGGTCCAACAGAGTTAGTGGTCTTAGGTGACAAAGAGTTAATGGCTGTCATAATAGCTGTGGACAGGTAAGAGAACAATGCAGGGAAACGTCCAGGTGCAAGGAAGATGGACTGAAACAATCAGTGTTTTAGTGGTAACTTTTCTTTGCTATTGTGTGAAATCAGAGATGTTACAGCTTCAGCTTAAGCCTATTATCTCTGGAGTTGCCTGATAATCTGCCTCACAATGATCTTGGCTATGCCTAGGGGAGATCTTCTGACCTACTTTGCAACCACACATGTTCAGTCAGTACTTTCCTCTGCCCAGCTTGACCTTCCAGTTACCTCAGATTCCACTTTATATCAACAACAATTAGTTAATTTTGCCCATTCAATTGTATTTTGCCGATTAAATCATATCAAACCTTGGGTGTGTGCCAGCTGGTAACAGGTCAGTCGTAGTATTGAAGAAGTTCTTCTGCTTCCAAAATAGTGGCAAGTTTTTCAAGTTATCCTTTCTTTTATGAAAGGGCAGGAATTTACCTTTTGTTGCCTGCTGTGATTTCTGTTGGCCGATGGACACTTTGCAGTAACATCAGTTCTCCTTTTTACTTTGAGAGGACAGAAGGGTTTCTAAGGCATCATTCTCAGATTGTTCTCCAAATTTCAGTTCCCAAAAGTCAGTAGGACTTGACTTTTAAATTGTTATAAAACTGATACATGAAGATACTCCTGCTGTCAGGAACAGATTCACTCTTACACGGATCAACAAACTTAATAGAAGATTTATTGTAACATAGAAGGGATGCTGTCTTCAGACGTTAAAGCTCGAGAAGGGCTTTTCCCCCCACCTTACACTTTAACAGACAGTTTCTCCTAAGATAGTTGAAAAAGAACGAACGTCATCATGCCAAATGGTTCCTTTGAAATTCCAGCCAGAAGGAATGGTTGGCGCCTGGGAATAGTAAAGCCACATCACTATTTCCTCAGTCTACTGCTATCCTAAAACAATAAAACATGGAGGACCCCCAATCCTGCCCCACTTTTTTAAAAAAATATATACATAAAGATACACAAAATATAGAAAATATCAGGGAACAGTAGAAAGAAAAAAAACAAAATAATATGAATGCAGTAGCAAGTCAGTGGGGGCGTTGAGGAACATCAGCCGGCGAAGAAGTCAGCGAATCCCTTTCAGCAAACTGGAATAAAAAACAGGATGAATAGCCTTGAGGGAAGAAGGGAGATTGAAAAGAACACATTAAACCCCTTTTTCACAGGAAAAGGTCCAGAAAACGAAAAGTTTTTTAGACGGAGAAGGAGAGGAAATGTTCTTAGAAGAAAGGAAAACCAAATCCCCGGGGGGAAAGGGGATTAGGCTGCCGTTTACGGTCAGCAAAGTTTGTGGGAAGCTTTAGCGGATGCTATAGCATCTGAGACGGATTGCCAAATGCCAGAAAATTTAGAGACCCAAGCAGAAACAGAAGGAGGAGCGGAGGAAGAGAGGGGGGGGGGGGAAAGGAGAAGGAAGGAAGCCGTAAACTATTTCAAAGGGGGGTTTCCCAGTAGGGTATGCCGCAAATTATGGCAAACTCAGCGAACGGAAGGAGCGGAGCCCAATCATTCTGGTTCTCAGAAACAAAACACCTAAGAAATTGTTCAAAGATTTGTTAACACGCTAGATTGGCCATCTGTTTGGGGGGAAAAGCATGCGAGTTTCGGGGACCCCGGGGTTTTTCAGAACAAGTCCAAAATTAAGTGAAAATTGGATCCCTGTCCAAATGATCACCGAAGGTAGTCCGTAAGTTTCCATACATGATTAACGAACAGGTCAGCCAGTGGTAAGGGGGTATTTTCTTTAGAGGCACAAAATGACATTGCTTGGAAAAGTGATCAGTAACAACCCAAATAACATGAAAGCCGTGTGAAGAGGGAAAGACACAAAATCCTGTGCATGACCGCCAGGGGCTAGCAGGCGCAGGCAGAGGTTGCAGGAGCCCTTGAGGTTTAGATGTGGGCGACTTAGAAACGTTGCAAGTGGCACACTGCTTAATGTAAGTTTGCACGGGGGGGTTTTAATCCAGGCCCCCAAAAAAAGGGGGGAATCGCATGCAATGTTTTAAAAAAACCAAAAAATTCCAGGGGTTTGGAATCATGAAACCCATAAGTACCTGCTCGCGGGAGCGGGGGGAACGTAGACCTTGGTCCCAAAAAGGGGAGATTGTCAACCCATTCTATTTTATCCTTGTTTGCCGGTAGCCAGGAGTTCAAGCGCTGCATGAATGATAGCATCGCGGAGAGCGGAGTCACAAAGAGGGAGGCAGAAAGCCTTGTCTTTGCTAATGCAAGTAGCATTTAAGAAGCCAGAGAGGAGGCAGGAAAAAAGGTATTGGAGGGGGGGAAGTAGAGGGGATTCCGCAAAACAGGGAAGTCGAGAGAGAGGGTCCCCAGTTGGTTAGTTCGGCCAGGTTTGAAAACAATTTTAAATCGGAATCTCTGGAAAAATTCAGCCCATCTCGCCTGCTTAGGGGAGAGTTTCTTAGCAGATTTAAGGCTTGAAATTCCTATATAGTCCAAACTTCAAAGGGGAGTCGAGCCCCTTCAAGCAAATGACGCCAAGAGGACAGCGCAAAATGGATAGCCTTGGCTTCTTTCCCCCAAAATACCCAATTAGCTTGTTGGGGGGAAAATTTCTTTGAAAAAAGCACAAGGCCTGAGTGCTCCTGTGGTGTCATGTTGTAAAAAAGGCCCCATGGCAAGTCCGAAGCATCCGTTTGCACAATGAATTGCTTCGACTGTCGGGAAAAAAGGGGTAAGGGCTCAGACGGAAATTTAATTTCAAAAGGTAAACGCCCATTACACTCAGGGACCCAAAAAAGTCTATGCGCCTTGCCCGCAGTGGATCCTTTAGGTTTCCGTAGAAAGGGTTGGGGAGTGGAAGCGTTATGGCAGCAAAATCCTCAAAAAATTCCGGGAGAAGTTCGCAAAACCAAGAAATTGCTGCAGTTGCTTCACAGTTTTAGGGACGGGCCATTCAAAATGGAGTTAATCTTCGAAGGGTCCATTTTAAGTGAACAATCTTGAACCTATATCCCAAGTAATCAAAAGTTTGGGTGTCAAATTGGCATTTAGATAGATTAACCACGAGGGGTTACATAAACCTTCGTAACACTTCACGAACCAATACACATGAGATTCCATGGAATTTGGAAATTAAAATGTCATCCAGATAAATCAGAACCCCCTGATACAACAAGTCATGGAAAAAGGTGTTCAAAAACATTTGGAACACAATGGCCCCATTGTAAGCCAAAAGGGGAAGCCTCCCCTTTAAAGTTACCTAGAGGAGTTGCAAAGGTGGTGAGCCACTCAGAGTCCGGGTCCATTCTAATCCTATGAAAAGCCTCTTTAAGATCAAGTTTGGTGAAATATTTTCCTTGAAAAATGGTCCAAAAAAGTCCCTATCAGAGGTATGGATAACAATTGGAGGAAATAACCTGGTTAATAGCAGAGTAGTTAATATCAATTGGACCGCGCTGGGGTCTTTTCTCTTTCGGAAAAAGACAGGACTCGCCGTGGAGGCTGTAAGGGCTTGATAAAGCCGCGACCAAGTTTTTTTTTTTGGGTTTTTGAAGCAAGGAGTTCTTTTTTGGGTCATGGATAAAAATTTGGGTTTTGGCAGGGGGGCCCCCTCAACTAATTCCAGTTTACAGTCAAAGTCCGTGTGGGGAGGCAATTTGTAGCCTCCCTTTCGTGGAAAGCCTTTTGGAAGTCTCTAGTGTGAAGGAATTTGTTGCAATTCTTCATGGGGGAAAAGAAAAGTTTTCATCTAAAAGGACATAGTGCCAGCAGTCCAGTTTATCTGGGGGTTATATTCACAAGAAACGATTCCCCAAAACCAATTTGAACTGCATCGCCTTGGGAACTAGAAATCGCATGCTGAATTGTTTTTGTCCATTTGAAATGAGATGGGCTTAGTGATTTTACTAATTACTCCCCCAGTCATTGAGGTCCCATCCATT
Source organism: Ctenosaura bakeri (assembly GCA_948474755.1). Taxonomy (NCBI): domain Eukaryota; kingdom Metazoa; phylum Chordata; class Lepidosauria; order Squamata; family Iguanidae; genus Ctenosaura; species Ctenosaura bakeri. Next base: position 101,321 of record CAOLHI010002380.1, on the reverse strand, counting down.
TGCGTTAATTTGATGGGGCATTCCAAGGGCTCATAAAGATTTTCAATTGTTTGGCCAATTTGGGGTGTAACAAACTTCTGGAGCAGCCAGAGTCAATTAATGCCCTATGTACATGCAAAGTCCCATCGCTGCCACTAATCGAACCGTGGCGAGAAATGGGGAATTTTTGGAGTACTTAAATGTTCCGCCGCTTGCCAGTCATCGCAGTCAGGTTTAGAATCTCCATCTATGTCAATGAGGACGAAGAGGTGGTTTCATCATCGGGATCGGAGCCCTGTCGCCGCTGCAGGGTCCTTAGAAGTGCGTCTAAGTGGTTGTTTGGCGGCCGCTGTCTGATGTGTGAATTCTATATCCTTTGGGTCTGCCGTGCTCCCTTAGTCCCAGTCGGAGCGGTTTCCGGGAGGTTTGGCGAGGTGGCCCGGTTTTCCACAGTTAAAGCACATGCCCAAAAGGAGACGTTTGTTCCCTTCCTCAGCATTGAGGACGGTGGGACCGCGAGGTTTCTTTTATTTGTTTTGTGGTTAGCTGAACAGTCTGGGTTATCCCTTCCATTTCAGTAGCTAGTCTGACCCAACCTAGCAGGGTCTGTGGATTGGCCTGCATTAAGCACCCGTGTAGAATATCAGGATTTAGTCCATCTTTGTATAACTCAATTAGAATTTCATCATCCACGGGACTTTGGTGGCCGGGTTTTTAAATTCAGGGGAAATATCCCCACATCGTTCCTGCCTTGTTTCATTCGTTTCAGTTGATATTTGGTTTTTTCCCAAAAATGGGGTTTTCAAGCTTGGATGGTTCATGAAAGCTAATTTTAGTTTCGGGGCGCGGGAGTATATAGGTTCGCTACCCAGTCTGCTGCCAGTCCTTTACCCTCTGGCTTAGGTATCAAATTTCGGTCCATCATCCCAAAATAGATGGCCGTATCAATCATAAAATTTGTTTGCCATAGTAAAAAAAAAGGGAGTTTCTCCCCCTTCCCGTTGAAGGTCGCTTTAGGTCTCCCACATTTCTAGAAATGGCGCTGGCGTGTGCCCTGTTGGTTGCTGGGGCGGACCAGGGGTGCCTGCCGCCGAGACAGCCGCTCGGGCCCCTCCTGGTGATTCCCTGCGCGAGGGACGGATGCGCATCTCGCGTAGCATGGTCTTGAGTTCGAGTATCTCCTCATCTTTTCTTTCCAGTTCGGTTTCCATTTGCTTTATCTCCTCCAAAAGGGATAGGTCTTTTGCTGATGTATCCCATCTAGCAGCCCTTCTGCGTTGTCTCAACGACGTATGTGGCTTTTCCCCCAGACCCAGGTTTGGCCGCTTGTGGGGGTTTCCATAGCCTCGGTCAGGCGCAATTTTGTCTTGGTATCCAGGGGCATTAGTTTTTGTAGCTCCATCAGATTCTGCAGATCCTTGCTCTTCTTCAGTAATCGACTGGTCCATCAATTGGTGCATTTTTTGAAAGGATTTTCAGCTTTCTGTCAGGAACAGATTCACTTTAACATCAACAAACTAATAGAAGATTTATTGTAACATAGTAAGGGATGCTGTCTTCAGACGTTAAAGCTCAGAATGGCGTTTCCCCCCCTTACACTTTAACAGACATTTCTCCTAAGAAGTTGTAAAAGAACGAACGTCATCATGCCAAATGGTTCCTTTGAAATTCCACCAGAAGGAATGGTTGGCGCCTGGGAATAGCTAAAAGCCACTATCACATTTCCCAGTTACTGCATCCAAAACAAAAAAACATGGGGGCCCCCGACATGAGCCTTCCAAAAAAGAATAGGAATTAAACATTAGGAAAATCTGTTCAAAGAGCCATTGTGCATAAACTGTATGGCAGAAAAATGGCATAGAAAATTTAAGAACTATGCACAATTCAATACATGTAAAAATAGGAGCCAAACTTAAGTATGAGGAATTTATAGACAGGTCCCCGTCAAAGAACCATAGCAGAATTGGCCATGTAGACTGAAGCACTGGCAACAGTTTATGAAATAAAAGAGGAAAAAACCACAAGGGTTTTCCTCCATACTATTGTCCCGTTGGTGCCACCAACTTTACCTTAACCAATTGGGTGGAAGAGGAGGAGGAAGACGGCATATATGCAGTAGAAGCCCATGCCCAGTGTGTAAGAAGGAGCACAGTCAAATGTACAGACATGAGGATCCTTCATTTGAATTTCTCTGAACCCAGTTTGGATTTCCTTCTCATCTTTGTTTTGTATTGGGTTGTGAGAGGTTATGTTTTCTTACTGTAATGTACTGCCTGGGCTTGCTCTATGCCATGCAAACATTCAAATATTTGATCTTGTTTGTTACTGTCATTCTCATTCCTTTTTGTTTAGATCACAATATAGTTGTATTTCAAATTTTAAAAAATTCAAATATTTGAGGTAAGATGTGCACTTCTCTGAGAAGGTGCAAAACCACTATTTTCATCTATACTATCATGTCCAGAAAAATATCTTTCCATCCCTAGTCTGAGATTCTGGTAAATAACAATGTGGTGCTTCGACGCCTGGTCTCTGTTGGGGAAATTGAGAAAATATTTGAATATTTAGAGACCTTGGTAATGAGACTCTCAATCAGCAGAGTATTTTAGTAATTGCACAAAATGGAAGTTGAACAGATCACCAGTCCCACTTCTGTAACACCACCCCAAACACACTTAATCTAGCTCAAAATAAACACAAAAGCAGTTTGGTTAAAAAATATAAAAGAGTTTACTCACAAAATCTTGTACATAGTCTATACAGGTTCAATTCTTGAAGAAGGTAGGAAGAAAATTAAGCACTCACATGCTTGCTGACAATAATCTTTGTTGAGAGATCTCAGAGCATGCTTTCAGGACAAAAGGTGAAGACAAAAAGGGGGAGTAAATGGCAAGAGAACCTTTTAAAAACAACGTATGTGTACGTGCTGGAGGAAGAGGTGTTAACCAACAAACAGGAAGTTCTCTCTAGGCTATCTCTCTATGCTTACAATAGACATGCAAACAAACTAGCCATTTAATTAGGCATGCAAAGGTTGCCACTCCCAACAGTCTCTTGGTTCTATTATCCTGCCACAATCCTGCAAAACCAATACCAAGCCGAGACAGCTGGGAGCAGTAATCCCTCCCTTGCTTCTTTCCTTCCACAGAAATCCACTGTGTTTTTATTTGCAACTAAGAAATTTACCTGGCATTGTTTGGGTTGATGCTGATGACTTCACTAATAATTTGAATAAAAACAAAAGTTTCATATGCAAAACATGCAAAACAATCCCAAAACAGCAGTTTTCCAATACAAGTTGAGACCCCCAAATTTGCAAAAAAATGTTCAGAATGTTTATGTAAATGTAAAATCAGGTTTGGTTAAAATAAGTTAATAGATGTGCATTCTAAAACAAATCATCTTGACACTCGAAATGGGTTTTGGGAGGTTGCTTTGTTAGGTTTTGGAGTGGGGTATGAAATAATCAAAGGATTGGAACAAAACCTGATCACACAATCTTAGTTTGTTACACAATGAGATAAAAAAGACCTTATTGTGGTCATTATGTAACATGCCATGCTTGATCCAATACATTGATGTATATAGCATTTAAACACTTTAAATTATAGTATAGATAATCTGCAATAATGACCTTAAATATGGAATATTTTATTTCATATTGTTCATATGGTTTCTGTGTACAGAGTCGTAACAGTTCTTTTTTTCTCTCTCTTTTCTCCATCTAGGTCTTGATAACATGCACAAGATCACTTCACAAGGACGCTATGAACTGCGGATAGATATGCGAGATGGCCAGGAAACAGCCTACGCCTATTTTGACAAGTTTTCTATTGGAGATGCCAGGAGCCTGTACAAGCTCCGGATAGGGGACTACAATGGCACAGCTGGTACAAACCTCCCCCCACCCCACCTCCACCCCAGTGGTTCAGAGCAGCACATCCCCTTGGCCAAGGCAGTGAGAATACATTCCTGTTTCCCTCACATTCAGAATGAGGGGAATGAGGGAGCTTCCTTTGCCTTCTGTCACCATTATAGTGTAACCAAATTTGATCAGTGAGTTGGCATCACTTGTTTGAGTGATAGATGGATGAGAAAATGATGCCAATCCAGCAGCAAAGATGCTTTCAGTTAGCATTAAATATACATGTGCTGAAGAGAGGAATCAAAGAACTTATCAGCACCTTTGAAAGACCCATTCCTTTTCTGGTCATCTGTTTGTACAACAAGAAATAACAGATAGCTGCTTACAATATTTCCACAAACAGACAGTGCTATATTGAAAACTATACTGTCGCTCATTTTATAAACCCAGAAGTCTTTGCTGTTTCTTAATGGGGGGCATCTTTCACACAGTTCTGAAGGCGCTTGATGAGGACATGCACAGAGTCAGGATCAGCACTAATTTGTATGGGGCAGTCCTCCCACTCACAAGTGTAGTGTGCAATCCTCAAGAGGACTAGAACCATTTCTAACTTCAAAAATTGTTGTTTTGCTATGATAGAGAAGTTAATCACTGATTCACTCAACAGCACATTGCTTGATGGTTTATGGCTGGAAATACACAATCATAGAATCATAGAGCCGGAAGAGACCACAAGGGCCATCAAGTCCAAACCTCTGCCATGCAGGAATACACCATCAAAGCATTCCCAACAGATGGCCATCCAGCTTCTGTTTAAAAACCTCCAAAGAAGGAGCCTCCATCACACTCTGAGGCAGTGCATTCCACAGTCAAACTGCTCTTACTGTCAGGAAGTTCTTCTTAATGTTTAGATGGAATCTCTTTTCCTGAAGTTTGAAGCTATTGCTCTGTGCCCTAGTCTCTGAAGCAGCAGAAAATAGACTTGCCCCATCTTCCATATGACATCCTTCAAGTATTTGAACACAACTATCAAGTTGCCTCTTAACCTTTTCTTCTCCAGGCTAAACATGACCAGCTCCCTAAGCCTCTCCCCATAGGGCATGATTTCCAGGCCTTCTACCATTTTGGTCATCCTCCTCTGACATGTTCCGGCTTGTCAATATCCTTCCTGGGCTGTGGTGCCCAGAACTGAATACATATTCCAGGAGGGGCCTGACCAAAGCAGAATCCATCCACTGAAGCATGTTGTGCTCAAAGTGATGTGTGTGGTCTAGCTGTAGCATGTGAACAGTCATGACAGCCTCCTTCCAAATCATTTTTGGATATTGTTGCAGTCACTGGGTGACAAGCAGACAAGAATGGTTTAGTTGCCCCTTTGTAGGGAAAGGGAACATGGCCTAAGATGATGTCTTCTGTTACAGGGGATTCACTCACCTATCATCAGGGACGTCCATTTTCCACCAAAGACAGAGATAATGATGTCGCTGTCACAAATTGTGCCATGTCATACAAAGGGGCCTGGTGGTACAAGAACTGCCACCGGACCAACCTCAACGGCAAGTATGGCGAGTCCCGACACAGCCAGGTAAGGACAAAACTGCTTATAAGAAAGAGTTCCTTATAAGACCTCCTCTGCTTACCTCCTCTTTGACCACAAAGAGAAAGCTGATGCAGTACAACAGCTACAAGCATGAATTGGGAGGCTGTCAGTGTCCCCAGCTCAAATGTCACTTCAGTCATGAGCCCTGCTTTCTCAGCCTTGTCTCTGTCCTCATTCCAGAATGGGGTAATAAACTTGCCACAGGGCTGGCCCTACTGTTGGTGATCAGAATGAGTTGGCTTCCTTCAGGTGGCAGATGCTGAATACCATTGCAGGCCAGTAAGTTGTGCATTAACTTAGCTTATTATTGAGGAACCAGTGTGGTTAGTGGTTTAAGTGTTGTACTAGGACCAGGGTTCAAATTCCTACTCAGCAGTGGAAACTACTGGGTGATGTTGGACAAATCACACTCTCTCATCCATAAAAGAAGGCAATAATAAACCTCCTCTGAATAAATCTTGCCAAGAAAACACTAAGATATGGTCACCATAAGTTGCAGTCAATCTAAAGACACATAAGAGCAATAGTTTATCATTACAGTGTCAGCTTGATTTTCTGCTTCATGTTATGGGACATTTCTTCTAATTTCCTTTCTTTCTTTCTTTCTTTCTTTCTTTCTTTCTTTCTTTCCTTCCTTCTTTCTTGTATTTATATTCCACCTTTTCTCCCAGAGAGGGATCCAAGGCAGCTAGTAATAATGTTTTAAAAAACATTTTAAAATGTTTAAATTAAACATATTAAAAACATATAAAATTATAAAAACTTACAATTTTTTCTTAAAAAAAGATTAATAGTAAATAAAAAGCTCCCCTGCTCATTCATTAAAAGTGTGCTTGAAATGTTTCTGCCTGCCTATGAAAGGAAAGCTGGAAGAGGGCCAGCCTAGGCTCCTGAGGAAGAGAGTTCCACAGAGTGAGAGCAGCTACTGAGAAGACTCCCATGTCCTCATCAGGCATTCCTGGGATAGTAGTGGGACCAAGAGAAAGCCTTCTCCCATGGATCTTAGGCCCTTTTTGCACGGGCTTTCTGTCGCTCAACAGCCCCGCAAGCCTCGCGGGAGTGGGAGCGTCGCTCTGCACGACGCACTCCCACTTCCGCCGCGCTCACGGGGTTGCAGCAGCGCGATCGCGGGGTTTTTGATTTTCGTCTCAAAGCGAAAATCACCCGCGCTCGCACAACACTCCCGGTGCCCACGCACACTTACCTCCTGTGTGGAGTGTCGGGGAGGCGGCTGGGTCGCGCTTCCTTCCCTCCGCCCTTGCGGAAGGAAGGGGCGGGGCGCTAGCGCAACGGACGCAACAGTCTCCTATCTCGCGCACGCGGGGGGGTGAAGGACGCGACAGCCTCCTTTCTCGCATGCGCGGGGGGGAGACAGATGCGACAGCCTCCTTTCTCGCTCGCGGGGGGGACGTGACAGCCTCCTGCTTCGCCCGGGGGGAGGGCAGCTCGCGTGAGGCTGCCGCTTCCCCCTAGTTCCTTCGCCTGCAGAAGGAAGGAGCGGGGAAACGGCAGCCTCCCGGAGGAGCCTTCTCGCGCGAGCCGCCCTCCCCCGCTCGCGTGAGAAGCCTCAATGCGAAAAGGGCCTTAGTCTCTGGCAGCTCATATAGGGAGATATGATCTTTCATATAGTCCAGATCTAAGCCATATGGGGCTTTACAGGTCATGACCAGTACTTTGAATTGTGCCCAGAAATGAACAGGTAACCAGTGAAGCTGTTTTAACAAGTGGGTTATGTGCTCCCTGTAACTGGCCCCAGTCAGCACACTGGCTGTTATGTTTTGAACCCACTGAAATTTCTGAACAGTTTACATAGGCAGCCCCACGTACAGCACACTGCAGTAGTCCAACTGAGATGTAATCAAGGTGTGTGTCACTGTAGCCAAATCTGACATCTCAAGGAATGAGTCCAGCTGGTACATAAGTTTTAACTGTGCAAATGCACTCCTGGCCACTGCTGAAACAGGCATCCAGGTTCAGAGTTGAGTCCAGGAGAACACCAAGACTGAGATTTCAGGGGGAATGTAACCCCATCCAGTACAGGCAAAGTCCCTATTCTTTGATCTGCCTTTCAACTGACCAAAAGCAGCTCTGTCTTGTCTAGCTTAAGCTTCAGTTTGTTTACCCTTATCCAGTCCACTACTGACAACAGTCATTGGTACAGCACCAGGACGGTTTTCTTAGAATCAAATGGAAAGGAGAGGTAGAGTTCGGTGTCATCAGCATATTGGTGACACCAAACCCCAGAACTCCGGATGGCCTCTCCAAATGATTTCATGTAGATGTTGAATACCATGGGAGACAAAACAGAACCCTGAGGGACCCCACAGGCCAACAGCCAGGAACTCAAACAGGAGTCCCCCAGCACCACCTTCTCAGTTTGTCCCTCCAGGAATGACCAGAAGGACTTCATAACAGTGCTCCCAAGTCAGTTGGCCCAGAAGGATACCATGGTCGATGGTATCGACAGCCCCTGAGAGGTCTGGCAGAACCAACAAGGACACATTCCACCTGTCTAGTTCCTTACATAGGTCATCTACCAAGGCAACCAAAGTCATCTCTGTCCCATAGCCAGGCCTGAATGGATCTAAATAATCCATTTCATCCAGAAACCCTTGGAGCTGGGAGGCTACTACATGGTCCAGAATCTTACCCAAAAATGGAATATTAGAGACTGGCCAATAGTTATTCAGAATGGTGGGATCCAGGGAGGCTCTTTTTTTTAAGTAGTGGCCTGACCACAGCCTCCTCTAGGCATTTTGGAAAGTACATGAAGTACAGTGTATTTATATTTAAAAAAACCAAATATAAAAACTAAGATCAGCAAAATTTCAGATATAGTACATATGGTTTAAATATCTCAAGAATATGTAAAATTTCTAAATTATATATGCCCCTATAATATCTGTCTCTGGAGAGTAATGGCAGAGGCAGAAAAACCTAACCAGCTCCTCTGTAATTTGTATGTCCGAATCTGCAAGCAGAAGATAAAGGTAAAATCTTTCTGATCTCCCTGGAAATTTTTGTAAAATTGGAGTTATTAATGTGGAACAAATACCTTGATAAAATGGACAATACAATAAAATATGATCAAGAGACTGTTGCTACATTTAAACTGGGCAGGTCCATGTCTCATAAGATTTTTTTTATATTTGCCTTCCAAAATGGCTGTTGGAAGCATGTTAAAACGTACTACAGTAAAAGCAGACCTAAATTTAGGAAGTGTTGATTTGGTAAGATAATTGGGACAATCAAATGATACCTCCATACTATCCAGTGCTGGAATGCTTCTGATTAAAGTCTGATGTTTTTGCAGTTCAGTATCCCAGATATGCTGCCTCAAAGCTGATTTGGCTTAGGCCTCTTCTGCCAATGGTAGTTTTCTGTTTATAGTGTTTCTCATAGATATCCCTCATCTGAAGGCTGAAATATAATTCCTTTTTATCACTTCAGATCTCTTATAGCATTATTCTCAATATGTAAACCATCCTAAGTCCTGTGAAGTGTTTGAACAACTCTAACACTATACAAGAGCTCTAACCATCATGACTATAGACTAACTCTTCATCTCACACACATACACACACACCAAAAAACCTGCTGTTTTTGCTATTTCAACAATTTCCACTTCTAATATCCTTAGTTGTGGAAAGCAGTTTTAATGAATCCATATATTCTTATGCTTGGGCCATTACTTTTCTCTGTTCGATCCACAGGGAATTAACTGGTATCACTGGAAAGGACACGAATTCTCCATACCCTTTGTGGAAATGAAGATGAGGCCCTACAACCATCGCAACACCTTGGGAAGGAAACGGAGGTCTATACAGCTGTGAAATGGAAGGAATGCTCTCTGGACAAGGAGTCAGTTCCTGTCATTTGTTTGTATTTTGTAATATGAGAAGGAAAGAGCAAACGTAATTCTGAGGTAGCAGCCTGCTCCATGCTGAGTGGCTGAGTGGAAGCCATGATGCCCTGACAGCTGGTTCGCTTTCGTGACAGAACAACCTTGATGCTTTGCTGTCATTCCCAGTGACTTTATTGAGTTCTGTCCAGCCCCACCTCCACACAAGAAGAGTCACATTTTGTTTTTTTATTCCCTCTTGAAGCTGTTAGGAAATGGTTTCATTTAAGATTTTCTTCTTAACCCAGTTTCTGTTGTAGGTGCTTATTGAAGGGTACTGAAGGAACCTCCCAGAGTTGTTGCTTTGTGTAACTGCAACATGAACTGAGCGATGGTTTCACATTGATGCCTGCCTGCTGTTTCAGCATATGCCCATCAGCCAGGAAGGGGAATTCCAGATCTAGATACTTGCTTAAGCCACTTTCAGAGGCCACAGAACAAGCATGTTCAGTTTAAGGCCAGGCAGTTGACCACCCTGCTCACAGGCCACGTGGGAACTCCAAAGCAAGAAACTAAGGCCTTTCATGTCCTCTCCCCTCTCAAAGTATTGTTCTCCCCAGTTGACATTCACAGGAACAAAGGCAAGCAAAGCAAATTACCCTGTAGAAGTACCAGTAGCTCTGTGAGCACTCTCCCTCCTGTCTTTACAAGCAGTCTAAAATAGGTTTTTCAAACACTATTTCAAATCAACAAACATGATTTTTAACTTTCACTGCTGAAAGAGGAGCTTACATGGTAAACAAACAGAATCTTTAAAGAGTTCACAGCTATTCCTCAGCAGTCCATTTGTGAAAATATTTCAAAGTCCAATCCAATTCACCTACCCTCTAGGAGACAACTCTTCATGGCAGTTGCTTTTTGTTGTATAGATACAGCAGTGGCAGTGAAGAGTGATCTGGGGCCCATTTGCAATACACAATTATAGTACTACTATTCCACTTTAGGGGAGCCAGCATGGTATAGTGGTTTGAGCCTTGGACTACAATTCTGGGGACCAGGTTTGAATCCCCGCTCAGCCATGGAAATCAATTGGGTAACCTTGGGCAAGTCACACACTATAAACCTCAAAGGAAGGCAAAGGCAAACCCCCTCTGAACAAATCTTTTCAAGAAAACCCTATGTTAGGTTTGCCTAAGGGTCCCATAAGTTGGAAACAACTTGAAGGCACATAGCAGCAAAAAAATCCACTTTATGTACCATGGCTCCATCCTGTGGGATCCTGGGGCTTGTTGTTTGATTAGAGGCACTAAAGGAGCTCTCTGGCTGAGAATTCTAAATGTCCCTCCCTAAACTTCAAACCCCAGGATTCCACAGCATGGAACCATGACAGTTAAAGCCAAATAATAACATTATAATTTTGTAATGTGAATTTACTGTGATCCTTAGCTGGAAGAAGTAAAGTATGTGCTCTTGGGCATGAAATCTGAATAGTACAGCAGTATCATGTTTAACTTCTGGTTATCCCCAGAAAACTCCTTAATATTATTCGTCTTTCATTGTCTGAATACAGCCTTGGAAGGAAAAACTGAACATTGTGTAAGAAATTGTATCCCAGAGCTCCTGGTTGTTATGTTTATTTTATTAGTTGTTATTATAAATATATCATGGGATCTCAGAGTATCAGACAATTAAAACAGAAAAAGTAGGAATTACTGAAGTTGAACAGAATAAACAATTTCATTAATTTTTTTTAGTGTAGGATATCTAGGGAAGCAGGTACTGTTGGTTTCTTTGGCGCAGCACAAGGACCTTGTGCATCTAGCACTCTCCCTCTAAGCTGTTTTCCAAATCAGTCCCTTTCAAACTGCCAGCTCAGTGAATGTGTCCACAACACAACCCTCATCCCGAAAAAGGCCATTAAAAGAATGAGAATTGTACATAGTGAGCAGCATTACCCTTTCCAAGAGGATGAAATGTGCCGCTGAGCTGCTCCACTTCACATATAAGGAGAGAAAAATTATATCGTAAAATGTTCCCCCACAAAAGAAAACAAAAATCTCATAGAATAGGCTATACTAGAACCCCTACTTTGACATCTAATTTTCTGACGCATGGGGTGGGAGATGGGAGATGGGGGTATTTAATCATGTGAGCCCTCACTTGCAGTCTGACATGGAACCACCATGGTCTAGGCTTCACCGCCTTCAGTGTGATCTAAGCCTCAGTAAGGTAAGTGCCACAGGCTGATTCATTGAGTTTAAAATACTTGGGAATACTCTGACATGGTTGCTTGTGCTGGCACTTAAAAAACACATACACACCTGAGCCAAAGTTTTAAAGTGAGGAGTAGAACAGTGCAACACCGCCATCCTGTGGTAGGTGCTACAAAATACAATTGGAGGTAGGCACTGTCTCCTGCTTTTGAACAGTTAATGGCAAATGCTTTATTATTGAGGTATCCTAACTGCACCCAATGCCTCACTGTGGTTAAAAGCCTAAGAGTTCCCCAGTCATGGAGGGCAAGCCTGGATTAATCTTTAATATAGTTTGCAGCTCCCTACATATTGGTTGCAGGGGGACATAGGGAATTTAGAAATACTGGTAGTTTAATTAGTATTAAAAGAATAGACCTCCTGCCTTGCAGATTACAAATGTGGATACAGTATCCTTTAGGTATTTATTACTCTAAGGTGATATAGTTATGTCCTGCTCCTCTGTACCTAGAACATTCAGAAATCAAATTGTGCAAAAAGATTTAGTCATTTCACCCACTGGCAGGTTAGGGTGTCCAGATGCAGAAGGGGACAAGATTCCTGCTCTATAACAGCTGTGCAGAAAAGGAAATTTCAGCTGTTACAGTCCATAGCTACACTTACTGATATCCCCTATTATATCCAACTATAAAAATGCAGAGGTTCTGTCCTCTTTTTCATCTGGCTCTTTATTTATTTATTTATCTATTTATTTAGTTTTAGTTTTATTTATTATACTTACATGCTGCCTTTCTCCCAGAGTGGCTATCCTATCAGGGTAGTGAGAGACAAGTGGGGCAAAATCCCCAGGGCCCAGACCTCTGTGGGAGGGAAAAGCGGAGAATGGGGGGGGAAATACCTTACAAAATAAATCCTTGTGTTTCAACTGCCCAAAGAGTATCTATAAGGTCTTTTGCTAAATTTTGTGAAGAGAGGCTGATCCTGCACTTTGCCGCAGGCCAGTTGCTAGCTCTCAGCAGCCCTAACAGTGGCCATTTCCACACTAGTCTGTTATAGCGCGATGATTCCACTTTCAACATCCTCTGGAATCCTGGGGTTTGCAGTTTCGGGAGGGGCCAGCCAGCCCCTCCCGAAACTGCAAACCCCAGGATTCCAGAGGATGTTGAAAGTGGAATCATCGCGCTATAACAGGCTAGTGTGGAAATGGCCAGTGATCTCCCCTGCATTCCCATGATCATAGCCAAGGTAGGTGTTTGGGAACATGTTTGCTCAGATCACAGGTACCACCGCTCAGAAATTGGAATACATATACCAGACACCAAAAAAAAAAAAATTGAAGGAATACAACTATCTGCAAATACTTTTTTAAAGATACGAATTAAATTTAAAAGATATATCTAAATCAAAAAGATGATATACTGTGTTATCAGAGAACTGTTTATTGCATGATCTCTATCTGAAGATGGATCCGTTTACAACTATGAGCAGAATCATTGATTCAGTCTTTCAGAAATAGGACATTCAGGCCATTTCCGCACTGGCCTGTTATAGCGCGATGATTCCACTTTCAACATCCTCTGGGATCCTGGGGTTTGCAGTTTCGGGAAACTGCAAACACCAAGATCCCAGAGGATGCTGAAAGTGGAATCATCGCACTATAACAGACCAGTGCAGAAATGGGGTCAGTTAAGCAGGATCCCACTTCAATAGCACCATCTTTCTTCATCTTGAGTGTGATGCTTGAGGTCTCTTATGTATTTTGTTCATTGTTGTTGCATTAAATTGCATGAATATGACTATTGCCCAAACAGGCCCCAGAAAATTCTATCAGCAAAAAAGTATTTAGATGCTATGGATGAACTGTGCTGACCCTAATCACCCAAGTTTTCTCTCTGCCTTGTAGAAGAAAGGCAGTTTGTATTTTGAAAAGTCCTGCCAGGGAACAAGATATTTAAAAAACCTATTGTATTATTGGTCCGTATAAAACCTAAATTAGGAATCTAAATTGAGCAGACTGAAGACACCAGGCCATGAGAATTCAAATTCTCCGACTCATTTTGCTTTGCTTTGCTTTGCCTTGTCCCTGTGTAGAACATGGTACAGAACTTCCAGGAAACATGTCTTGTTCATGTAGAAGAAAATCTGTCATGAATCACAAATAGACTGAAGACCCGTGCCCTTTAAGGTGCCATTTTCCAAGGATCTTCTCTCTCTAGTTTCTAGTGGTGGTAAGCCAGTGCAAGGTGGTCGTTTATGATGCCAGTTTTCATTTCTAAGAGACATTCCATTAGGAATGACTTTTAAGAATGGTGTAATGGAATTTGTCAGATGGGTGATTCACAGACTCTACTATCATTTATCTATTCTCTTTTCATAGTTCTGTAAACATTTTATAGGCACAGGTACACACACATTGAACCTCCATCAACTAGAACAACTTCATCTATATTAGTTGCCTATTCATCTTGAAGACTAGAGTGGACTTTACACGTGATTTAAAAGCTAGGAGTTTGTGTGAGTAGGCTCGCAGTATGTCTCATGAGCATATCTGGGAAGGAGCACTGGCTTCACCATAAAGCCTCCCCTGCTTGCTGGATTCCACTTTGAAAGAGTTCTCCTCTTGGAGACAAAGAAGCTCTCAAGGACACACACACACCACTTTGGAGCCAAGAGCTCAATCCAATCATAGGCATATTTATTCAAGAGTAAGTTCCACTGTGTCCAATGGGGCTTACTTCATAGTAAGGGTGTGTAGGACTGAAGGCAAAGAAATTTATTGAAGTGTATTAACTAGACTCTTGTTTATGAATGCCACTGCCACAATTAAGATACCATGGGACTCTTCGGGTGCTTCTGGTACAACTGATCCATGTTACTCTTCTGGATTCCCTCCCACCTCCCGCACATGCAAATGAAGACTATACAATACAGGAACATTCCCCTGGCCAAGAAACCTTAAAGCACAAATCTTGGTGCCATTTAAAACATAACATTTAAATTTGAAGTCATCTAGGGCACACTAACAAAATCACATTATGTGGATTAGCTACTCCTGAAAAATCCAATTTAAACCAGCTATCCTTCTATATAGGCAAATCAGTGTAATCCATGCATGGAAGGTGGATATTTAACAAACTCTGAATGCATTATTATGTGTCCCATAGAGGTGTGTGAACAGTGTGGCTATCATAAAAGTTCTCGGAGTGTGCTCCACATGAAGAGAAAGGTGTCTGTGTCTTTTCCTCTAGCCGTAGTCAGGTGCTTTTGAATATGGGACAATTTCTGAAATGAGCTGCTGTTAGAAAAAGAAAAGTGAAGAGTTCTATAGCGTTGACTGACTAAAGGAGCTGTTTGGCTCATGCAACCTATGATTACCCAACCAGGGAGTGGTAATTTATTCTGGATTAATTATTCCAAAAAGATTATTTAGTTAATGTGGTTCTTTGTCATTCAACCATTAGAAAGTATTCTGTATTTCTCAACTTCCTGAAAGTCAAAATGGGCCAAGCATTGTTACACTCCTTTACGAATGGAAGGGAAACTGCTGTGATAAACCACTGTGATGCTGGAGTTTACTGGGAATGCTGACAACAGCATGCTCCCCTTCCTGTCTATTATGTTCTTGCCTGGGGTCCCCCCCCTTTTCTGGTCCTGTCCAGGGATGTAACTAGGTGCTCTACTGATTATTTCTATTAACCCTTCAACCCACAGTGCCTATGGCACTCCAATAATACTGCCTAAAGGCTGGTGGATGCTACATTAGTTCAGACACTGCTGTGTCAAGTTGGAATGGGAGGCAGAAGAGAAAAACAAGATGAGATCCCACAGAGATTAGACTGCATACAAAACTTAAATCTGGGCTAATGTCACCATTGCTTTGTCAGACGGATAATTCAAACAGATTTTTAAAATTTGGGGCACACATCCCCTTTGTATATGCATTATCCTGGAACTGTGAGTTATTATTTAATGGGGAAGAAAAAGTATGAGGTGACAAATCCCTCAGAGAGACTTTGTTGAATTAAATTTTGCCAATAGAATGAAATGAGGGGGAGAAAGAGAAGCAGAGAGAAAGCGACTGCCCTCCCAATGGTCCTGTGATGGAACTGTAGCGCAGAGAATGGGATATACGCTTGTTAACCATTGTTAACTAGTATTTTTAGTCCTGATTGCTCTTAGGCTCTGTATAGTTCCTTTTTTAATGCATTTTCTATACATTAATAAAAGATTCCAAAGGAGAAGTTCTGTGTGTTTGATCAGTGTGAAAAGGATTTTAAGCCTTCATTGATAGACCCGTCCGGGAAGAGACCCACAGGGGAAGAAAGTGAGTGCTGCCTCTTCCCTGAAGCCTGCTCAACACTTGAGTCCCCGTTCACAGTATTTACACGCAGGCCATTTCTGCACTAGTCTGTTATAGTGCTGTTTTTCCACTTTCAACATCCTATGGATGTTGGAGGCTTGAGGCCCCTCCCTAAACTGCAAACCCCAGGATTCCACAGGATGTTGAAAGTGGAATAAAAGCACTATAAGAGGTTAGTGTGGAAATGGCCACAGTCTCCTTCCCTTCACTCCCTACCTCCTCCCAAATTCTGAACCTCATGAGCCAATATGGGAACGTAGCCTCTGTGCTTATATCAAACTAGACTCTTATGACCTTGTTGTTTTGCCTGTAACTGTCAGCCTATCACACAACCTGTGACTGATTAATACTAAATATATGACACCAATATAGATTGTTTATTTAAGAGCTTGTTAGCTGATTTTTCCCAGCCCGATTGGATTTTCTCTTAGTTTCCTATGATGTGACTTTCCACTATTTTTTACTAATGTCAGTGTAAGTAAATTTGTCACCTTTTCTGCATGGGATTTCTGTGCTTTTAACAGCCACATGATATGCTGGGATTTAGCCAATCAACAACAGTTGTCACCTAAAGCAAAATATAAGATAAATTTGGAAGGTTCTTCTTTGGCAAAACATCTGTAAAAAATTAAGAAATTTTAGAATTTCAGTATCTCTGGAGACTATGCACCAAAAAAAGGAAGTTGGTTAAGGGTTGGATACACCTAGCTGGAGAACTCACAAAGCTTTAGGAAAATTTCTTATGACTCAGCCACAGGATGGGCAAACCACTATCCTTAAAGCCAAGCAAATAAAATGAAGAATTTCTGATCTAAATCCTAGGTCTGCCACTTGTTTTCACTGTTGGGATCTCCCTGGATCAGAAGCTATAGAGCAGGGTGGGCAACTTCAGTGAATCTGGGAGTCTGTTTTATGTCCCCAGGATCTCACAGAGGGCATACACACTTCTGCAACAAAAATAGGCCAGAAAAGCATATTTTCAGATATAAAACAAGGCATTCTGGGAGTAGGTGCCTTTTTAAGAGGTGGAGATCCTTGCTTACAGAATACCCAGGCTTATACAGAAAACCATTTAACAGAAAACAAAAAAACCTGCCATTCTACTAACTTTGGAAACAGTGGGTGGACAACCCAAAGACAGCCAGGGAACATATAGCCCATAAGCCCATTACCCATCACTGTTGTAATGTCTGTGTGGAAACCAGTACTAGGAGTCAAGAAGAACAGACAGCAAACACCTGGCATCCAGAAGAATCTGTGTATTTTGATTCTATATTTATAGATATACCCCATTCCTTTTCCACTATGTTTCTTGTGGCACACTTTGTATGATGGAAGTACAACTCACACTTTAACATAAGCCATATACTTTAGTTTGTATAATCAGCCCTTCTTTCTTTGCCTAGCCTACACACTGTAAGTGGCTCTTCTGCCACTCCTCCTGATTCTTCTTCAAACTCCACCTGTCAGCTGCAGCCATTTTATTTCTGAGGCCCATCTGTATTGTCACATCTTTTGCATTCAGTGGTTTCTAATAAAAATTGTTATCTGGTGGCTGAGGCTAGAAGTTACTACCATGTAGCCCACCATAGAGACCTAGCCTTTACCATTGATCTGTTATCTTTCAAGACTCACAGCATCCATGTATGTTGGTCACTGTACTAGCTGCCTTTTCCTTGCTTGTTGTGTTATTCTGAAAGCTGTACCTTCTTCTGTGCTGTCCACACTATTATTTTGTGTGCTGGAATCTGCTGGTGTCTCTCCTTTCTTTGTATCTCCCCCACCTTACCCCCTGTGGGATTCACTGGCAGTTAACCAACTGTCAAACTTGTCTTGGTCCTTCTTGGGAGTTTGTGCAGTTGTGTTTTCCCTTTGCTGCGCTCCGCAGCTGTCATTATGGCCTTTTTCACATGGGGTTTTTGAAACGGTGTAGTCTGTCCTCCAAGGAGGACATCTACACCTCGGACCAGACTGGGTCGGACCTATTTAAGGTAGATCAGTACCTCAGTCCGGTCCGAAGCGACCCCAAGTGGTCCTCCAGTGTACTTTTGAAAGACCTGTTTCTTTCGGTCTTTCAAAAGCACACAGTGCGCCACTGCGAGCCTGTCCCCTTACGCAGATTCGCAGGCTCGCACCAATGCGAGCCTGCGATCTGCCCGGGGGCAGGCTTTAGGCTGACGAGCTTCAGCGGTTGGTCAAGACCCTCGACCAACTAGAAGCCACCATTTGGGACGCCGGAGCTGCTCCAGAGCGCCATAGACCGAACCAGGGAGCCGAAAGATCCGGTGAGTAGCGGCACAGGACGATTCCTTTGCCCGGTGCAGAAAAGGCCTAAGTTTCAGTCACTCTATACTAACTGTAACAACCTCATATGATCTGTCTCCTACTCCATTCTGAACCGTGGTCCTTTGCCATTCTTTTAAATGTGAACTTACTAGATGTAACAAGACTTTAAGTCATCAACAGAGCGGCCTCAAGTCTATGGATCCACTGTCATACTGTGTGACTTTTCAAAACTTGTTAACTCTAAATAGTGAGTTAAATAGATCTATCCTAGAAACATTCCCAGTATTGACATCAAGATGACCTGTCTTGTTTTAAACCCTTTTTGAAGATGAGGACATTTGCCATCCTTCAGTCTGCTGGGACTGCCCTGTCCTTTAAGAATTCTCAAAGATGATCAACAGTGGCTCTGAGATTTTATCTGCAAGTTCCTTTAGTTCCTTGGATGCAGCTTGTCTGGCCCTGGAGACCTGAATTCATTTAGCATAACAAATTTAAACAAGGGAGTCCCATTTGTAGTCGATGATTACATTCGAGTTACAATGGATGCCAGTCTGACATGCAGGGGGTCCTTATGTCAGCACTATTGCTTTACCTGTTCTGGGCTGCAGTTCTCTTACTCCATCATTTGTTCTATTTTCACCATGCAAAGCACAGTTCTCATTTTGATAGAAGACTAGCCAAAGAAGAGGTCAAGCAGTTCTGACTTTTTGATGTCCCTTGTTAGCATTTCACCATCTTCTCCATGCAATGGACCACTTCCTTGTTCTTCTTCTTGCTCTGAACATAGGCCCCAACCCCACTTCTTAATTTCTCCATCAAGCCAGAGCTCATTCTGAGTGTTAGCTTTTCTGACTTTCTCCCTACAAGTACAGGCATTTTGTGTTCCTCTTTGGTGATTTCCTCCTCTTTCCATTTCTTATACATTTTTCTTTTAAATCTCAGCTGCTCTGAAAATTCTTTCTGTATCTACCCTGGTTTCTCCAAACTTCTCCCACTTTTCTTCCTCATTGGAACTGTTTGCAACTACACATTCAGTATCTCACTTTTAAGAAACTCTCATGCATCCTGAACGCTCTCAGCACTTTTTTCACCTTGGAATCTCATCCAGTATTTCCTTAAATGTGCATGTCTGAGTATGAGAGAATGTCATAAGCCTTCAACACCTCTTTTTTTCTGGGCTCCACCATTTAAATCTCTCCCAACCTCACATGTGCAACAGGGGTTTCAAACACTGCACCAATGTTTTTTTTAACTCCTCACAAACTCTCAAAGATTGACACCACCTTACCTCCACTGTGTTGAAGTTGGTGTAAGAAGCCAGGTTCTTTTCTTCATATGTGGTTATATTTTACCACTTAGGCCCTTTTCACACCTTACCTTGATAGCGCGACGAACTAGAGCCCTCACAATATTGCCAATATCGCAAGAGGCCCAGTAGAGAGCCCCTTGCAGTCTGCACATGGTAGGGCATTCGCAAGAGAGCACCAGTCCCCACCCAGTGCCTTGTCCGCATATCAGTGTCCTGGGCCACACCTAGGTCCCACCCTGTCCCTGTCCCACCACCCCTGGTTGGTCGGTGGTTTTTCTTTTTTCCTTTTATTGTTTCATGGACTATCGTGCTAACGTTAGCATGATAGATCCTGCCAACAGGCTGTTTCATACTACACTGGTAATGTGCTAACATGCTAACAATAGCACCAGGTTTAAAAAAAAAACACACAGTCAGCCGGACCCTGGGGGCTGCTGTCGTCGAGTGTGAGTGGCAATGCAGCCCTGGGGTGGCCTCTCGCGACAATGTGTCGTGCAGTGTTCCCTGCTGCGATGGGGGCAGTGGCCAGCCTGCTGCTGGGCGGAGCGTCCCCTGGGAGTTGCTGTGTGAGGGACAGGCAGCAGGGACCGCCCACACCCCGCCCACTCCCGGGTCCTTCCTGGAAGCACACTGGACGACGGCTCCGCAAGCCCTCTAGCCGTGCGACCGATGCGTGAAAGGGAGGTTCGCCTTTCAGGCGAAAATAAGAAAACGCGCTATCAGCACTATCCGTGACTGTGATAGCACCTGGTTCGCCAGAATGTCATGCGGTACAGCAGCTCGTGAAGGGGGGAGGGAGTGTGCCTAATACGCTTTAAAAACGCCATGCGAAAAGGTCATTAGTTTTGGAGAAAAGTCCTTGATTTTTTTTTCTTCAGAATGATGAACCAACCTATATTATTTTGTGGAGCTCTGCCCCTACTATCTATCTTCATGGGAGCAAATGGCAAGCTGCAGAATGAGGATTTCATTGGACTTTTATCATTAGCAGAAAGACAGGAGATTGAAAACCGCTGGAAAACACTAGAAGGGCTCACTTGCTTAGCTTGGTTGAATAGGGTTTGGTTTATGGCGCTCATCAAGAAATTACCCTATCAAATTCAAGCTTCTAAAGGATTAACCACTCCAGACAAGTTTGCTCAAAAATTATCTATGTCTATTATCATTGCATGCTCTGAAACCATGCCATTTGGTCTTCCCTCAGCTCATCAGAAATACTGGAAAAGTTCGTTTTGAGTATTATTTCATATTTTAATCACACTTTATATACCCAGGAAAGTATCTTATTTGCACCAATCTGTTCTTGTGCTCATTATTTCAGTTGTAATAATTTAATAAAATATATATCTAGGGGCGAAAAAGTCTCTTTTTTTTCTGTTTACCATGGTATTCTTTGCCAGTCTCATAAATGTTCCCACTCATGCCTGGGTGGTAGATGTACTGTGGGCCCTCAATATCCCCTGAGGTTTGGTTCCAGGACCCCCACTGGATACTAAAATCCATGGATGCTCAAGTCCCATTATATATAATGGTATAGTAAAATAGTGTCCATTATACAAAATGCCAAAAAACTCAAGCAAGTGCTAGACAGAGCCTGAGAATCTGTGAAACAGTGGGAAGCTTCAGCAGGATATGTCTACAGATCAATATAGTGCTTGGCATGGAGCAAAATCCAGGTTTGCTTTTTAGGTTTTTTTTTTTTTTCATATTTTCAAGCTATGTTTTCAATCTGTGCAGAGGGCCAGCTATACACCTGTGGTTGTCCTAGGCATGATTTTATGCTCAAATATGGGGCATGGAGCAGGTTCGTAACATTTCACCTCAAAAAGACTGGAATCGCTACCCTGTCTCCCTTAAATAAAATTCCATTCTGTACACATCACTCACCCTTTCATTAGTAATATGGGGCAATATCTGTTGATACTTCAGTCTATGTATACTGTTACACACTCAGTAAAGATTTTCTAATTTCTTTAGTACTGTATTAGAAATACATCTAAAATACATAAGTCACTGTGTAAGTCCTGCATCTCTCTCTTCTTCTTATTTGTTGTTGTTCTGTGCCTTTAGGTCATTTCCAACTTATGATAATCCTAAAGTAAACCTATTACGAGGTTTTCTAGGGCTGAGATTGTGTGTCATTGTGTGTCATGCCTAAGGTCACCCACTATGTTTCCAGGGCTGAATGAGGAATTGAACCCTGGTCTCCAGGATTGTTGTCCAGTGCTCAAACCACCACTACACCATGCTGGCAATCCTCTCCTTATTACTTTTGCTGTAATTATTGAAATAGAATCAGGTCTGTGGAGGAAGGAGTGCCAATTAAATATAGCAAGAAAAAAACAACAGGACATTTGGGAAAGGCACTGGAACCATAACCCTGGAAAGACTCAAAGTCAGCCCTTCCCTGCTGCTGAATGGTACAATCCAAACTTCAGTGTGTCACAAACAGAAAGCAAGCATTCCACAAATGTCCAGTTCTGAGCAGCTCATCATGCTTTGCTGCTCAACCCATGAAATGAAGAGACCACACACAGGGCTTGGGTTGAACTAGGGCAATTTATTAATGTATGCCTAATTAACACAAAGCTGGAAGTGAACTTAACCTTGAACTTGGACTTGAATTTAAACTTGACCTTGAACTTGAATTTGACCTTATGTCCTGAGAAGGGGGGTCAACAGCATAGGTAAGCTAAGGCAAGGGTCACCTCCAGACCTCTTCCCCAGCCCTCCCTGAGCAAGGTACCGGGCCCCAAAGCCAACCCATGAGGCTGGATTAAAACTTTGGCCACCCCTTTTCTGGAAGACGAGCCCCCAAACCACAACCCCCCCCATCTCATGATGCCGCGGTAGGGGCAAGTCCCAGGCCCACCTTAAGGACAGCATTTATCTTACACCAAAGGGTGCCATAGGTACTCACCAAAACCCTCAGACCCCCCCCCAAGCCATGGATAAGGGCAAGCATCTGCTTAGTCCTTATCCCCCCAAAAAGGGTCTGCAGACCCTGCCCCCTCCCCATCCCACCATGCGACCTTTGTCACACAGTGATTGCATGGTCTCTTCTCATGTGAGGCCAGCAAAGGTGTCCCCCCCCCGCCTCGCGTGATCATGCGGGCAGGGGGAGACGAAAAGTAGGAGAGACAGTGAGTCAGTTGGTGATTAACCTCCTAGATTTTTGTCTTGTTTCTTTTCTAATCTATTGCCAAGGAAGGTCTGATTAATGTAATTAAAAGAGTAAAAGGACTCTGTCTTTTGCCTTCAGGCCATATGAGGGAAGCATGACTGATATAAAAATTTGCAGTCTAGACAGCACACTTAATATCTGTCTGTTCAGAATGCTGGGTTTGTAATAGAGATACCATGGGAATAAACTTTATATTTGGTAATAATACTTTTCCAAGAGTCAGTGTGGTGTAGTGGTTTGAGCTTTGGACTATGAACCTGGAGGCCAGGGTTCAATTTCTTGCTTTGCCAAGGAAACCCAGTGGGTGACCTTGGGCGCATCACATACACTCAGCCTCAGAAAATTCCATTTTCTGTCACCATAACTCAGAAATGACATGAAGACACAGAACAACAAAAACAACAACTCCAGGAACAGTTTCAGTAATAAGGAAGCTATTGGGAAAGGTAGAAGAAGTATCTTAGATCCATCTGCCCAGTGCAAGAAATTCAATAGGTGTGACACTAGGTGGATCATAGAATCATAGAATCATAGAAATCTAGAGTTGGAAGAGACCACAGGGACCATCCAGTCCAACCCCCTGCCATGCAGGAACACCCTCAAAGCAATCCCGACAGATGGCCATCAAGCCTCTGCTTAAAAACCTCCAAGGAAGGAGACTCCACTACACTCCGAGGCAGCATATTCCACTGCTGGACAGCCCTGACTGTCAGGAAGTTCTTCCTGAGGTTCAGGTGGAATCTCCTTTCCTGCAGCTTGAATCCATTGCTCCTTGTCCTGGTCTCTGGAGCAGCAGAAAACAAGCCCTCTCCTTCCTCTACATGGCATCCCTTCAAATATTTAAACATGGCTATCATGTCCCCTCTTAACCTTCTCTTCTGCAGACTAAACATACCCAGCTCTCTAAGTCTATCCTCATAGGGCATGGCTTCCAGCCTCTCACCATTTTGGTCGCCCTCCTCTGGACTTGCTCCAGCTTGTCAATATCCTTCTTGAATTGGGGTGCCCAGAACTGGACACAGTATTCAAGATGGGGTCTAACCAAAGCAGAGTAGAGTGGTACCAGTACCTATCTCGATCTAGACACCATACTCCTATTGATGCAGACGAGAATTGCATTGGCTTTCTTGGCTGCCGCATCACACTGTTGACTCATGTTCAGCTTGTGGTCTATGAAGACTCCTAGATCCCTTTCACATGTACTGCTATCCAGCCACGTGTCCCCCATCCTATATTTCTGTATTCCATTTTTTCTACCTAAGGGTAGGACCTTACACTTCTCTCTGTTGAATTTCATTTTGTTCGCCTTGGCCCAGCTCTCCAATCTATCCAGGTCATTTTTAATTTTGATCCTGTCCTCTGGCATATTAGCAACCCCTTCCAATTTGGTATCATCTGCAAATTTGATGAGCATGCCCTCTATTCCTTCATCCAAGTCATTGATAAAAATGTTGAACAGCACTGGGCCCAGGACAGAACCCTGTGGCACCCCACTAGTCACTTCTCTCCAGGATGAAAAGCAGCCAATCGTGATCACCCTTTGGGTTCGGTCGGTCAACCAATTACAAATCCAACTAACATTAGCCCTGTCCAGCCCTCATTTTACTGGCTTCTTTGCAAGAATGTCATGGGGAACTTTGTCGAAGGCCTTACTGAAATCGAGGTATGCTACATCCACAGCATTCCCTTTATCTATCAAGCTAGTAACTCTATCATAAAAAGAGATAAGATTAGTCTGGCGTGACTTATTTTTGAGAAATCCATATTGACTTCTCGTGATTACCGCGTTGCTTTCTAAATGATTAGAAACTGACTGCTTAATGATCTGCTCCAGGATCTTTCTGGGTACTGATGTCAGGCTGACTGGGCGATAATTATTTGGGTCCTCTTTTTTTCCCTTCTTGAAGATGGGGACAACATTTGCCCTCTTCCAGTCTGCTGGAACTTCTCCTGTCCTCCAGGATTTCTCAAAGATTATAGCAAGCGGTTCCGAAATGACCTCTGCCAGCTCTTTTAATATCCTAGGATGCAATTCATCTGGCCCTGGAGACTTGAATTCATCCAATGTGGCCAGGTATTCCTGTACCACCTCTCTACCTATTATGTGTCTCATTTCCTCTGCTTCCTCCCCTGCTCCCCAACCGCCAGGTTGAGTGCTTGTATCCTTCTGGGGAAAAAACTGAGGCAAAGAAGGTGTTAAGTAGTTCTGCCTTTTCTCTTCCCCCTGTGAGTAATTCGCCATCTTCTCTGTGCAGCGACCCTACTGTCTCCTTCTTTTTCCTTTTGCTGCGGACATATTAAAAAAAAAAACCTTTTTATTGTTTTTAATGTCTCTGGCCGGCCTAAGTTCGTTCTGTGCTTTAGCCTTTCTGACTTCCTCCCTACATCTCCTAGCTACTTGCTTAAATTCTTCGTTGGTGGTTTCCCCCTTCTTCCATTTCCTATACATGTTTCTCTTAACACTTATCTCAGCTGAGAGTTCTTTAGTCAACCATTCTGGTTTCTTCAGATGCCTTCCATTTTTCCTCCTTATTGGCACAGTTTTAGACTGTGCCTTCAGTATCTCCTTTTTAAGGAACTCCCATGCCTCCTGAACTCCTTTCCCTTTCACTATTCCTGACCACGGAATTCCAGCTTATCTTCTCCTTCCCGCTGAATGCCAAATTCCAACAGGGCATGGTCACTCCCCCCTAAAGATCCAACCACTTCTACCTCATTAACAAGGTCATCCCTGTTGGTCAGGATCAGATCTAGAATATTTGATCCCCTTGTGGCCTCTTCCACCTTCTGGACCATGAAGTTGTCTTCAAGACTGTAGGAAATAAGACTAAACCAGTTATGATTTAATCTTAATTAGCAGAATTATGCAGAGGAAGCGAGTTAAAGTCCTTTTCTTTTTAAGAACTCGTGGCTTGAAAATACTTGATCCAATTAAATGCAACAAACACAGGTAACTTGAATAAAGACTTAAAACTTTACTAATGACTTCTTCATTTGCATTTACATTGAGAGTTTGCTATCTTGACTACTAAAGAATTAGAGGATAATCTCTGGTATTGTATCACTCACCACCCTGTCTGGATAGTTGCAGAACTTGCAGACAGCATAGGGTAGGATTCATGAGAGTGCAAAAGGAGGGAACAAAGAAAAGACTAAAGATGTCTCCTCCTCTTTCTGGGGAGATTTAACTTTCTTCCTATCAGGATACAGTTCTGGGTCACATGATCTGATGATTTGATGACCTGGGCACTAAAGGCATTTATTATCATCCAATAAATGCAGAGAAAGGAAATGTGAGAGATCTAGCATGCAAACAGGGAAGGAAACCCTATGCTAAATAATCCCATTTGTTCTAACAACAAAATGGGGGGAAAGAGAATGCTGGTAATTTTCCAACAAAGACAAGTAAGAGACTTGCTGGACCTTGCTGTCTTGGCAGAGTTTGACTGCCAGCATATATCTGGGTAATTGAAATCTCCTATAATTACTGTATCTCTCCTCTTTGAATGTGCAGTCATTTGGTTGAGGAAGGCATCATCCAAGTCCTCAGCCTGGGTTGGAGGTCTGTAGTAACCCCCCACCAGAATATCCCTATTGTTTCTTGCTGCCTTAATTCTTACCCAAATGCTCTCGACCTGGCTTTCTGGGTTTAAGACCTGGATCTCTTCACAGGTGAAAACATCCTTGACATACAAGGCTACTCCTCCTCCTTTCTTGTTTGGTCTATTTTTACAGAATAGGCTATACCCCTCTATTCCTATATTCCAATCATGAGACTCATCCCACCAGGTCTCAGTGATGCCAATCAAATCGTATTTATTTTGTTGTACTAGGAGTTTAAGTTCATCCTGCTTGTTTCCCATACTCCTTGCATTAGTGTAGAGACACTTAGGTCCCCGGGCCCTTCCTGCAAGTCCTGTACTATTGCTTCTACTCCTCCCGCCATTGGCCGCTTGTACTACTTGTCCAGTATCATTTGGGCCTTTTCCCCCTGTGCTCTCCGAGTCCTTACCCTGAATAATATTGTCTCCCTCCCCAGCGAAACTTAGTTTAAAGACCTCTTAATCCTCCTTGCTAGACTGTTTGCAAAAACATTCCTGCCAAGTTTTGTGAGGTGCAGCCCATCCCTCGCCAGAAGCCCATGTTCATGGAAATTCAGGCCATGTTCCAAAAACCCAAACTGTTGCTGGCAGCACCACGTGCGGAGCCAGTTGTTGACCTCTGCTATTGCCCTTTCCCTACATGCACCGTATCCTTGAACAGGGAGAAGAGATGAAGGTCCTTAAGCTTCGTCCCCATACGCTCGTAGTCCTTTGCAATGTGGTAAAAGCTGCTCCTCGCAGTGTCATTGGTTCCGACATGAAGCAAAATGAGGGGCTTATGGTCAGTGGGTTTGACCAGCCTGGTTAGCCTCTCTGTTATGTGGTGGATCCTGGCCCCAGGAAGACAGCAGACCTCTCGATTGAGCTTGTCCGGTTTGCAAATTGCCGTTTCGGTTCCTCTGAGCAAAGAGTCCCCAACAACCAGAACTCGCCTCTTCTGAGGCTTGTCCTGGGCTCCTCGATGAGCATGTTCTACTAGGACTGCCTGAGCACTCTGTTGAGGCTGGGAGCATTGATCTAATTCCTGTTGCCGAAGTTGGATTCCTTCTTGTTGACATTCTGTTCCCTCCGCGTAGTGCTCCTCATTGTTTGTAAGGCCAAGTACATCGAAGCAATTGTGTAGGTTAAGAGTCTCTGTTACCTTCCTGGTCCTTTTACTCCTCCGTGTGACATTCGCCCAAGCCTCCGTTTCCTGGCACAGTATACTGACTTCCTGATCTGGCAGCTCCTCCGTGCATTCAGATTTCTGGTAGGTCTTCTCAGTCCTATCCAAAAACTCCTCCCCTTCCCTAATAAGATGGAGATCAGAAATTCGTGCCTCCAGCTGGTGAACCTTCTCCTCCAAGAAGGTGACCAGCTTGCACTTGGTGCAGGTGTACCCGAGAACATCTTGTGGCAAGAAAAGGAACATGCCACAAGTGTTACAGGTGACTGCAGCAGCTCCCTCACCTTCCATCCTTGAAACTACAGAGAGTAGTACAGGACGAAGCTCGAGAAAGAATAACTGGGCTTTCTTTCTGAAATTCAGCTGTGTAAGCTATGTTAGCTCTATTGATTGTCAAAGGTTAAACTTGGAGGATTGAAGTAAAGGAGTTCAAGTGCGCGCGCCAAAGGCGCTTGCCATTGGGAGCTCCTAATAAAGCTCCTCCCCACTAGCTGCCTCCTCCCCCTTGTTAGTCAGACCGTGTGATCAGGCAGAGCACACAGCCAGCACAATAGCAAGCAAACAATAGCAAGCAAACAAACAGCAAAACAAGCACAGCCCCACAAGCCTGTAAACATACCTGGTCTAGGATGTCTTCACAGACCCAGCTCTCCTCTGCTCTCTCCTCTGGGAAATGAGCTAGAGGCCCGTTGGGAGCTCCTAATAAAGCTCCTCCCCGCTAGCTGCCTCCTCCCTCTTGTTAGTCAGACCGTGTGATCAGGCAGAGCACACGGCCAGCACAATAGCAAGCAAACAATAGCAAGCAAGCAAACAGCAAAACAAGCATAGCCCCACAAGCCTGTAAACACACCTGGTCTAGGATATCTTCACAGACCCAGCTCTCCTCTGCTCTCTCCTCTGGGAAAATCTGGAGACTAAGGCCGATTAATGGTAAAGCCAAAATGCATCCCAGAACATGAACTGCAACCAAATAAAGCAAGTGAGGCTGCTGGACCTTTAAAAAATGCATCACTTCAGAAGTGAATTGGAAAGGAAAGAGCCACAGCCTTCTGGTGGAAAAAAACAGCAACAAGAAGGAGAGGACTAAGAAAGAGCTGCAATCCACTCTCCCATCCCATCTCTTTGTCCTCCTTACAGATTTGCACAGACTCTTCTTCATTTGCAATCACCTCTGCCTTAACATTACACAGACCAAGTGATCCTATGAACACATTCCAAATAGCAAGACTGCCTTCAAAGTTCACACTTTATCCCCCTTTTAACTCTTTAATGCTGGCCCTCCCAATTTGCTCTTTTTTTCCCTACCAGTTCAGAGGAGTTTCCTGGTTGTGATATATGATCAGAATAACAAGGCTCAGCAATTGTTTGGATGAGAGCCAGTGTGGTCTAGCAGTTTGAGTGCTGGACTGGGAGACCAGGTTGGAATTCCCCCTTAGCCATGAAAACCCATAGAGTGGTCCTTGGCAACTCACACTCTCTCACACTCAGAGGAAGGCAATGGTAAGCTCCTTCTGATCTGATCTGGCCAACGAAACCCTGTGATAGGTTTCTTTTAGGGTGGTCCTAGGTTGGAAACTTATATTGTGCGTTGAAGGCACACAACAACAAAGGAACCCCTAATCTTCTAAGTGGCTCTTGTAATAAAAAATTAATACATATGGGCCCTATGTATCCTGGTCCAAAAGAAGATAGCAAATCTTATCAAATTTGGACATACATGACACTTCTGGTTTGGCATGGAGTCGTGTGGCTCTACCCTTTAGCAAGAACCTGCTGCAGAACAGGTTGCTGAGTGAGCAGAAGAGCTGGTTTGGCACTTTTGAAACTGGCTGGAATTTCTCCCAGGCAAGGGAGAATTAAAAGACTGCCTATTAATCCAGATTCCTGATGTGAGTACCAAAGAGACCAAAAATTAGACTCCAGAGGTGTGGAGGATCAGCAAAACTATAGTAAAACAATGATATAGTAAGCAAAACTATAGTATAGTTTGCTTACTGTATCATTGCATTATTATGTTTATTAGTAATTTAGAGGAAGTTCAACGATATTTTAGCTTATAACCATCAACTGAGAGGTTGGAAGTCAAACCAGTCTTAACCTTTCTAATGTTGTATAGTTAGTTGTTTATTGTTGACTCTTACTTATGTGTAGTTTTGAATGTGTTTTTTTTCTTTTTGTGCATTGTTTTGTGTACCCTTATTTGTTTTATGTATTTAAATTTTAATGTGTTTCATTAAAATATTTTTTTAAAAAATGGGACATACACTATTAATACACTTATTATAAAGTGCTTACATAAATCTATGTGAAAGAATCAAAAATTGGCAGTACAAAAGGCCATGGAACATATCTTTAACATCGTCCTGATCACAGATATAAATATGTTGGTTTCCCAACATTTCAGTTAGCCTGCCATCTAGGAAGCTTGAGGACATTATTTGAAAATAAAACCATTAATCATTAATTCTTTTTTCTTTTTTTTTCTTTTTTTTTATTCAATTTCACACAATTAAAACAATACATAATTCTTACAAATTATTTGATTATACATTCACCAATTAACGAATTTTTCTCATCTATACATCCATTCTCATCTATACATCTAATACATTTTATACAAATATTTGCTAACTTACCTTCCTTCCCTTATTTCATCCACATTACTTGTGGGTGGTTATATCTTATTTGTTGCTTTCCAGCTCCTAACATATTTTACCTTAGTTCATACCACTACCTTTTCTTGTAGAACTCTTATATTCTAATTATAATATTTATATTCTGAGTTTAAACCACCATATTCCATTTTGTTATTGTTTTCTTCCCCAATGAATTTCCCAAAGGGGCTTTATTAAATTCCATTCTTTTGCTACCTGATTTATTGGTCTATCATTTATCCTTGATGTAAGTTCATCTAATTCCCACAATTCGTATAATTTCCATAGCCAATCTTCTATCTCAGGTATTCCCTCCGATTTCCACAGTTGTACATAGACCAATCTTGCCACAGTTGCCATGTATATCATCATTTTTCTTAACGCATCCTCCTTAAAGTAGCTAGTCTCTAGCATATTTAATAAATATATCTCTGGATTCAATGGGAATTTAATCTGTAATGCATTTGTGATACATTCATGGATCTTTTTCCAATACTCTTTGGCCTTTTTACAAGACCATCATAGATGGTAAAATGTCCCTTTCTCTAAGCATTTCCAACACTGGTCTTTCCCCTTTTTACTTATTTTAGCTATCTGTACCGGTGTGTAGTACCATCGAAAGTAAATCTTATAGTAATTTTCTTTTAGCTTTATACTAGTACAGTATTTCTTCACATCTTTCCAAGATTTTTCCCAGTTTTGCAACGGAATTGCTCGTCCCAAATTTTGTGCCCACTTCACCATGTTGTCTTTAATTATCTCTTCCTCCATATTCCAATTCAACAACAATTTATATACTTTACCCAACAGATGATCCGTTCCTGGCTTTAGCAATTTATCAAATTCTTTCTCTCTAATTTCAATACCTTTTAATTTACTATCCATTTTAAATCTTTCTTCTAGCTGTCTTTGCAAAAGCCAATGCGTAGTAATGCCCACTTCTACCAATTCTTCTTTATTCTTCCAAATCACATTTTCCCTTTGTATTTTTATTAAGTCTTTATATGTTAACCACTTATTGAGTTGGGGTTTTTCTCTTCTATAAAATGCCTCCTGTGTCGACACCCATTGTGGTATTTTCCCATATAATCTATCTTTATACTGTAACCACACCTTTAACAGTGCTGTTCTTATAAAATGATTATTAAATTCTCTATTTACTTTTGTCTTATCATACCACATATAGGCGTGCCAACCAAAGAAGAGATCAACCCCCTCAATTTTTAACAATCTCATATTTTCCAATTTTATCCAATCCATGACCCAACAAAGACAGCTAGCATGAAAATATAATTTCATATCTGGTAACCCTAGTCCACCTCTCTCTTGTGAGTCATGTAATAATTTCCACTTAATTCTCGGCTTTTTAGCATTCCATATAAACTTTGAAAGATCCTTTTCCCATTGCTTAAAAGGTATATCATTGATAATAATTGGTAAATTTTGGAATAAAAAAATAATCTTGGGTAACACATTCATCTTGATTGAAGCAATTCTTCCCATCAGGGACAAGTCCAATTTTGACCATCTTTTAAAATCTTCTTTTATTTCTCCCCACATTTTCTTATAGTTGTTATCATATAGATCCATATTATTACCCGTAATTTGAATTCCTAAATATCTTACTTTCTTCAATATTTTGAAATTAGACATAGTACTAATTTCCTCTTCTTCCTTCTTTGAAATGTTTTTTGTCATATTCATTAATTCTTTTCTAAGAGGATTCTATGTTAATTTATAAGGCAATATTGTTTTTCAAGCATAACAATATGGTATGTGGACGAAGTGAATGCTGTGATATTTAAATCTGGGGTGGACAACTGTAGGAGGGAAGGTGGCCATATTAGCCCTCTAGCAGATCTTGGAAGACTTCACCCTCACCCGCTGCAAAAAAAATTGCCCATAAATCCCTCAGCGCCTCTGGTGCTATCAGGGGGGGGCACTTTTAACATGGTTTAGGCCTCCCTGGGCCATTTTGGGCCCAGGAGAGGCCTTTTTTCAGAACACAACATTTTCAGTGTACATCTGGTTTTTAAAAAGGCCTTTCCCAGATTAACAATGGCTCAAAGGTCCCTCAAATGTGATGAAAATGCTTCCCACATGCCCTAGAAGATATAGGGGCATTGGGGGGATGAGGGGGCACAAGAAACCCATAGGCCATACCATATACCTACCCATATTTTAACTATATCTTTCATTTGTTTCTAAAATGACTATTTAAAAATCACACTATTTAACCCAATTGTTAGCTTACAGCTGCAACTTTTGTGCACCTTAACGCAATATCTGTACTTACCAGTCCTGCAAAACCCATAAGCACAAGAAGTTTTGACTATCTAGCAAATGTAAATCACCTTAGCCTCAGAAATTCAGCCCTAACTTTAGCAGGATTAACAACTTTCCCTGTAAAGACTTTCAGAACTGTAAAGGTTAAATTCCATTTTTGCCTTGAGTAAAATTTAAGATTGATAGCGCTGATCTAGGGCCTAAGTACCCTAAAGGCAACAGATTTTGTCTGATCATGGAAACAAAGGGGATCAGCCTTGGTAAGCATTCAGACAGGAGACCACCAACAAATATCAGATATTGTAAGCTATATTTCAGATGAAGGAATTGGCAAAACTACCAGAGTATTCCTTGCCTAAGAAAACCCCATGAAATTCATTGGGCCATTATAAGTTGACTTGAAGGCACATACACTCACAGTGCTGAGGTGCTGGTTGTTCATCTTGTAGGGTTAGATTTCTATATCACTCCTGTCCTCCACATCTTCCTCTTCCAGCATATGGATGTTTTCTCAGAACAAGTACAAGAAGAAGAATTAGGGAGGAGAAGAAAGCAAACAGGAGTGACACAGAAATCTACAGGATGTATTGACATCAATTGGATTCACAAAGTTAAAGTGCTGAGAATCAACCTAACACCACTGCAAATATGTTGAGAATCAAGCTAACACCAGCTTGCCTCCTTTACTAGTCAATCTATGCACAAATATTTCAGATCAGTGCACTGAAAACCCTAGTTTTCAGATGTTAAACCCAATCCATGGTAACTCCAAAATAACCCCAATTCATGTTCACCCCCTCCTCTCCCTTATCAGTCCACAACATAACAAAGGCCATTTCTGCACTACACTGATATAGTGCTATTATTCCACTTTTAACATTCTGTGGAATTCTGGGGTTTGTAGTTTATTGAGGCCAAAGAGCTCTCTGACTGAGAATTCTAAATGCCTTTCCCTAAACTACAAGCCCCAGGATTCCATAGGATGCTGAAAGTGGAATAATAGCACTAACCGTGTAGTGTGGAAATGGTAAAAGATCTCCCAGATAAGTGTACTGGAAATTTTAATATTGGGTGTTACTGTTAATCCTAATTCATATTAAACCTAATATATTTGGAATGTAAACCCACCCCCCTTTTCCTCTATCCTCCTGTCTTCCTCCTCCACCTCCACCACTCAATTTCATCTAAGATGAAACACTGAATGGAATTGTACCCCCTCCCCACCTGCACATTTCTGCATAGATGGGCAAGTGTGCAGGAGGATGAGGAGGACTAGAAAACTGAGCTTTACCATTACTACACCCAAGCCCCCTTTGCCGAGGGTGAGGCTGCCCTTTCCCCGGTCCCTTAAAATAAAAATAAATTTAAAAAATTATCTGCCACAGCTTAACTGCTGTCCATTTTTACAAGCATTGCTCCCACTCCCCCTGTGTGCAGGGCCTGGGTATCATTCTCTTTAGCTGAAATGTGGAAGTATTAATGCCACCACTGTCACTGCCACCCCATGGGCTCTTGGGTCAGGAGCTGTGCTGGAGGAAGCAAAAATTTAAAATATCTTAGAGGTACCCTTTTGAGTTTGTTGGGGTGCCCTGGCACACGGGGGCATACAGTTAGGAAAATGCTGCATCAGTATCATTAAATTGGATCCCAAAGCATTGAAAGTGTTTTGTGTATTCAGTGTCAAAACCATCTACATGTGCCTTTTCAGTCTCCTTCCCCTTAGATGATTTGGACTGTTTCTTAGACTGAAATAAGTTGTTGGTTTCAAGACAAAGTCTTGAAATAGCTCTCAGCCTCACCTATGAAACCAAATACCAAAGTACTGATATCTTATCATTCAAAACAGAAAGTAGAAATTGAGACTTACCAGTTCTTTAACATTGTGATTTATAGGATTCTGAAATAATCAGGTTTTGACTTCAAACAAAAATATGTGGGTTTTGTTTTGCTTTGCTTTTGCAGATGATAAACCCAAATTCATCTTTTGTCCAACTGTATCTAATTAGCTTTCTGTCAGAAGATAAAATAATCAGCAGTTAGGTATGCAAACTACTGCTCAAGCTATCCAGGCTGGGGTTAAGAGGTGTTTTTCCAAACTTGTATCACACTGAAAGCACTACACAACATTTGTATTTAGATGAGTCTTCAGGTTACTGATCTGGTTCTCCCCACCAACATCTCCCAATCTGTGGGGAATTTACAAGTGTTCCTATTGCATGCTTTCACTTTCAAGGTTTGAAAACCACCAAGTGCAGCAAAACTGGACTAGGCTTGAAAACTACAAACTACTGTATAGTCAACAACAAACCAAGTGTCACTCCCAGTCAAACCTGTGTAATAGTGTAATGTTGGGCCCGCGAGGGAGGGAGCTGGCAAGAGAGGTTGGAATCACCACAAGATGACATTCCAGACTCACCTCACAAAGCGACACAGTGGGATGAAATTGAAGTAGCCCGCCAGGGAATGAAAAACCATCAGAGTTCTTGAAGCAGAAAAGTTTATTAGAACTGCGCAGGGTCTCAGCCTAAAGTGGAACTGAAGACCCTCTGCTCATATCAGAACAGGCATTTATACCTTCCCGAAAGGGTCAGTTACAGGTCGATTACATCAAGGGTCAGTTACAGGTCAGTTACATCAATTAGGTACATCCAGGCACAGGAAAACAACACTTCAAGATGATGTATTGGTACCAGGTAGAATCAGGGAGGGATGCTTCTTCGGTCATGTTAACTTCCAACCTTTCTCATCCATTAAGCATCTCATCCATTAACCATGACAGGACCGCATACCTGAGATAAGCACATCTGCTGCTAGTTAATTTTTCTCCTATTTGTCTACTAAAAGCAAAGCAAAGCCTATATATGTTAACCCTTTCATTCCCCCCTTCATGCCAAATTCTCTGCAATTTAAGCATGTCTTATTTAAGTTTACTTTTGAGCCATGACTGCATAATGAGCTGCTTTTCCTTCCATAGCTTCAGAAAGAGAAGTCCGCACACATTTTATGGCACTTTATTAGGACTCCCCCAACAATCAAAAGTACAAGGCCCAGAAACAGAGTTTTCAACCACGTAAAATTTGGCAACCAGGAAGTTAACCAGTCCCAGGGATTACTTGCGCCACTGTCATTATTCTGTATTAATTCATGTAGATGTTGTATCTCATCCTCTATGGTCTTGTTTAAGTCATGGAAGGTAACTTTACATCCTCCCCTGACTATAGAACAAAACCCCCCTTTCCTGGCTAACAAGTAATCCAAAGCCATTCGATGCTGTAATAGTAGCTGGTTTAGTTCCTCGATTTCATGCTGTAGGGCCCGTACTAGCCTCCCAGTAGCATTTATAGTCTTTTCCAATCTAGAAGTCAGTCCCAATATAGTCCTGCGATTCTCTTGAGCTACAATTCCCGAATAGGACCCCAATGTGAGGACCCCTGTGAATAGTCCACCTGCCACCCTACTGCCTTCAGTTCTAGATAATTGTGGTCCAACAATAACCAGGTCCTCACATTGGTTACCCAGTGGTCCCACCAAGTCCCGTTTACTCCTAACGACTTGTTTCATTTTCCCTGGTATGAAGACTTGGACAGGTATAGTCATATATCCTATCCCCACACACTGATAGGCCCCTGGGTGGTAATTGGTGGCCCATCCATCAAAATAGAACCACAATTGTGGGTCCCTGGCCATCATCCCAGAGCAAATGCTACCCGATCCAGTATAATTGGGAGCGAACATGGGATACTCCGGGTACAATTCTCCAAAACTAGTTTCGTTTAAATCTATTTCAGAGTGATAAGAATTGTTATATGAACCATACAAATAGAATCTGCTACTACAAGCTGAATAATTTCCTAATCTAGTATAAAATGAAGAGTGTTTTACATTTTGAGTTCCAGTTTCCACTATGGTGACAGCAAAAACACATTCCAGGAGAGTAAGTATAGAACCTCAGCCGCCTAAATTGCGTTTTGTTCATATTCCCCTCAAACTTGGCAAACATGTTAGGACTCCCTCTTAGTGTTGACTGTAGGGCTCCCACAATCACTCCCGGTTCGCTAATAAGGGACGGCATAAACCCAAAATCCGCTACAGTCTGTGGGTGTTCATAGATTAAAGTAGCATCAGGTCCATGTTGTTGAAACATATGTGCAGCATGTCGCTTGAACC
This sequence comes from Ctenosaura bakeri, assembly GCA_948474755.1. Taxonomy (NCBI): domain Eukaryota; kingdom Metazoa; phylum Chordata; class Lepidosauria; order Squamata; family Iguanidae; genus Ctenosaura; species Ctenosaura bakeri. The sequence goes on along the minus strand of CAOLHI010002380.1, from coordinate 64,810 downwards.
AATTGGCCTTAATTGTCCCACATACCATGCTCCACACCCCGATTAGCAGTATCCACTTCATCTTTGGAATCAGAGAGGGGGTCCAACTCTCCTTACCCCACAGAAATACCTTCTGTATATATACAAAAAAACTAAAATACCAAAGAATATACCCACTACTAGTATTACTAATTCACTAACACTCATTACAATTTGTCTTCAGTTTACCGTAGGGGATCTGGCCGTGCGTAGAGTGGTCAGCTTCCGGAGTGACCACGGCAAGGCTTAGTCCCAGTCTTCCTCCTCTGCAGTTGCTAGGTCTGACCGTACATAAAGCTACCAGCTCCCCAGGTATGTGGCAGCAGTAGGGTCTAGCCTAGATCTTCTTTTACCAGTTGCGGATCTGACTGTGCGTAGAGTGGCCAATCCCTGGTATGACCACAGCAGAGTCTAGTCCAAATCTTTTCTCCCCCTTTTCATCTGGAGAACTTCAATTTCAGAGGGTTTTCTTGTGATGAGACCACAGTCCAATCAGTAAATGCTCTTTTCACCCTAGTATAATGTATCCAAGGCTTTAACCCTGCTACTTTTACTGCGGTAGGGGTAACTAACAATACCTGGTACGGCCCCCTCCACCCTGGTGACAGAGGCTCTCCTTTCCAGTCCTTAACCCACACCTCGTCCCCTGGTTGGAAAGAATGTACCTTTGTGAGGAGGGGGACCCGCCTGACTTCCAAAGCGTGGGCCTTAATCTTCTCTAGAGCCTTTCCTAAGGCCTGCACCTCCTCTTGAAGGGCCAAATTTCCCAATTCTCAAATATCCCCTCTCAACCCTTTCAGAACGGCCGGGGGTCTTCCATAAAACATTTCAAATGGAGTTAACCCAGTTGTCCGGTGAGGGGTGCATCTTATTCTCAGAAGGGCTATGGGGACCACGTCCAGCCACTTGAGTTTGGTCTCCTGACACAACTTCGCAAGCTGGGTTTTCAAAGTCCTATTCATTCTCTCCACCTTCCCAGAGCTTTGGGGTCTGTATGCACAGTGCAGCTTCCAAGTGATTCCGAGTGTCTCTGTCAGGTTCTTGATTATCCCATGCACAAAGGCTGGGCCATTGTCAGATCCTATGTGGAGGGGCAACCCATATCTTGGTATGATGTCTCGAAGCAAGGCTCGCACCACTTCCTTCGCTTTCTCGGTTCTCGTGGGATATGCTTCGACCCACCCCGTGGGAGTACATACCATCACCAGCATATATCGATACTGTCCCGACCGTGGTATCTCAGTGAAATCTACCACTAGGGATTCGAAGGAGTGGATCCTTGATGTTGTACCCCCTCCTCCAACCTTGGCCCTTGACGTGGGTTATTCCGAGCACAAGCCTGGCATCGCGATGAGGCCAACGCGGTATATTGGCTCATTCCATCAATGAACACATCCTTTTCTAATAGCTGAGCCAAGGCTGTCTTCCCTAAATGCATGGCTTCATGCGCCTTCTGCACGACCGACCATCTCATAGATTGAGGTATGTACCGTCTTCCATCTGGCAAGGCCCACCAACCATTTGCATCCTTTGTAGCCTTCAGGTCCTTTTCAGCCCTCTCGTTTTCTTGCTGAGTATACCTAGGGGTCTGTTCGTTTAATGATACTTGGAAGAGTGGTGCCTCCATCTCTCGGGGCAAGTTTTCTCTTCACCCTTCGGTCCTCGTTCCGCAGCTTCCTTAGCAGCATTATCTGCCCTTCGATTCCCTCGAGTCACTGGATCCTGTCCTCTCTGGTGTCCTTTACAGTGTATCACAGCAACTCTACGGGGGGCCCATACAGCCTCTAACAACTGCTCTATTTCCCGTCCGTACTTAATCTCCTGTCCTGAAGAATTAATCAATCCTTTCTGCTTATACAGGGCTCTGTGTGCATGCAAAGTCATGAAAGCATACTTCGAGTCTGTATATATATATTCACAGTCAGTCCTTCTGCTAATTCCAGAGCTCTGATAAGGGCAATCAGTTCCGCCTTCTGTGCCGAAGTGCCAATGGGCAATGCTTTTGCCTCTATTATCTTCTCCTCTGTGACCACTGCGTATCCGGCTTTTCGCTTCCCCTCTCGGATGAAGCTACTTCCATCTGTGTAGTAAATAACATCAGGATGCGGCCACGGGGTGTCTCACAAATCTGGTCTGCTTGAATATACCTCATCCATAGTTTGAAGACAGTCATGATGTGTATTCCCAGATTCTGCTGGGAGTAATGTTGCAGGGTTCAAGGTGGTGCACAACTCCAGCTTCACTCTAGGGTTCTCATATAACATTCCCTGATACTATTCGACTATTTGTGAACCAGTAATTGCCTTTGTACTCCATTAGGGCCAGTACAGAATGTGGGACCTTTACCATCAGATCCTGGCCTAAGGTCAACTTGTCCGCTTCCTTTACCAGCAAGGCAGTTGCTGCTACAGCCCTTAGGCACCCGGGCCATCCTCTGGCTACTGGATCTAACTGCTTAGAGAGGTACACCACAGGGCGGTGCCAAGATCCCAACATCTGTGTCAATACTCCCACTGCTACCCTGTTCTTCTCGTCAACGTATAGTGTGAATGGCTTTGTCACATCTGGCAGACCTAATGCTGGAGCTTCCATCAATGCCTTCTTTATCTGATTCCAGGCTCCCTTCTGTTCTTTCCCCCACATGAATTCAGATTTCTCTAGACCTTTGGTAGCTTCATACAGTATTGCAAAGTTGGGAATCCAAATTCTGCAAAACCCAGCTGCTCCCAAGAATTCTCGCACCATCTTCCGGTTCTGGGGCTCAGGCAGAGCACACACGGCCTCCTTCCTTTCTCGGCCTAGCGCTCGCTTTCCTTGAGTCACTTGAAATCCCAAATACCGCACTTCCGTTCGGCACAGCTGGGCTTTCTTCCTAGAAACCTTGTAGCCCACCTCCCACAGAAGCTGGAGTAATTCCACGGTAGCTTTCTTGCATTCTTCCTCACTAGTAGCTGCCAACAGCAAATCATCTACATATTGAAGCAAAACTCGTTTTTCGGGCTCAGATCGGAATCTTCTCAAATCTTGACTCAGGGAGGTCCCGAAGATTGCTGGCGAATTCTTCCACCCTTGCGGCAAGCGGGTCCAAGTGAACTGGGTCTTTTGGCCCGTCACGCTATCTTCTACTTGGAACGCAAATATTTCTTGGCTTTGAGGGGCCACTCGGATACAGAAGAAGGCATCCTTGAGGTCCAAGACAGTAAAATGAGTGGCTGTGGAAGGAAGCAGGCCCATCAGGACATATGGGTTCGGCACTACCGGGTGTAGAGTCACTGTAGCCTCATTCACCATCCTCAAATCTTGGACTGGGCGATATTCCTTTGTCCCGGACTTCAACACCGGAAGCAATGGAGTATTCCATGGAGAGCGGTATTCCCGGATTATGTTGTATTTCTTCAGCCGATCCAGGTGTTTCTGAATCCCTGCCAGGGCCTCTTGGGGCAAATCATACTGCCTCACACGAATGGGCACCGCATTTGGCTTCAACTCCACTATTATAGGGGGTATAAACTGGGCTAACCCTGGAGGATTGTCTTCAGCCCACACTCCTGGGGGTCCAAACACCATGGGCTGTTCTTGACAAGCCATATCTGGTACCTTCGCCACTCTTCCTCCATTGGATAGGTCACTGAGATGCTTCGCGGCCCTCTGAAATTTACTTCCATCATTCCATCCTCTTCAATAGAAATCTGGGCTCTCAATTTGGCTAATAAGTCCCACACCAACAAGGGTACAGGGCAATTTGGCAGATATAAAAACTGGTGGGTAACTTGATGCTTTCCCAAGTCTACAACTCTCTTCTCTAAGAGGGGGTGTCGTTCTGTTTTCCCTGTGGCTCCTACAATCTTTATGGCATTTTCAGTTTTTGGGGCTACTGCTGAATTTAATACAGAACGGGCGGCGCCTGTATCCACCATCATAGGGATGGCTCGGCCCCCAATTTGTGCTGTGACCATAGGCTCCCCGGGGCCGAGAGCAAGGGGGCCCAGTCTGTCCTAATCGTAGTGTTCCATTTCAGCCAGTCCAACGAAATCCTCAAATCCTTCATCCACCTGTTGCTCATATCTTCCATTCAGCACTCTTCCTCTTTCTCTTCCTCTTCCTCTATTTGCCCCTCTTCCTCTCCCTCGTTCCGTTCCCTGTCCTCTGCTTGCTGCCCCTCTTCGTCTGGGGCATTCATTTTCCAGTGTCCTTCCTGGCGACAGAGGGCACACCCAGTGGAGGTCCACTTCCCCTTCCAGCTTTCCGACCTCCCTCCTTTGCTGCCAGAGCCGCAGCCAAGAGCTCCGCTTTCTTGTGCATCCGTCTATCCTTCTCCCGCTTCTCCTCTTGATCTCGGTTTACATATACTTTCTGAGCGATCTCCAGCAATTGGCTCAAATTTTATACCTGCAAATCCTTCTTGTTTCTGGAGTTTCTTCCATATGTCGGGGTAACTTTGGGCCACAAAGACCAAGTTCACCATCTGTTGGTTACCTGGGTCATCTGGGTTCACAGGGGTATACTGCCTATAAGCATCAAGCAGCCTCTCCAAGTATGCCCCTGGGGGCTCAGTGGGCCCCTGAAGTATCTCTGATACTTTGGACATGTTAACAGGTCTCTTCATTCCTTCTCTCATAGCCTCCACCAAAAGGGCTTAATAGTCTGTGAGCAAAGTCATCTGATCGAGATTATTTGGCTCCCATCCCGGGTCAGTTAAGGGAACCCTGCCTCTCATCCACTGCTCGGGGTTCACCTCTCCAGGGGGTGCCCTATTCCTGGCTATCCATTCTGCATGTTGAATTATCCTCCTTCGCTCTTCGGTGGTAAACAAAGTCAGAAGTAACTGCTGACAATCTTGCCAATTGGGAACATGTGAGGCCATAATGCTGGAGCAAAGTTCTATTATTTCTTGTGGTTTTTCTGCATAAGTAGCATAATGTGTCTTCCAATTAAGGAGGTCAGACGTAGTGAAGGGAGTGTATTGATAACTCTGAACTCGCCGGTAACCTCCCTCTTCATTAGGATCTGTCACCACTTGGCTAACTTGTCGCAATGGGGCGACCATCTCTCCGCCTTTTCCATCTGAATCTTCAGCTCCGTCCACTCCCTTCTGAGACTTAGGCTTTAATCTTAGCTTTTTCTTTAGGTCCGTGTCTGAAATCATAGGAATCTTCCTCCTCTTGGACAACTGGGCTAAACTCTTCCGATCCCCGGTCGCACCTCCTTCTTGTTGTGAGGGGCCTGGATGTGGGCCTCCAGAAGGCAGCGGTATGGCTGCCGGAGGTGCCACTGGACCTAGTGGCAGAACTGGTTGTGGTGGCACCACAGCCAGTGGTGGTGGAACCAGTTGCATTGCCATATACGGTGGAGGGGGCTCCTCCGGAGCTGAATCTGGCAAAATTTGTCCCTTTTCTAGCTTTCGCCTAGTTCTATCCTGCCTCACTACCATAGCTTTACAAATTTGCTCCTGATACTTCCGCAACCAAAGGGGGTTCTCTGTAACTACTGTGTCCCATGAATCGATGTATGGATACTGGTCAGGGTGGCCAGGCTCACCCACCACCACTGAATACACTGCCCGAATCCGAGCGGGTTCCAAGCTTCCCTCCGGGGGCCACCCGACCTTAAAGGAGGGCCACTCCACCTCACACAAATTTCGCAGCCACCCTGGCGTCATCGGAGGGTCTCCATAGTCCCCACTGAATCCCTTCTTGAAGTTCTTCAACATACAGCTCAAAGGGGTTTGTCGACTCTTCCCCCTCCCATTTCCTCCCAATTTAGACAAGACACACTAGGAAGGGGTAAAGCAGCACGCGGGTAGGGGGTCCCACATGCCAACACAAAGGGGGACAGACACCACTCTCTCTGTGCCGACCCAAGCACCCGGACTGTCAACGGCATGCGATGGGAACTGCGACACCAACCAGCCCTCCTTTCACACCCCATTCACACCAACAACCTCCCTCCCATCTCCTTTTCCCACTTCCAAAAGCCTTGTGGTTTCACCCACAACAACAACAATGTGGGTTATTAAGGCAAGACTATAGGGGGTTGATCAGGCCCCCTCTTCTCCCTGAGGTTGCAGGGAGGTCACTCACCAACAGTCATGGGAGGGGTCAGCTTTCTGCTTCAACCTCGGGTCCCTTGACAGGAGCGCCGCTGCCATAGACGCTGCCCCAATCCGAGCCAAACCTTTCGACAAAAAGTGGTCGAGGGCGCCCTAGGTTTCACCAAGAAGGGGCGACGATCCCTGACGCCCTGGCGTCCACCAAAGTGGGTGAAAAAGCCCTTCTCGATCCCGGACGAGCCCCAAAAAATGAAGTAGCCCGCCAGGGAATGAAAAACCATCAGAGTTCTTGAAGCAGAAAAGTTTATTAGAACTGCGCAGGGTCTCAGCCTAAAGTGGAACTGAAGACCCTCTGCTCATATCAGAACAGGCATTTATACCTTCCCGAAAGGGTCAGTTACAGGTCGATTACATCAAGGGTCAGTTACAGGTCGGTTACATCAATTAGGTACATCCAGGCACAGGAAAACAACACTTCAAGATGATGTATTGGTACCAGGTAGAATCAGGGAGGGATGCTTCTTCGGTCATGTTAACTCCCAACCTTTCTCATCCATTAAGCATCTCATCCATTAACCATGACAGGACCGCATACCTGAGATAAGCACATCTGCTGCTAGTTAATTTTTCTCCTATTTGTCTACTAAAAGCAAAGCAAAGCAAAGCCTATATATGTTAACCCTTTCAAAACAATCTTTAACAAGAGAGCTAATATGATTCAAATTGCAGAATAGCATTTATGACATTTTGATAGAGATATATCAGAAAACAGCCTCCTAGATGCATTTCTCCCCAGCTCTCATTTGCATTTCTTCCAATTGTTCTTGCATGCTGCTTTTATTTCCATTGTCCATTGTCCATTGACAAGAGAAAATCCATGTAATTACTAATATCTCAGGACAGCCAGCCTAAGCCACAGCTGCATCTGAGAGAGGAAAGAGAAGCTGCCAAAAATGCACTGAGTAGGAAACATATTTCTGACACACACATCTCCCCTTAGTAAGTTCATATGCCCCAAAAGAAGTTTGGGGCTACCCCATATGTTTCCATGGCCAGTTGATGGTTGTTATAGGAGACTCTCACACAGAAGAAAGTGTGTGGGGGGGCTCAAAACCTTTGGATACTGCCAGTTGTGTACCTGAGCCTCACTACCTTTTAGTTGACTTGCAGAACGGGTTTTTGCTTCAAAGTTAGCACAGTGAGAAACTCAGAAAAATCACCTCAATCCTAGGAGTAGCTCTAATCACTGCAGACCCACTGTATCAATGGTATTTGTCTAAGCACTGATTTACCATCAGCAATTGATTTAACGGTCTGCTCTAGTTGAGATTAGCAGTAAGATTTAAGCCAATATTTCTTCAGCATCATGCTGAACAAAGGGCACTGATCTGAAGGGGAGAAGATGATGACTAAGGATAATAGCAGTCTCCAGACTGGAGATGAAAAAGCAAAAAGAATAAAGGAATTTCAGCTCATGTGCACAACTAGCATGCAAAGGTTCAATATGATAGAAAATTCCAGATGATGGGGTGCTTCTGAATGTCTCCTCATCAGAATTCGGGGTTTCTCAATTCCCCATATTTAGTTCATCCAGGAAATTCCAAACCACCTTCCAAATGGCCTGGCCTTTTTTCTTGCTTGCTTTAATCCATCATTGTTTTGCTATCAGAATTTGCACAAAATGCATTGTGGTGAAGTTTACTACACTGCATTTAGTCTGTCCATGTTTGTCCTCTGCCTCTTATACTACCAAAGCACAAGTGCATATTGATAAAAGTGTGCATACTGCAATTCAGGAATTCATTTCAAAAATTCAGAAACCCCTAATTTATATATTAATTTTAAAAAATTACACCAGTTCAGCTGGACTTCAAGAAGGGGAAAATGCAGGTCAGAGGAAAGCTGCAGAACAATTAAATAATAATAAAAGAGGGACATTCTCACATATCTACTAAAAAAAAAGAACACCTTGTATCTACATGGGTTTAATGGTATAATAGCTCAGGCAGACCAGTACAATTTATGATCCACCAAGTAAAATCTAACTCATCAGTCAAGTTCTTAATACATACACACAGGGAAAAGGAGGAAGGAGATTTGTTTTCAGTAACAAGCAGCTAGTAAAAACAGATGCATCAAATTCCTGCTAGACTACTTGTTATCCAAGACTTTTAGGTATGTGCCTTACCTACTAGGGCATAAGATGTAAAGACCTGGGGTAATATGTTGAGCTGAAAAAGTAGAAAGAAAGCATATTTTAATCCTGAATAAGCCATATAGCACACTGTCACTTTGGGCAAATCAAAATCTGTGAGACCCAAGCTGGACATGTTGCTAGATGCATCAGGTAGGAGAATTTTGATCTTTTATTTCCTGCTATTATGGCTCAGGCCCAGGCTATTTGAAGGATCATATCTCCCTTTATGAGACTATTATAGCTCTAAGATCTTCTAGAGAGGCCCATCTCTCTGTCCCATCACTTTCTCAGGCTTGTTTGATGGGAACAAGGGAGAGGGCCTTGTCAGTGACTGCTCCCAGATTTTGGAACTTCCTCCCTAAGGGCACCAGGATGGCTCCATCCTTGTTGTGCTTCCATCAGCAAATCAAAACATTCTTATGCTGTCAGGTTTTCAGAAACTGACTGGGACGGACCTTTAATGGCATACAGTGCTGCTTTTTTTTTAATTTTTATTCCAAACATTTGGTCACATATATCTCAATATTACATTGTTTGCACAATTAGTTTCATCTATCAAAAATATACAAATTATCTACATACAATTAATGCAATTATTGAAATTTAAATCTTATCAAATAATTTGAATATATAAAATCTCTATTCCCCTCCCTCCAAACTCCCTCCCGTCCTTTAATCTATTGTCTTTTATGTTGAAATTTATCTTCTCTCCCTTCTTCTCTCTCACCCCATCCTCCCTTTCTATCCCCTTTCCCTCTACCTACTATCCTTTTATCTGTGCTTTCTTCACGTCTAACCTACTTTCCAATATTTCAACCAAACCTACAATTTGTGCATTATCTTTTTATTGTTGTGTGTCTAGATTATATTGTTTTATATTTAGAGTTCTTAAAACCAAAAGAAAGCTTCACTTGTCTGAATATATATTAACTATTATTAATTATCTACTACACATTGTCTAATAAAATCCTATAATTCTTCAACTCATCCTCTTCTTAGACCAGAACTGCTATAACAAAACTTGTCATATTATCTGTCCTGTTACTATGAATGTGTTCCTTTTATCCACTCTAAAACCGGCTTCCAATTCCTTTCGAACTGCTGATTTGACGCTCCCCTCATCGAATTTGACAACTTCTCCATTTCCAATAGGTCTGACATTTTTAATTTCCAGTCCTCTATTGAGGGTGCTTCTTTTCTTTTCCAACATTGTGCATAACATAGCCTTGCTGCTGTGACCAAGTAAAGTATTATTTTCTTTTTTGTTCTCCACTCTTCTTTGTCCAATTATATTCAGCAAATATATATCTGGAGACATTTCATATTTTATATTCAGAATCCTTGTAACTGAATCATGTACTTTCTTCCAATATTTCTTTGCCACTTGGCATGTCCACCACATATGAAAATACGTTCCACTGACCACTTCCTTTGTGAGTTATCTTCTTCAATTTCTGTGGTGTCATGTACCAACCATACATCATTTTATAAAAGTTTTCTCTCAGATTCAGGCACAATGTGAATTTTATATCTGGAAAGTATTCAGAGGGCAACCAACGTGGTAAAATATCTGAAAACTGAGTCTGATGAGGAATTACTTGGGCAGCTGGGTTTAGCTTGGAAAAGAGAAGACTGTGGTCATTTCCTCACTAGAGGCCATTAGTGCATTATACTGTTATAATGGAGGCATCGCCATTCACACTATGCCATCAGGTTAGGGACGCTCTTTTCCTCACCCTTCTCCTTAAGCGGATGGGTAGTAGTATTACCACTGGTGTTCCTTCCACATTACAGTGTCCTTGGCCACACCTATGCCCTACCTTCATCTTGCCCCACAGCCCCTGATTGGATGGTGATTTTTTCAGTGGGGGGAAGCTATGCTAACATAGCAATGTTGTAACAGCATGACATGCCAGTACACTATTGCACTTTAGCCCTACACTGTTTAAAAATGTATTAAAAAATAAAAAGTTTTGACTCAAAGGAGACGTTTAAAATAAACAGGGAGAGGTGATAGGAACTGAACTTAAATACTAAATGTTCAATTTAAATAGCTTAGAATACAACCCCAGATGTAATCTCTGAAATTGTTAGCAAAGGCCATTATTACTCCAAGGGAAAAATTCACCTACTTGCCATCTCCCCTCGTGTATCTAATCTCACAAGTTTTCAGGCATCCCAGTCTCCCAGGTTTCCAGGTGTCCCAGTCTCCGACAAACTATTTGGTTGGTGGATTTGAAAGATTCAGTTTGCCTATTTTAGCACAGGGATTCAGATTTGCGACTCTCAAATCCTTAGCGAGGATTCGAGGATTTGAAGATTCAAAGATTCGGTTGGCCCATCCCTAGCAAAAGCTGTCTTTGTTAAATGCAGTCACACAAGTCTAGACTCATTTTTAGTGGTCATGAATGTATCAAAATATCTTAAATCTAAATCATACATAGTACACACTTCTTCCTAATTCTCTCTCATTACTAAACAAGCTTCTGTCTCGTCACTGTGGCCCTTTCCGCACCTTACCTTTTTCCAGTGCTAGGGTGCAGGGATTGTGCGAACAGCCTCCGGCGAGAGGCTCTCGCGTCCTTGCTGCTTCAGGTCCACACGAGCTGTCTGCTCGTGTGAGAGCCTCGCCTCTTCCTCCTGGAGTTTCCCAGGCTGTGCTGCAAGAGGAATCACGACTGACATGGATCCGGAGGCTCCGCACGCCAGGTAAGTGCGCGGGGAGCCCGGGAGCAATGCGCGATTGCGCACCATTTTCAGTTTCTAGCCAAAAATTGAAAGGTGCATGATCGGCGCCTGCCAGCCCCTGGAGCATCACGCAATTGTGAGTGCATCGTGCAGATCACTCCTCACAATCGTGTGACGCTTGAGAGGCCCATTTGCATGGAAAATGCCATGTGGAAAGGGCCTGTGTGTTCCCCAGAACAAGGAAAATTAAAGAAAATGAGAGAAAAGAATTCTCACTCTTCCTATCTCACTTGCCTCTTCTCTTGATTAGAGTTCCTGGAGTCCCATTTCAGTTTTGGGGGGTTTTTTAAGAGCAGCAGAAAACAGGCAGAACAGTCAATTCCAGTGACGCAGCTTAACATGTTTTTAAAAAGCAGGGTTACATATTTTGTTCTGTGGCACATCTTCCAAGTGACAGCAGAATCTGCTTTCAAACCTTATAAGGAGTGGCATCCTGCATTTTGTAATGTTTTCCCTCCTCTGAGCTCTGGTTGCCAGCAATAACATTTGCTTACTTACTTTAGAAAGTGAAGTTAGCTTTTCCCTGAAATATCCTCCTTTGTGGTGTGGGTGAGTCTCACCCCTTGCTGAAGTCAGAAGCCCTTCTGCACATTGGTTGGGGGTGTGAGAATAGCTCTCTGGGAGGGTGTTTTAAGCACCCACTATCCCTAGTAGACTCTTGGTAAGCATCCCTTGTGCCTCTTTGCTCTGAGGCCTCTTTGTCAGCCCTCGCAACCTCAGAGCTCTGAGGATTTCCTCAGGAAGGAATTTTGTGTTAGAGCCAAGAAATTACACAGACCAGAAGGTCTCACAACAGTAGACAACAAAAGCAACAGCAATTTCTTCAGGCCCCGGAACTGATGCACTCAAATGCACATATAAGCAGGCTGAAGACAACCTGCATTCACTCACATAAGGTGCCTCAATGCCAGCACTGGCAGCTGCGGCGGGAACTCTCCTACTCACATAGCCCCTGCCTAGGAATTAGTATGACTGCTGCACAATTTTACGCACAATTTTGCAACGACCCTGGAATTTACCATACTGGTGTAAATGTTTCAAGAAGCTAGACAAGAAAGGAGGAGGAACCACTGAGGCTATTTTTGAGGTATATGGAGTCCCGATAATTTTTGTCCAAATCTGGCAATCAGTGCTTGTAACTATGTTAGTAACTTAAAGTGTTGGTGTGGGTTATGATGAGGCTTCCATCTCTCCTCTTACTCAAAAGCATCACTATTCCTCAAGGCATTTTTCAGAATAAAAATAAAAATGCAGGCTCTAAAACAAGACAATACAAGAACAACAGAGGTAGGTCTGGTGGAGTTTGGAATATGGATAAGTGCAGTTGCATACATTTTGGCTACATTTCTGTTTGGGCTACAACTGTTTAGCTGGTGAATCAGATTCATAGTTCAAAAACCATTTAAATGACTAAAAATGTGCCCCTGACTATTTAAGCAGCAGATTTTAAAAATATATTTATTGATTTTAAACAAAAGGGCTTACAATAATTACAGACAGAGTCAGTCAGAGGGAATGTCTCTTCCAAGAGAGGTATCTGTGCAAGAAGACACATTTCTGCATAACAGAAAGCAGATAAAGTGTGCTCCTTTCTTCAAAATAATTTCTTTTCTTCACATGCTTGTTTACTCAGAAGTGAGTTCTGTTAATTTCAATGCAATTTACTTCCAGGTAAATAGAATTAGAATTGTACGCCCAGCTAATTAATTAACAAAACCCTATGCAATTAGCCTAAGATTTCTCTAACTAGGTGACTGCTCTATTTTCTGTTGGATGAGTGAAAAGAACAAAACAGTAGCATCAATTCTTTTATAACATGCTAACATTATATAACAAACATGTTGAATAGTATTTGGGCAAGTCATATGTTAAGGTCTCTCTCCACTCACATATCGGGGCCAATACATGATCTGTTGTAAACATCTAATCTAAACAGAAACCAATGGGATAAATGATCATGCTGGTTAGTGAGAAAGGAGGCAGATTATAAATTACATGCTAGATGATCTGATTATGGATGTCACTTTCATCTGAGGAAAAAGCTGGGAAGCAAAAAGTTTGTTTCTTGGTATGCTCATATGACTCAGTGAAAATCATCTACCAAAATAGAAAGTGCCATGAAAATCTAATTGACAGAAATTCTAAGCTGTGTGCATTTCACAAGCACTGTTTCTATGCCTTTGGCAACAAAGTGGTGCATAGATATTAAAGGAGATAATTTTCCCCACCTTTCTTCTCCATGCTAGTGTTACAATGCTTGTTCATCTGGAATTTATTTTTCCATGTGCCAAGAGTTCAGATCCTCTGAGACACAAATAGCTTTGGGCAATGTTGTTCTAGTGCTGGAAGAGCCTCTTTCCTCTGCAGCCCTGTCTTGATTCTGGCCAAGAAGTATCTTTCCAGCAGAGCGAGCCCAGAAGCTATCAGGATCCAACAGCTGGTACAGTAGTTAATGTGGTAGGCTGCGATACTGTTGAGGATTGAGTCATTACTGACTCCATTGGAACAGTGTTTAGTATCAAGGAAGATCTAGACACACTCTGAGGCCTTCATATGGTAAACAGAGGTATGTTTTCAGCAGTCTTCTCCAGAACCCGCAACGATCTCTCCTAACAAAAAGACGTAAGTTGGGAAGCTTGGTTCTTCAGTGTCTGTGAGGTAAACTACCTGTAGATCTTGCACTTGCTCACTTTACTCTACTCCCCTAGACAGTATAGGCATTCATTGTGAATATCTGAAAAAGAAACTTTTCTACTGCAAGTGGAGCAGTGTTTAAACAGGGATGTAGAGCCCATTAGAATAGGAAAGAAAGGAGGGAACCCAAAGCGGGGAGAGGGGGGCAAGGAAGGAATGAGAATATAGAGAAAGTGTGTGCACGTGTGTGTGCGTGTGTGAGACGGACCCTAGGGGGAGTGGTATCTTGAGTGGTAGAAAAGCCACCTAGCAATGGGCTGTTTTCCACTCCAGTGGAAAAACCAGCCCCTTTTACTGGGAAGGAGAGGTTGGAGTCCTGAGTGGAAATGTATTTATAGTAGGCACACTGCTTTGGTTGAGAGAGAGGTTTCCAGAAGAGTTGGTCTTTCAGAGATCGGGGTAAAGGGTGAGTCCTTCAGTCAGAGGAGTTCAGAGGAGTTCTCATTCAATTGAGGGGGGCGTTGAACGAAAGGGATTTTTTTCTCAGAGAAAGCCTAGAAAAGGGGCAAAAGAGAAATCAACACACTGTTAAATCTGATAAGAGAGAGTGGCTTAGATTTGGTGACATAGCCTTTGGCAAAGTGTGTGTGTGTGTGTGTGGTTGTGTGTGAGAGAGAGGGAGGGAGGGAGGAAGACCTGTGCCTTTGTGCTGTGGTAAAGAGATAAGAAACTGCTAAAACACACTCTGAAGATCTATTTGAACTTAGACATACATATAAAACCAACACATTATTCTATTTGCTCTTTTAATAAAGATTATACTACATTTTCTTATAACATTGATGTAAATTGAATGATTCTCAGTGGTTATAACCAACCAGAGCCATGCTACCATAAATCTTTAAAGGGGATTTAATTAATAACTGAAAGGATTTACCCTGGGAGGTTTTTTTAGGGAAGGTGGGTTTTTCAGGGAAAGCCCGAGCTGCGCATAAAGTGGCAAGGCACTTTGGCAGACTTGGAAGCAGGGAACTGTCATTTCAGTCTGAGAAAAGAGAAAGGAAACCTTTCCTGTTGTCTCCACAATATATATGAAGAAAAGGGGTAAGAAAGAAAGACTACATAAAAGAACACAAAACAGAAGGGAAAAATACAAAAACAGCACAAGGCAGTAGGAGTGACTCAAACAGTGGATGAAAAGAAACTGAGGAGACCATAGCTTAGCTGGCTGGATCATACACAGTATGCAGGAGGGAGTGGAGTTCTTGCCAAGCTACTCAGCTCTGGAACTCTCAGTGGAAGTCTCTGTGCAGGCACAAAACCAATTGTGTGAGGCACCAACAGGCCTGTGAGGTGGCTGATGTCCAAACAGAAAAAAAAGAGAGAAAAATTAATTTTAAAGATACAAAAAAGGGAAAGAGATAGTAAGTGATAGTGTAAATATTCAGAAGATACTTAATCATTATATAAAAAGCAACAAGAACTTTTATAAAATGATGTATTGTTGGTATTTGACGCCAAAAAAATTGGCCAAAATGCACAAAAGCTTCTAATATGTGTTGAAAATGTGAGCAGCAAGTGGGATCTTTTTATAATACATAGTGGGCTTGTGAAAAGTCCAAAAATTTCTGGAATCAAATACAGTATATAGTACATAAAACTATGAAAGTTAATGTTCAATTGAAACTAAAACTATATTTGTTGGGAGAAGTAGATAAGTAACTGGAGAAGACGCATGGCAAGATATTACTATATATGACTACTGCAGCAAGATTATTTTTTTCACTGAAGTGGAAGAATATAGTAATTCCGATGAAAGAGGACGGGCTGATAAAACTAATGGACCTACCTTTAATTGGCAAATTAACAACACTGATAAGAGAAAAATCATGGGCAACCTTTTTGAAAAACTGTGATCCTCCGATGAGCTTTTTGAAAGAAAAGGAGTACAATATGCTGACTGTAAGTTTTTATAGTTAGCATACTTGGAAAATAAGCAGTTGAAGCATTTGAATGGTATTTGCAATTAGAGAAGTTATTTTAGATAGTTGTATATAATCTGAATTAGGAAAGCAGGAAGTTAATTTTTTATTATTACTTTTTACTATCTTTATTCACTCTCAGTACTTTTTATAACTTGCTTTTCTTGTTTGTTGTTTGTTATTTCTTTTTCTATTTGTATGTATTTTGAAAATGTTTAGTAAAATTTACTTAAAAAACCAAAAAGGAAAAATAAAGGTCAAGAAAATTACATTCAAGAATCCAACAGAATGCAAAACAGAAAGACATCTTAAACTTTCTCCATTATCAGTTAGGAGGGATGAATTTGGAGTTCCACTTACTGCCAAAATATCCCTTTTAAAATATCCCTCTTAAAATGCCCCTTTTAAAATGTGAGCATATTAACTGGGAATGAAAATGACAGCAGATCACCTTCAAGAAAGA
The DNA here is from genome assembly GCA_948474755.1 of Ctenosaura bakeri. Classification (NCBI taxonomy): domain Eukaryota; kingdom Metazoa; phylum Chordata; class Lepidosauria; order Squamata; family Iguanidae; genus Ctenosaura; species Ctenosaura bakeri. Next base: position 48,719 of record CAOLHI010002380.1, on the reverse strand, counting down.
GATTTCTCACTGTTCTTTCTTTTGAAAGATTGTGACTGGGGTGACAGCACCTACAAAGATGACAAGATAAGTGAGTAGAAGATGGTGCACAGAAATCAGAAGAAAATGAACAAATCTAAGAATAAATTTTCTCTGGTGGAAACTTATACAGACCTAGTGCTGAACAATCCATCACTGGAGACACCCATGGTCATGAAAAGTGAAATTAAGCTTGCAGTTGCGGAGGCAGTCTCCCCCCCTACATTAAGACACCTCAGCTCTGTCAGCTAAGATAGAAAGCACTGCAAAGATAGAAAGCACAGCATTAAAAATAACATCTCAGGTATTGAAAAAACAACTATAGCTTTTCAAGATAAGCCCATAGAGCTCGAAAATAATAGCTGCAGGTATAATCTATGCTTGAGGTAGTCTTGGAATCAACAGAGCAAAATGTTTTCCATCCTAACTAAATGGCTGTCAGATGTCTGCAGAAGCCAGGTGACATGAAGTGTCAGTGGCAGAGCTTGGAATGTGCGGGGGGGGCAGGAGCGGGGACTACAGCATAAGGGAGCCCTGGTGGCGCAGTGGTTAAATGCCAGTACTGCAAGCCACAAGGTTGTGAGTTCGATCCTGCCCGTCTCCAAGGTTGACTCAGCCTTCCATCCTTTCGCAGGTCAGTAAAATGGGTACCCAGCTTGTTGGGGGCATGTATAGAAATGTATCGAAATACATGCTATTTGTAAGTTGTTCGCCGCCTCGATCCACATGGAGAGGCGGGATACAAATAAATAATAATAAAAAGGGGTGTGGCCACTGTGCACAGGGGCATGGCTGCGGCATGTGGGGCATGGCAAGGGCACGCAGGGGCGTGGCTATGGGCCAGGATGACTCAAAACATTGCCACCCAGGGCAAGTCGCTTCCTCGCTCCCACATCCCTACCTGACTGTGAAGTATGCTCATAGATTGATTTCTACTGAATCATCAAGGAAAGGAAACTGGCCACAGGATATCATTATTAAATTTCTAATATTTGCTAGGAAAATGCAGATTTTTTCAAGCTTTAACTAAACATTCTAATTTACAATGCAAAAATGCCATAATCATCATATCTTATGATATTGTCCTAGAGACTTTGTGCCAAAGGAAGGTATTTAAGGAAATTACAGATACATTCAGAGCAGAGAACATATGCTACGGGTGGGAATCCCCACTGAAATTAATGTTTACTTTCCATGAGAAATCCTATGCAGTCAAAATGCCACAAAGAGCAGGTCTGCTGGAGACATCAGATTATTCACTGAATCAGCAAACTCCTTTAATGTCAGAAAGAAACTGCTAACTGCATGTCAGAAGGAGAAGAAAAATTGGGAGACTGCAGCATCCAAATGAAGAGTGTCTCCTCAGGTTATCTCATGAAGAAAAGTGCTTGTTGTTCTTCAGATCGAGAGTGACTGCCACCTTGTCATCATGTGAATAGCAGTTGCTTCATTCTTCAACTGGCAACTCTCCCCACTATTTTCTTCTTCTTCCTCTCTCTCTTTTCTTGCTCACTCCCCAAAACTTTCTTGTTATTTTTACTAATGCCATAAGTTACACAATACATTAATTTATTTAAATGCTTTTAGCAATGGCACAATCATAACCTTTTTTGCTTATGTTATTTCTCAGTGCTGCTAATCCATATTCCAGTGGGGGAGTGGTAGGTATTTTAATGGTTAACAGCTTCACTCCCAGACCACTTGGGTGTCAGTTATTTAAGTTCAGGCACAGAGGGATATTTCCCTCAACTTCAGTTAAGGGCTGAGTTCAAGTTATGTATTTTAATGTTATAATTACATTCTCCGTTGCATCACAAGATTGTGTTTATTACAATAGAATAATCTTATATCAGTGGTCTCATAATGAAGGATGCTGGAGCTTCATTCAATGATGAGCTCTCTTAGAATTGCTTCATGTAATATTAAGTAGATTAAATATGGAGAAAAAAAATTTGTAAAATGTTAAAAGACTCTGGTCATTTCCACACTAGACTGTTATAGTGCTATTATTCCACTTTCAACATCCTATGGAATCCTGGGGTTTGCAGTTTAGGGAAGGACCTTTGAGGCCCCTCCCTGAACTGCAAACCCCAGGATTCCATAGGATGTTGAAAGTGGAATAACAGCACTATAACAGTCTAGTGCAGAAATGGCCTCTGTGTTCAGAAGATAGAGTTGGATAAAAATGCAAAAACAGCTTTAAAATGCCAATGTTTTCCAATGCAGTTTTGTGCTGGGGCTTCCTCAAAAATCAAAGAGGTGGTGTGACAGGTTTTTTCCCCTCCTACGCTGGTCTGGCAGCTCCCCAGCCTGAAAAGGCACCCTGTCTTTACCACACAGCTCTGCCTCCCTCTTTTTTAACACCACCTTTGCATAAAAGGGTGAGGATTTTAAATGTTTGTTTAGAACCTCTTAATAGTTTTATTGTCACATGTTTTCTGTGTTACTTTATATACTGTATATAACTCAACTGAGTCAGCATTTACAAAAATAAACTGCAACTTTTATTTAGATAACAATATGAATAGAGTACTACAGTTCATATGCAGGTCAAAGTGAATGCATGTCTTCAGTGCACTTTTTAGACAGCTCACTTGTATTTTTAGACTCTCATATAAAGCACAAGCATTGTATAACAGCCCTTTGGCTACATTCCCACCAAAGGCTTATTCCACAATCTAGGTCACACTCTCTGGCCAGATTCTACTAAGATTCAATTACTCTTCTGTCTCTCACTAGGCTTCCACTTAGAATTAAACCTTCCCACATAGACATTTTCTGCACTAGACTATTGCATTGCTATTATTCCAAGCCAAGTAGCAGTTGGCATTTGGTCCTTCAGTGAGATTCCTAACAAAAAGACGTGGAGTAGAGTTCCTCTATAAGCCTCTGTGACTGTCTACCCTTCTCCACTAAACTGTTATAGTGCTATTAGTCCACTTTCAACATCCTATGGAATCCTGAGGTTTGCAGTTTAGGGAGGGGCTTTTGAAGATTCCACAGCAGTGGTTCTCAACCTTCCTAATGCCGCGACCCTTTAATACAGTTCCTCATGTTGTGGTGACCCCCAACCATAAAATTATTTTCGTTGCTACTTCATAACTGTAATTTTGCTACTGTTATGAATCGTAATGTAAATATCTGATATTTAGTCCACCATAAATGATATAAAGTTTGAAGATTTGGTTTCACTGCATTCAGACTGAATTAAATCCAAAAATAAATCTGGCATGGGAATAACACTAGATTTTGTAGGCTTATTCCTTACAATTGATGCAACATTCTTTTTATCAATATCTGAAGTGGCACTCTCTAGACTGTCCAGTCCCAGAGTTACCAACACCTTTTTCGGCAAATTTTTAAAAGAATCTGAGGAAAATAATCTCACTTTATTATCATCTTCTGCATCCTCCTCCTCGGAAATAGAACGATCTGATTTAGAGTCATTATCCCCATGAGTATCTGCCAAATCTGGTTCCTCATCACTTTCAGATTCAGTGTTGATTTGTTCAGAGTGTGACAAAGCAGATTCCTCAACTCTAGTCACTTTGGACCTACAGGTAGACTTTTTTGGTAAACACACACCAGCATCATTTGATTCATAGAATCATAGAATCATAGAAATGTAGAGTTGGAAGAGACCACAGGGGCCATCCAGTCCAACCCCCTGCCATGCAGGAACACCCTCAAAGCACTCCCGACAGATGACCATCAAGCCTCTACTTAAAAACCTCCAAGGAAGGAGACTCCACTACACTCTGAGGCAGCATATTCCACTGCCGGACAGCCCTGACTGTCAGGAAGTTCTTCCCGAGGTTCAGGTGGAATCTCCTTTCCTGCAGCTTGAATCCATTGCTCTTTGTCCTGGTCTCTGGAGCAGCAGAAAACAAGCCCTCTCCTTCCTCTACGTGGCATCCCTTCAAATATTTAAACATGGTTATCATGTCTCCTCTTAACCTTCTCTTCTGCAGACTAAACATACCCAGCTCTCTAAGTCTATCCCCATAGGGCATGGTTTCCAGGCCTCCAGGCTTGAATAACTTTTGTATCATCAGGAAAATCTCGTGAAAATGAAGGATTCATTGAAGTAGTTTGTTGACTGCTTAATAATGACATTACATTCAAAGTCAATGAATTGTCCAACTTGCAATACATTTGTTAAACTTGTTATGTATTTTGTGAAATCATTTCACTACTATTGTTTGCCTATTAACATGCACCTCCATTTCTTCAACAATCATTTGTCTTATCACCTCCCTACTACACTCAGACACATTCCCCTGGGAAGACATTGAGGACATAGGAGGTTCAAATCTTACTTCTTTACGTTCCATAGGCATTGCAGTTTGACTCCTAGTGAATAATGACACCATACACAATGCTAAATTGCCCTGCGCTACTGTATTCGCTAATACAGAAGGGCAAGGAACTGCTGACTGAGAGGCTGCCATTTCTCCCGGTAGAGGCTGCTCGCATGCTTGAGTGTGATTGGTTGTGTTGCTGGCGAGCTTGGACTGGTCAGGAGAGCTCTTTCCTCTCATAGCCCCCTCCCTTGCTTTCTGAACGCCTCTTTTCAACATGGCGACCGGAAGTTAAAGGAGCGGTTGGGAGCCCTTCCCCGCCCTTAACAGACTTAACTGCATTACCAGGTAATTTTCCTTTCACCTTCTTTTTAATTCTTGCCTTCTCAGACTGCCTTATACTAGATGTTTTTAGCTTTGTTTGAGCCTCGGAGTGGCTGGGCAGAGATTGCCCTTCCAACTCACTCTCGCTCGATGCCAAGAACATTTTCTTTAGTAAGGTACTTCAAAGGGGGCAGGAGGACGCGAGCGCGTGGCTTGCGCTTGCGCACCACCACCAAGGAGGGAATGGAGCCTAAGACCATTGGAAATACATATTTTCCGTTGGTCTTAGGCGACCCCTGTAAAAGGGTCGTTCAACCCCCCCAAAGGGGTCGCGACCCACAGGTTGAGAACCACTGCTCCACAGGATGGTGAAAGTGGAATAATAGCTAGAGGCCCCGCCCATAACTATTTCATCTCAGCCACCAGCTCCTCCCACACAGTGCTGGGTTGTCTGTCTTTCCTGAGGAGTTATTCTGTTTGCCTAGCAATCTGCTTCCAGGCTCCACTGGCACTTCAGATAGCCACATCCCCAGAACTTTGTCAAAGGTGATAACATTATTTTGAAATTCTCCCCCTTTGGCAGTAGACGTGTTAAAAGATTGCAATGGTCTATTTATATTCTTTTTATATTAAACAATGCACAACTAGAAGGGAAACATATCACTATGGGAAATTACTATGCTCCCAACTTTGGACAAGAGAATGTTTAAATATTTTCAAAGAAATGTTTAAAACAATAAAAAAGCTTATTAAGTGGGCTTGATAACAGGAGTGACTCTAATCTTGTTCTAAATCCCAATCTTGAGATATATTCTACTGAGAAACAAGGGAACCAGAAACGTGCAAAACATTTGTCAAATTAGTTGAAAAAATGTAATGTATTGATGCAACTTACTGAATTATTTATACCCCACACAGAAAGACTACACATATGATTCACCAAGACATAAAATATATACACATAAAATATATACAATTAAAAAAATAACATGTGAGAATCAAGGTAGAACTTAAGGTAGAACTAATGTCTGTTGATTTAATATATTGCGTGAATGTGTGGAAGCTATAAAATGATCTAACTGATCATTTTATAGCTTCCCACACATTCACGCAATATATTAAATCAACAGACATTAGTTCTACCTTAAGTTCTACCTTGATTCTCACATGTTATTTTTTTAATTCCAAACTGCTTTGAATAAAATCAAGCAATGGAAGCCAAACACAGCATTATTAAGCAACAAATGTATAACTGATTTTCTAAAACAAAATATTAAAAACTTTTTTCAGGAAAATAAAACACCAATAAAACAGTTAACACTATGGGATTCATTTAAAGCTGTTCTTAGGGGACAGTTTATCAAAGAAAATTCCACCTTAAATTAAAAAAGGGATCTGGCCATAAAAGTATTAATTCAAGACATTAGTCATCTCTTAAAATTACATAAGGAAACTTGGAGTTCAAAAATATTAAATACCATAACAAGAAAAAGATCTGAATTAGAAGCACTGAACACAAGCCCAGGTGCACAGAACATTGATTTACACCAAACACCCTTTTTATGAGCATGGCAATAAAAATTCAAAATTATTTACCAATGTTTCAAAAAGGAAAAAAAGACAAAAATAGAATATGTAAATAAAGACATGAGGATGGGCATTTCATCACTGTGACTGTTAACATTAACAATGAATTTTATGCTATGACCCTGGAGATAAGGTTCAATTTTCCCATTCAGACATGAAAATCCACTGGATTGTCATAGGCACTACCTGTCTGCTGTCAAGCAACAGGTTGCCAGGATATCAGCAGGCAAACAGATACAGCTTAGCAATCCAATAAAACTTGCCTGGTCAGGGTGAAACAGAAGTGAAGTCAAGTGTTGGTCCATGTGCTGAGTCTCTTCTCTTGCTCCGCTGCTGTCTCAGACTCCGGACTTCGGGACCAGGTGCAGTATAACCTGACAACCTGCTTGGTTTTTGGCTCAGTCTGACCCCGTCAGCAAACACAGGCAAACAATGAGCAGGGAATCTGAAGTACACACAAAGGCAAGGGCCAGCAAACACACAAGTTGTTTCTGGTCTCCCAGGTTGTAGTCTAACAGTCAAACCACTAGACCAAACTGGCTCTCAAACAAGCCTAATAAACCAGCCAACCAATCCCCTTTTAAAAAGTTGTTTACTCATTTGGCAAGAACAGAAGAAAGATCTAGTTTCAGAACCTCCCATTATCTGCCCTCTTTGCCACCCTAACTTTATATTTAAAAGTAAAACATGGCAGTTCTGACACTGAGGTGAGCATGGATTATACATTATTAGGGATTTATTTCACAGAGAAAGACCAATAATGTTGGATTGTATTAAAAAATAAGTTACAAGATATAATTTACACCCGATTACATATATATCAAGTAATTTGTTTTTCTAAATTTATATATTAAAAAAGAAGAGCCTCTCAGATCTCTTATGTATTTTTTAAAAACATTTTTTATTAAACATAAAATTTTACAAGAATATACACAAAATTTTACAAGAATATAAAACAATTATTACTGCGGTAGTTAGCACTCTCCTGGGGTCTACAATTTATTAATATCTAATATTAAAACTAAAAAAACTAAAAAAACACAAAAAACTATTTCCATATGACTGAGAGGGTCCCCCGGATGAGCACGCAGGCAGGTCTGGCCAAACAGCCACAATCAGGAAAAACCCGGTCTGGCCAGTAAACAATCTGTCACATAGCCCCAGGAGCCCTCCAGACATGCACACGTTAAAATATACAAAGATTCCTCTGCTCCGAGAAGCCATCTTGACAGGATTAGCACTCCTGACAAACGGCCCATCAAGCGAGGATGATTTACATATCACCGCGGCAACCCCAGCGAAAACCAATCACACCAAGAACTTTGACATTTTGGAGCTTTGTTCTCCCAATCATGCATATTTTGGAGCTTTGTTTTAGCTCCTCAACCCATTGTTCTCCCCAGCAAAAGATTAGCCCTCCAGGTACATTTTCCCCTATAAAAAGACCCGGTTTTTTAGCAGTTCCTCAGATTGCTCCAGCTTCCTCTTGGCTCCACGCCACTCCTTCCGGCAATTCCCTCAGCCCTCCATGTGCTGAGTCTCTTCTCTTGCTCCGCTGCTGTCTCAGACTCCGGACTTCGGGACCAGGTGCAGTATAACCTGACAATACCTCTCCAAAATCCCCTATCAATTTTCCTCTCTTTTATTTCTAATTAGCTCTTGAGTGAGTGAATGCGTAAGTGCGAACGTGCACAAAGACTTATTTTTAAATAAAAATAATTTTTAAATAAAAATAATTTAATTAGACAATTTGCTTGGTTTTTGGCTCAGTCTGACTCCGTAAACATTGGATTTAAAGATCTCGCTAGGTTACCCTGCCTCTTCTAGTGCTACAGCTTGTGCTCTGGCTAATTCCCATTCCCCTTTATGGTGGAGCACATTAAGGTGTCCCCCACAGGACCCCCAGAAATCAGGGTAACACAATCCATAAGAGAAAAGATAAGAACAAACCTAAACTACCTAAAAACAAACAATCTTAAAGAAAAGGAAAAAGGGGTACAAAAGGAGTATGCGCATGATGTCCAACTCCTCAGAGAATGGTTATTTTGTAAAATGTTAGGCAAACTTTAAGCAATAATGCAACTATTTAGACTTGTACAAAATATAATAAGATTATATGAAAACTATACAAAGATATTTAATTTTATATTTTTACTACTGTAAAACTTATGCTTATATTAAATGCTAATCAGATTGCTTATGTATTTTGAAGAATTATCCATAAAAATGATTTAAAATCTAGAAGAGTTGTCTCAAAAACCTACAAAAATCTTATAGAAATATCATATGACATGGGGTCAGGATTGAAAATCTGGTGGAAAAATGAATTGAATACTCAGATTTCTGAAATACAATGGACAAAGTTGTGGAATTCACAACCATTTAAATCTCTATCAGCAACAATTAGAGAACACCTTTACTACCTGTTACACAATTCATCCTTTACTCCAGTGAACCTCTCTAAAATGATACACTCAGTTTCTCCACAATACTGGAGGGGTTGAAAGGATAAGGAAACTATGATTTATATGTGGTTACAATGCAATAAAGTAAAAAAAAACCTATTTGGGCTGATGTTCTAAATTCCTGTCGGATATGCCGAATCAAAAAATGCATTATTGTGGGGCTCTTCTTTCCATCTTCAACAGACCTAATTCATCCCTTAAATATAAACACTTACTTTCAGTTCTCGTGGGAGCAGCATGCCTAGAAATTGCTAAGCATTGGAAACTCACAGCTGATATTCCTTTCTTCTTCCTGAATAAAAACAGTATGGTCTATCGCTCATATGGAAAAACTAACATATCAGATAAGAGCATCAAAAGGGCAAACAGATGGAGAGAAATTTGCTTTGATTTGGTATCTGTTTAGTGTATTTACAAGATTTGAAACCACATCAGTTGACCTTCCAGAACAAAACTTGAACTTTCAGATTAAAGTATTTTAGCTATTTTAAAGCTAGAAAATAGAAATATGAACAATATAATTAGATCTGCTGCTATTAAGCTGATATATAGAGCTGGTGATTGAGTTGAATCTTGTATTGTTGGTTTGCCTTAGATTCTTGTTTTTCTTTTTTTTTTAAATCTTCTTCTTAAAAAATTAACAATTGTTAAAAAATTATAATAACAATACTATTCATCAGATGATCAATACCTTAATCTATATTTATGGGATATTATAGTTTATAGAAAAATAAATACACATAAAAGACATATGTATATACACCAAATATATATTCATACTAAATCAATACAAAATCAAACAAAACAAAAACTGAGATTCTTTTTTTAAAGATTCCTCTAACGAAGGTAAGGTTCTACATTATATATTGTTTACCAACATATGCATTTGATACATTTTAATTTCAGTAGAACTCTATTCTTTGGAATAATGGAAAAATTGTTAATTACAACATACTTTAATAAATCCACTTAATTGTTACAATTTAATTGCCCTTGTGTAAGTCCTTTTGGACCTTATCTATAATACTTCAAAATTATTTCTTACATCTTTTATTGTCTGATAATTCAGGAATCTAGGTTCAAGTCTCAATTCCAGCTGTTTCCCAGAGAGGGGAAATTATCTTCCAATCTTCTTTAAATTCTTTTGGGTATTATCAGACAATAACGCCACCATATTGTACAGTTTCAGTAGCCAATTGTCCATAGTTGGTCTTGACTCTTGTTCACATCTATGAGTGTAGGTCATCCTGGCTGTCGTTATCATATATAATATAAGTTTGCAATGTCTTTTCTTCACCAGTTTTTCAACGTCATCTAGCATGTTCAGTAGATATATTTCAGGTTCCTTTGGAAAGGAGATTTGAAGTGTCTTAGTAATCTTTTCATGGATTTCTTTCCAAAATTTTCTCACTTTTGCACAACTCCACCATAGACAGTAAAATGTCCCTCTTTGGTTGCATTTCCAACAGAGATTACTTGCCTTATTACTCAGTTTAGAAATTTGTGTACGATACCATCTATAATAAAAGAAACAATTTTGTTAAAAGTTGAAATTTTTAAAAATGGGAAAAAAGAATTATCAATCCAATTCTAAATGGCCAAGCAGTAAGAAATATTGAGACATCTGATGTCATTAAGATCTCCCATGAATAATAAAGGCTGTCTGCAATCTATCCTCAGCACAATTACTTAGGATTATTGTTAGTAGTAGTGGTAGTAGTAGTAGTACTATTCTTTCTAGTTTGGGACTCAAGCTTACAATACATTTGAAAACATACTGTTAAAAATCTACAAGATAAAAAAGTTAAACAGGATTAAGCAAACAAAAAATTTAATATCATATTTAAAAAAACCAGATCCTTACACACACATACACACACACACACACCAGCCCAACAATTAGCAAGATCCAGCACATTATTTTGGTGGGCCAGGCCTTATATAGTCAATCATCAATCATTCATCTGAACAGAAAAGTCTTTACTTGTCTGCAAAAGGGAGCTAGGAAAACTTCTGTTGGAAGGGAGTTCCAGAGCCTGGGGGCAGCCACTGAGAAGGTCATCTTCCATGTTCCCACCAAATGTACCAGTGAGGGTGGTAGGACAGAGAGAAGGTACTCCCCAGCAGATCTCAAAGCACAGATTGGTTCATAAGGGAAAATGAGGCCTTCACACAACCTGGACCTGAGCCTTCATAGGTCAAAACCAACATTTTGAATTGTGCACAGAAATGGACCAACATCCAGTGAAGCTGTTGGAACAGGAGAGTTGTATCTTCCCTGTATTTATTTATTTGTTTATTTATTTATTATATTTATATGCCGCTTTTCTCTCACAGTGGGACCCAAGGCTACAGCTGTTTAGACCAGTTAAATTTTCCAGGCCCTCTTCAAAGGCAGCCCCATGTAGAGCAGATCGCAGTAATCCAACTGGGATGTAATTAAGGCATTTCTCACCATAGCCAGATCTAACATTACAAGGAACATGTGAAGCTGGCTCACAAGCTGCAACTGTGCCAATGCACTCCTGCCCCCACTGCCACTTGAGTTTCCAGGTTCAGAGTGAGATTCGGGAACACACCCAAGTTATGGACCTGCATCTTCATGGGGAGTGATGCAACCCAGCTGTTGTAGTGTGCCATCAAGTTGTTTCCGACTTATGGTGACCCTAAAGAGAACTTATCATGGGGTTTTCTGGGGCTGAGTGGGGTTGAGTGTGACATGTCCAAGGTAACCCAGTAAGTTTCCACGGCCAAGCAGGGAATCAAACCCTGGTCTGCAGGGTTGTAGTCCAATACTCAGGCCACTACACTCTTCCCTGATCTGCCTTCAGACAGACAAGGAGCACCTCCATCTTGTCTGGATAAAGTTTCCATTTGTTTGCCCTTATCCAGCCCATTACTGATAACAGGCACTGGTGTAGGATCAAAACTTCCTTTGGCTTTTGTTGGAAAGCAGTTCTACATCTGAGTGTCATCCACCCCGAAACTCTAGAAATCCCAATACTCTGGAAAACCCAGAGCTCTGGAACCTCCAAACCCTGGAAACCTCAAAACTCTGGAAACTTCTCCCAGAAGTTTCAGGTTGATGTTGAATAGCATGGGGGATAGAACTGAGGCCTGAATAGCCCCACATGCCAATGGCTAAGAGATTGAGCACCACCTTCTGGGGTCGCCTATCTAGGAAGGAATGGAGCCATTGTGAAACAGTGCCCTCAAGTCCCTTCCCAGCAAGAAAACCCAGAAGGATACCACAGTCAACGGTCGTGATACTGTCTCTGTCCCATAACTAGGCATGAAAACAGATTGAAATAGATCTAAATAGTCTGTCTCATGCAGAAAGCCCTAGAACTAGAAGGTCCAGAACCTTGCCCAAAAATGAAATGTTAGAGACTGGTTGACAATTATCCAGAACAGTGGGATCAGGAAGAACATTTTTCATAAATTTTTATTTATTATTTTATTTATTTATTATATTTGTAGGCTGCCTTTCTCCTGGAATGGGAGAAATGGCTTCCAACGATGAATAAACACATTAAAACATTTAAAGCAATTAAACATTAAAAGAATATAAAATCATAAAAAAAAACTAAAACAAGTTAATAAATAAAGCTCCCCAGGTTACATAAAAACCTGTCTAAAAAGAAAAGTTTTCAACTGTCGGCAAAAGGAGAGCAGGGAGGGGGCACACCTAGCTGCTTGTGGAAGGGCATTTGACAGCGTGGGAGCAGCCATTGAAAAGGCTCTCTCCCATGTCCTCATCAGGTGAGCCTGGGATGGTGGTGGGACCAAGAGAAAGCCTTATGCAGCAGATTTTAGGGTTCTAGCTGGTTTGTGCAGTTATAAAGGTTTTACAACAACTTCTCTCACTAAACTGGAACTTTGCTTTGTTTAAGTCAAGCACTAACCACTCCCTTTACCCACTCAGTCAGTCTCCCTCTGACTGAGTGCAAGGATCTAACCTACATGTGCTGGCTTTCACCTCTCCGAGGATCCTGCCCACATCCTCTGGTTGCACAAATTGAAACTTATCAAATAACACTGGGCAATCAGGGCCAAGGTTACATCCACCAGACCTACATCAACTACAGCATCCAAATCAGAGCAGATCTGAGCAACTTTATCTGCAAGGTGTCAAGCAAGTTATTCAAAGCAGGCTGTCAACTGGCCTGGAGTTTCCTCTTTTGGGCCTGCATATAAAAGATACCATGTATTCAAGCTACACTGCACACATGGGGAGCACTTCTGTGTACAGATTTAAGGTATTTGAACGGTAATGAATAGGAAACATATTTTGCAGGAAAAATGAATAACAACCTGCTTGCCAATATTGAGACTGCCCCCACCCCACCCCACCCCACCCCCGAGTAGAGTGGAATTCTTCACATATTTTTTAAATTGAAGGTATAAGAAGAGCTGTGTTTGATTGCTATCCACTTGTCTTCTCACCCCACACACAAGAATGGTAGTCTGTAGGCGGGAAGTTGCAAGAATATTAGGTCACCTTTTGATGTCTGGAACCTAATGATAGAAGAGGAAAGACACGGTGTTGGCCATAGGCCAAAAATGAAGTTACTGTTGGAAGGAGTTACAAACAGCTGCCAGCTGCAGCTGGCACAGAATGGCAGGCAAGGCAAAGAGCCCAGATATGAAGAAAAGAAAACAACTATAACAACAGAAAAACAAATTCTAAACAGCCAAATAAATCTAGGCTTTGGGGCACATTTGATTCTAGCCAGTCAAGGCCCACAGAATGTACGAGAGGCCAGGAAGCCGCATTCCAGAAAATTACCAATCAGCCAACAATACATTCTGTTCCCTTGTTTCACAATTATAGATTCTCATTCTACTGTAAGGAGCCTGAAAACGTACAATTCCCTTTGGGCAACCATATGACAAAAAAGACACAGCAGGCATTCCTTTGATTCAAATTATCTACAGACTTGCAGTCAAACTGGGCATTATAGGAAATACGCATCTCCTGATATAAGCATGTCTTTCCCTCCAATGAGCATTCCCTGGGCAATCACACTTGCGTATTAAAAATATGTTTGCCTTCCATGTCCTACCACAAAACAAAGCATACCGAATACAAGATACAGAGGAATGGAGAGCCACATGCTGTGATAAACGGATATCTTTCAACACCACAAGAAGTACCTCTTCTAAATACATACTATATATATTGTAGGAAGCTGGAGGGGGGTGGCTTGTCTTTGTGTGTTTCCTTTGCAGACTTTATACTATAACAAGTGGGACCAACAACAAAATGTGGCAAAGTAGAGTGTTCTTACCACCTTCTTTCAGACATCTGTATTCCACTACTTGCAACCATCATTCAGCTTTCTATAGGCAACTGGAACCTTCTAATTTCATACCCAAGTATGTGACAATAGGGAGAAGAAAACATTCAATCCCAAAACCCATTCATTCTCCTCAAAACAGACTATGCTTCGGTGAGTCTTGAAAACAGCTTCTCCATGCTATCAATGATACTGCTTGAATCTGCAGTTTAGTCTCAACCCACATGCCCAACCATTTTGAAACACTACTGGTCTTTAGAGAATAAGACACCAAAGGTATCCTGAAACAATGGCTACCTGAGGGAGAGGTGGGAAACCAAAACTATCTACATGATGCTAATAGCAGGTTTTGAATGCAAAGGCAGAGTTAAGAAATTAGATTTTGACATATGGCTCACAGGGCCCAGCAAAAAAAAAGTGCCTTGGGAGAACAGTTCCCAGTGGAAATATCTGCTCAGTTGGCTGCCAGATTTGCAGTGCCACTGAACTGAGCTGAGTAGACCCATGCCAAGGTGGAGTACTCTGGGGAAAAATGAGCTGTCCTTTAAACGTGTCAGCTCCACGCCTTCTTACCTCTTTGGTTTCCAGCTGTACTGTAGAACTGCAGTGACAAAAAAACTAAGCAAACAAAGGGTCTATTTTTAGGCAGACTACTTCTGACTGGGTTTATTTTTAGCATTCAACGACTATTTTGAGGAGGTGGGAGTGGAGAATGGGGATAGGGGAGGAGGAGACAATCCTGGAAAATACTCTAAAGGAATGCTGTTAAAGGAGAAAGATTTTCCATTACTCAGTTTAGTTCTAGTCAATATGTGCAAAAAGAACCAGGCTGGGGAATAACTTTGGTATGGAAACACAGAAATGGCTTATCCCTGCTCAGTTTCTTCTTCCTCTTACAGTTATACTTGGTGTTTTTTTAAAAGAGTATTTTTAGGCTAAAGTGGTACAAGATGTGTAACATATATCGGAAGTACAATACTAAGGAAGACAGTTTGTTTTCCACTCATGAAGAATCAATAAATTCAGAATGTGCCCTCAAGAAAAGGCTCTCATGAACTTTGGGAAGCAAGTAAGTTTTGTGGGCAAACCAGGCAGGACTTTTGACATCTATAATCAGATCTAGCCTTATTTTCTTTTTCCTGGCAAAGGCAACAGTAGGAGGCAAATTCCTGGTGTAAATTTTACACCCGCACACACACATACACTCTTCCCAAAGCTTTAAATGCAGCTTTGGGAAAATCTAGTAAATCTAGTAAAGGAAGAACCATGATTCAGTGCTAAACACAAGCTTTGCAAGCAGTATGTCCCAAATCCAGTCCCTAGCATCTCCAGTTAAAGGGAGCAAAAAAAAAAAGTTAATTCAAAGCAGGGAGAAATTCTGTCCAAGATCCTTGAAAGCTGCTGGCTATCAGAGTGGGAGGACTACGGGCAGGAGGGAGAATAGTGTTATCTGGTATAAGGTAGCTTTTCACATTCTTGTCGTACTTGGCTAAAGAACATTCAGCCACCTGGTGGGATGGCGAGAAAAATCCTACCTGTCAATGATCCCATCTTGCCTTGGAACTTTGGGCCTCCTCCCGGATATATTCTCTGTTTCCCCAATCAACCCCAAGGTTTCAATGACAATTTGCAAACCATTAAGTCCCTCTTAAACCACAAATTGATTTCTTAATTCCTTTCCTGTAAAACTAGTAAAACAAAGAGGCAACAAGACTGAAATGTGGAAATAGGAATAAAAGAGATTTGTGCAGCATGCTGTCCCAATCACAAATTGCTTTCTTCTATCCAAAAACTGTGTTCATGTTCTCATGTCACCAGATGAAAGGTCAGCACTGCTTGCCCTACCCAAACTATATATGACACAGAAATCTCGATTAGAGCAGTGGCCTATTCCTGTATCTCTGCTGTTACTCCTGAAACAAGTAGAAACATTTTTTTTTGCTCTGTAGCTCCCAGAATGGTCCAGTTGGCATAGCTAGTTGGGGAATTGTAGTCCCAAAATACACATTTTCTAAGTTCATCTTCTTTCTAGCTTTTGTTCTCCCAGTGGGGCTCCCTGAAAAGTCAGTTTCAAAAGAAATACGAGTGAGTGGTTAGATGACCAGGGTTAAAAGAGATGACTCGAGGGAGGAGTTACCTGGTGGTAGAAAGTACAGAGAAGCACATAAGCCTCTTTTGAAGTCATACTCCAGCCAAAGGTTTCCAGCCTTTTATGCAGGATGCAAGAAAGAAGGCTACAGGCGTACTTGCATATTATTATGGCATGCAAGTGTTCTTCTGAGGGTGAAACTGCAGATTATGCACAATTGTGTGTTTCTACTAACTGCGAACATCTGTCCCTGCAGCTCTGTTTTGTTCTGTTAATCAAACACTCAAAGCAAATGGGAAATCCCATCATGGGCCTCAAGATCTCATCTCGTTTGGTTCTTATGAGAGGACTTCGTCTGCAATCACAAAGTACTTTATTTTATATCTTACCTAATTAAAAAAAATCAAAACATTTTTTTTTTGCTTATCTTTTTCAGCTCTCCTATCAGTTTCACTGGAAGGTGCATTTTTAGAGCAGCAAAGGTTTCAGGGACTATGTTTTGTGCTCTTTCTCTCACTATATATACATATATATTGTGATGGAAAGTACTTCTCTGCCACATGCTGAGACATAGGACCACAGTTGTTAACTTGCCACACCAAACTGTAGAGCTGTTTCCAAATGTCAATGGCCCTATGGCTCAGTCTGTGGCAATGAGAATTGACCAAAACACTGAGTTGCATTTGAAGCAAAATTTTCAATTAATACAGTGATTAAAAAAACTGTCTCTTAGGAAAAGCATATTGACTATAATAAAACCCAATAGTTATAAAAGAGGAAACCACTAGCAAGATCTACTCTTTCAACCACTTCCTGCTCTCCTTCAGATAATAATAACACTCATGTTTCAGCCTTGTTCTTTTTATATATGCACACATTGTCATTAGGGCACTACGCAGTGTATACTAAGTACCAGTTCTCACTGATCCCTCTTTCCTAGTTTGTCTCCTCCACCCACCCCACCTTCATGTTTTCATTTTGTTTGTTTATTTTGTCAGCTATCCTGTTTTGCGGGGGGGGGTCACTTTTATCTTATGTTGCAAAAAGTCCTTTTTTCTTTTCAGTATTTTGATTACATTTACCTATATCCCTTCCCCCCTTCCTGCTTACAACTCATGGCTTTCCATTTCTATTTTTTTTAAAAAAAAGCCCCAAATATTCTTAATACATTCAGACTGTTTTCAATTATTAACACACTCATTCTGTAAAGTCTGGCTACTTATAAGCACTCCATCACATTACAATGATGCACTAGCCTACAGTGAGGAATGCACTTTATAGGCAAGGTGGTCAAGGCCACATTTGGACTTTTGTACAAAGAAGAACTAGAAGAAAATAGGAGAGAGGGCTCCACGTGCTGATTGATGGTCACTCACTTTCTTTATTTTTAAAAAGCCCAGCAGTTTCCAGTGATGTAGACTCGAGTCAATTGGCTCGGACTCAAGTCAGACTTAAGTCACTTCAGTGACTCGACTCAGACATGACTTGGTAAAAATTACACACTGACTCGACTTGAGACTTGCATATTTTTAGTGAGTGACTTGCTGCCCTTGGTTCAGTAACATCACACATTCCTCCAGAAACCTTACAATTTACTGGTCACATGACAATCTGTCTCAAGCCCAAAGTGTGGACACATTTTTCAGAGGGAGCAGCAAATGGGCTTGAGGTGGAGTAGCCTGTCCCTGATTCATATAGGAGGAACTTTCTAAAACTTTTCCTAAGAGCAGAAGGCAAGCTTTGCAAATGGGAAGTAAGAAAGGTCCTATTCCCGACTTCTGAAGCTGCAGATGGCAAAATCACAAAAGTGGAGGGCTGACTTTACTTAAATTGTTAAAACTGACTTTAGGCGACTCTGTCCAGAAATTCTGGAATAGAGGTTGGGGTATAAAGTTGCCTTCTAGATTTGAGACTTGACTTGAGACTTGACTTGAAAGTATCTTCAAGGACTTGAGACTTGACTTGAGACTTGAAGATAGAGACTTGACTTGAGACTTGGAGTAAAAGACTTAAATACATCACTGGTGGTTTCAATCCCTATCAAAGTTGGCCTTCCTCAGGGGCTACACTTTACAGACATTTCTGGAGTTCTACAATACATTCTTCAAAGAAATAGACCATTGAGAAAAAGGCAAAAGGTCATTTGTGTCTATGAACTGTCAGTATCACAAATGTGTACACACAATAAAACAGTTGTAGAGAAATATTTACCTATTCCCTCCTTGAATGATAACTTACTGCTGTATTTGCAATTATAACATTTAGAAGGGAAGAATTCAGGATGATGCAAGTAGGAAAAAATTAGTAGTGTTCTCCAACATTCCCTTCCAACCACCAATACTTGGGTGGGCAGAATTTGGAGCAGAATGGGGTAAAAGAGCAACATTAGCCACTGCTAAGGGTTTATTGTTGTTGTTCAATAGAAATTGTCCAATTCTAAAAACAAGCTCTCATTATTTACATGAAAGCGACTGACCCACAACTGAAAAAGCCTTTTGTATAACACAAACAAATAGACGCTTATGTGTGGAAAGAGTAGATAGGACAGTGTATCCACTGGCCCTGCCTTGCTACGATGCTGAGGTTGACCAGATGTACCAGCAGGCAAGGTGCCTCCTTCTTCTTTAACTACAAGAAGAAAGGTCAGTAGGCGTGCATTTCTTACAATTTAAAATCTTACAATTCAAAATCTAGAATATTCAGATTCTTGTGCAATTCCTAAAGGTTTTTCTGATCATACACATTAGTTGAGAGGTTTAATCTAGAGCCCTGCTTGTGCCTCCACAGAGTGTCCATCTTCCCCATAACATCTAGTAATGAAGGCGGCAAGTAGAGAAAGACCTACTTTGAATGGGGCAAGAGCAACTTTCCTTAATAAAGGCCTGTTCAAACTGTGAGCCACCAAGGCAAAGGCAGCCCATCCACAGCAATGAGTTTTCCAAATAAATATGATGAATAGAATTGTCCTGCATGACTGGCTATAGGTTCTATAAATTTTTTTAAACTGGGAAGTAACTTCTGCTGAAATCCACTGAATTACTAATAAAGGACCACATAGGCTTGTGTCTCCATAGGGAAACACAGCACAGTGATATTTGCACTGAAGTCCCTAAAAATCATACTGCTTTCACTTATCCAGTGCTAGTTCTTCCATTAGGACCTGGTTGTAGATGTTTTTTGGGATGACTGGAAATTGTTTAACAATTAGGCAGAACAGGGCAGTTACTGCAGGCAACAGATTGGTGGTGCCACAAGGGGGCTTGTTAGTTATTTGATTTTTTTTTTTAACTGTAGGGGAGGGGAACTCAGATATTCTGTCCTAGGCACTAAAATAACTTGGCTAGCTTTGGGAAGAAATTTCCCTGGAAAGAACAGTCGTGTAGCGACAGGGGGTGGTGGGGATGATTTGCCATGGACAGCAATGTTTGGGGGGCATCCTGGCCCGTAGCCACACCCACACGTGCCCTGGCCACACTCCCATGCATCACAGCCATGCCCCCACACACTGCAGCCACACCCTCACACTGTAGCCCTGCCTCCCTCCTGCCCCCCTCCACGCACTTCAAGCTCCGCCACTGGGAAAGAGGTACCATTTGCTTTTCAGCCTCAGGCAGCACCATCCAGGGCGGCAGTGAACCAGGTTTGGTGGGCAAAGGGATCCCTGGGGGGTGCCCCCCCAGCTACAAGGGAAGCATATCTGGCTTGCCCTGATGCACTCTTCTATCACTTAACATTTTTGGAACATCTTCATATGAAAATGAGATAAAGAAAATGAGGGGCATGATAATAAAAGACATCTTTGCTTGCAAGAAATGAAAGGTCCTCCCTTCCACTGCCACTGGTATGGCCTGAGAGGGAGAGAAGGTGCAGGCACCGCTCCATCATGGCTAGGCCCAGAAGCAGAGGAAAGGCCATCCCTCCATCCTAACTGCCACTGGTGTGGCCTCAGAAGGAGGCAAGAAGATGCAGTATCTGCTGGTCTTAATCCCCTCCCTCACTACCATCCCCTTTTCCTTTTGTGTCATTCTTAATTAGATTGTAAGCCTGAGGGCAGGGAACTGTTTTGCTGTTAACTGTAAAAGAAAAGCACCATGGACAGTGATAGCACTATATAAATAAACAATGATGATGATGATGATGATGATGATGATGATGATGATAGATCAAAGTTTCAGCGCTACTTTCTCACAAAATGTTTATGCAAGATGGTGGGGGGTCAGGGCTGCCTTATCCGTTAGGCATGTTTGGCACAGGGCCGAGGGTCTACAAAAATATTGGTGCCTATGACAACAAGATTAACAAAACAAAAAACAAAAAATGACAGGAACTGGGAAGGAAAGCAACATTTCAAAATAAAGTATTTTGTATTTTCATCTCCAAAAATTATTTTTTTAAAAAAATAGGTTTATTAAACAACAGTCCTTGAAAACATAAACGATCATGAATCACATGCATGTGTCAAACCCTGAATGTGGCCCTCGTAGAGTGGCAGAGCACTCATTGTAGTGGGGGGGGGGATGGAGAGACCCTGGCGCCCTCAGTTTCTAGGATGTCCCGTTTCAGGCCATTTCCACACTGGACTGTTATAGTGCTACTATTCCGCTTCCAACATCCTACAGAACCCTCAACGGCCCCTCCCTAAACTGCAGGCGCCAGGATTCCATAGGGCAGGGCTTTCCGAACAGTGTGCCACGACACACGAGTGCGTCGCCTGAAGTATGTAGATGCGTCACCTACAATCTTGGAAATGTATATTTCTCAAACTATATGGAAGTTTTCTATGAGATAAGTTGTGTCCCCCTACATTTTGTTATTACATTGTATGTAAATGTCTGTCTCTCTTACAAAGGGTTAGCTTCGCCTCCAGTTTGCTAGTGAAACCGAAATTACTGTGTGGCGAAACGATGCATGTCTAAAAAGTGTGCCACCAACATGAAAAGTTTGGAAAGCTCTCCTATAGGATGTGGAAAGTGGAACAATGGCTCTGTCAGAGCCGAGTGGAGAAATAGACCCGATCCTGGGGAGCCCGGGCGGCATTTTGGAGACTTCACTGAGCCCCCACCCTCCGCCGCCGCCCCGTATCCCGCACCCTTTCCTCCGGACTGCTGGGTACTGGAGGGCACGCCCGGGGCGGCGGGGAACGGGGTTGGGGGGGCAGAGGGATCCCCCGGCTAAAAGGGACGCCGCGGCCGGCCAGGGTCCCCGAAGGGGGGGACCGGGGGCTCCCCGCGACCTGCCGAGACCCGCCCCGGGCCGGGCGCGCAGCGGGAGCGGCTCTGCGGGCCCCAGGAGAGCTCCGTGGCGGCCCGCGCCGGGGGAGGCGCGCTCCCTCCCAGGTGCCGCCGGGGAGGGGCGGGGAAAGCGAGGGCGGATGACAGCCGGCGGGAAGGAAGACGCGACCCGCTTCCTCTCCTCGCTTCCCCGGAGCGTGGAAACTTCGTCGCCGGCCGCCGGAGAGGGAGGCGCCGCCCGGAACGAGCCGAGCCGGAGCGGGCGGTAAGTTTGAGCCTTCGCGCCGCTTCTCCTCTCCACTCAGAGTCGGGTTCGACCCGGCGCCCGTCGCTTCCGGCGGACAAACTGCCCTGCCCTGCCGCCCCCGCGCCCATTTCTTCGCGGCCGGGGCTGGAAGGGGCGCCCCCCTCCCGAGAAGACGCCTCCTCCGGCCAGGAGCCCCGCGGGGGCTGCTCCGGCCCTCGCGCTCCGGCTCCGCCGCCTTTGGGCGCCGCGCGCGGGGCTCCGGCGGTTCCCGGAAGCCCCGCGCGCCCTCCCTCCCTCGCTCCCTCGGGTGGCGCTTCCCCCCAGCCCACCCCCGAGGCGGCAGGCCCCTGTGGGCGGCGGCGGCGGCGGGGTCGGGGCGGCCGAGGGAGTCCCGCGGGCTCCACGTGCGGAGCAAGTTGGCGAGGGGCGGGGCGGGGGCAGGGAGAGAGCCTGGGAAAGTTCTGAACGTGGGTGGGCCACCAGTTCCAGCATCCCCCGCCCCGCTCCCAGCAGGACTGCGCTCGCTGGAGCCCCGGAGGGTGTCCCTGGTTGGGAGTATTGCGTTCCCAGGGCCTTTCCGCATTACGCTGTTACAGTGCTACGATTCCAGTTTCAACACCCTATGGAATCCTGGGTCCTTTGAGGCCCCTCCCTAAACGGCAAACCCCAGAGTTCCATAGGATGTTGAAACTGGAATAATAGGCAAAGGCTCCTCCCATAACTGCAAACTCCAGGATTCCAGAGGAGGTTGAAACTGGAATAATAGCACTATCACAGTCTAGTATGGAAACAGCCGGACTGTCCCTTTGCGACCTTTGGCGATCATGGGGTTGTTCTGGGGTCAAGAGTGTGTAATGAGCCCAAGGTCGCCCAGTGCTTTCCATGGCCAAGCAGGAAATCATAGTCCAGCCCTCAAACCACAACCCCACTACCCCACACTGAATCCATGGATGTTTAGATTTTTTTTCCATGCCACAGGGTGAACTGGCATTGATAGCGGTGTGGATCGGAAATAGCAGCAGTGGCAGAGCTTGGAGTGTGGGGGAGGGGGCATGGCCACTGTGCATGGGGCGTGGCCAGGGCATGTGGAGGTGTGGCCAGGGATCACAGGGGCATGGCTATGGGTCAAGATGCCTCCAAAACAATGCCGCCTGGGGCAATCCACCTCCATTGCTCCCTCCATCCCTACGCGACTGTCTGTCAGAAATGTTAGTCATGAAATGGAAGAGAACTTCAATATTCACAGTCAATGTGCCTCTGAAACACTAAAAGGAGTTTTGCTTTTCCTTACAGGCTTCTGTTGAAATATTTAGTCGGGCTGCTGTTAAGTTTTAGGCTGAAGAGGGGGAACTTTGACAGATCTGTCAAAATCTCGTTCCCAGACTTCTTGCCTAGCCCCCTGGCTAGCATAAGAGGAGAAGACAGGGCCATCTCAAAGGTATCCTCTTCTGCTCCGGTGGAATGGGGGCACAGAGGAACAGAGACTGTAAAGTGATGTACCCAAGGCAGCCTAGCCAAGCAGTGCCAGCCCTGGAAAAAATAACAAGGGTTTTCTTCCCAAAGTCCTGAGACTGTGGAGCCTGTTCTTTGATCACAAGGACAAGAACAAAATTTAGGAGAAAAAAAGAATTTTGCTGGACATTGTTTTTAGAAACTGTGCCCTTGAAAGCAATAAACATACAATAAAAGAAAAGAGCGTAATGCCCCGGTTCATGAGAGAGTGGTTACAGAGGATCTAAGGCAAGAATTTAGAAACGACGGGGAGGTGAGATTACAAGATGTCATTGGCTGATGTTACCTGGAAGGTGTATGACACCTATTGAGTGTTCTTCAGTCAAAAAGGGTCAGGGCTGAAAAGTAGGTAAGATCCATTGGGTGGCAAGATAGTTTCTTTGGATTGTTGATTCTAGTGTGTCTGTACTCCACTGGGATCTTGTATGTATGGGTTTAATAGCAAATTGTTTAGAGCTCCACTTAGGTACACAACTATACTTCTCTTGCTTTCCATGCCCCTTTTCCAGCAGATTGACTGTTTGTTTTCAGAATGCCTAACCCTTGAATGTGTCAGTGTCCACCTAGATGTCTGTGACAGAAATGTCTCCATTAAGATGCAGGGAAATGATGTTGAAAAACTGAGAATTAAATACATACTTAAAGAGAGGTTTCCGTTAAAGATGTGGACAAGCTAAGAAGAAAACTATGGTGTAGTGGTTTGAGCACTGGACTAAAACAATAAAGACCAAGGTTTCGATCCCTACTGGGTCATGGAAACCACTGGGCAAGTCACACTCTCTCAGCCTCAAAGGAAGACGATGGCAAATCCCCTCTGACCAAATTTTCCCAAGAAAATCACATAACAGGTTAACCGAAGACTGAGTTACCATAAGTCAGAAACAACTTGAAGGCACATGACAACAAAAGTAACAAGTCCCTTTCCTTTTCTCTTTGTTCAAGAGAGTGGAGACTTTTTTTTTTCTTGGCTCTTCAGCTCTTGCTCACTTAAAAACAGGAGCCCTGGTACCATTTTCTGTCTTCTAAGCCAACATGGTATAGTAGGTTGAGCATTGGCCTACGACTCTGCATGCCTGGGTTTGAATCCCTGCTCAGCCATGGCTGACCTTGGGCAAGTCAGACTCCCCAGCCTCAGAAGAAGGCAAAGACAAACCCCCTCTGAATAAATCCTGCCAAGAAAACCTCATGATAGTTTTGACTTAGGGTTGTCATAAGTTGGAAACAACTTGAAGGCACACAACAACAACAAGCCTAAATACCCTAAAGGTACCAGATCCTGTTTGGAATTAAACAGGATCAGCCTTAATTAGCACTTGGATGGGAGACCACCAACGAATACCAGGTACTGTAGGCTCTATTTCAGAGGAAGGAACTGGCAAAACCACCTCTGAGTATTCCTTGCCTAAGAAAACCCTATGAAAAGCATGGGGTTGCCATGAGTTGACACATTACTTGAAGGTACCCACACACAGAAAACCAATGTGAGCTGAGTCATGTACTCCAGCACTCCTAAACAAGGGCATTCCTCAGAGAGAGGATGGGCATCCAAAGGCCCTCCAGCAAAAGCTGGAGAACGATCTTTGGCTGAGCTGTCAAATACCTGTCAGAGCTCCATGATATTGTTTACGAACACAGTCATCTCCCTTCAGGGGTTTGGAACAGGGTTGGGGCAAAGAGATCTGTTGAAAAATTAAGTTGTCTGTGCTTAGGAATTAGACATGAGCTTGCCAAAAAAATGTTTACATTTCCAAATCTTTTCAAGGGAGAGAGTGTACAGGTCCTGAATGTTTGTTTTAGTGCTTGTCTGCACTGGTTTTTCACAATCTGATCCCTAACCCACTTTGCTTGAGAGCTGGGCTTGTAAAAAGTTACTTTTTAGACTAAAACCCCTCAGAAGTCTTCATGGGACCCTGGTAGTGATAATCCAAAAACATAACTTTTCTGTGTTCTGCTAGAGAGCAATGGTATACCCTTTTTTGTAGGCACTGACAATGCTGGCTTTGTAGTCTTTTACTTTCTCTAACCATACTCATACTCAGTCTCCCTTCTTTAAATAAATCAGTGTGAAGCAAAGGAGTCAGAGATAAATTTAAGCATGTGATTAAAGACATACATAGATTGTCTTCATCTTTTTTGCTTACAAACAGCAGTGATTTTGGGAGTGATCTGGATTGGAGCAATAGGATGACAGAGGAAAAGCTATCACTTTCCTCCTTTCTGTTTCTCCAAGTCTCTATCCCTGATACCTCTCCCTTCACCATTTAAAATAAATCACCCACGCTCCACTTGGCATTATTGTGAAGAATACAGTTCTGTACCCTCACCTGATACTTATATGCTATATCCAGTGCCTCAGACTGTGTACAAGATGACTGAAGTGACAAGACCGTAATCCATGTACCCTTGACAGACTTTTTCACTTTTGAAATTGGCTGTGGCTGAACTGATTCTATGGTGATCACCTGTGATAGATGCCACACTGAAGGATAATGTGACTCCTTTGATTTTAAACGAGGCACAGATATAACTGCTTCATAGAAAGCCAAACAGAACTATTTTGTAGAAAACCAAATTTAAATCCTATGGCTGTGGGAAATAAAAGCCTGGTGTTTACTATCTTTAAATAAGGTTCTGAAGTAGGTGAAGTTTTCTTGCCTTCAGAGAGGATAGTATTTATTTACGCCTATTCCAGCCTGTATGTGGGATGGAAACCACCTCGGTTACTGTTCTGGATGACTTTCATCAGGGACTAGATGAGGTGGAAAGTACAACCCTGTTGGTTGCTCTCCACCTCTGTACAGTTTTACTTTCATCCACCACGTCCAGCCTGGCAACATTGTTTGCCGTGGCTTCTGTCCTGCCTGTAATGCAAGGAGATGAAGTTGGTGGATTTTTACCTCATGGTAAAGATGCCGTTCTGCCCCCATAACATTTGCATGAAGCCAATGGACTAAAGAAATGCCATCCACATTTGGATGACACAGAGCTCTACCCCTTTTTTCTATCTTTTAATCCAGTGCTGGGGAAAGTGTGCCCGTATCTGTCTCCCAAGGCTATTTTTGCAGCATGTCTTCCCAACTGTGATCTCTTTGGCAATAAAAAAAGTGGGTGAATAGTTTCTCTCAAAAGCCTCCAGGAGTGGTAATTCACCTGTTAAACAGGTTGTAGGGCCTCCAGGAAGGTTCAGTTTCCCCGCCACTTAGAGGTAAATACCAGTGCTTTCAACTGGGCTTATTTAGAGAAAGACATGCTTAGGATATTAAAGCTTAAATGGCCTTTGATCACTTTTTCCTGCTTCAGATCCCTCTATGATGAAATAGGCTCCCCCAAACGGTTAAATTAAATTGTATCTTAATCTTTAGTGGCCAGAGCACTTCGTGGTCAGAGGGGAATGAGAACTGGAAGCAGGTATCTTCATTATTTATTTTCAGTGTTTTTATCCTGCCTTTGATATACGCACAGCGAGGTGACTGACAATCTACAGGCATTTAGAACAATAACTAAATTGTTATCAGGAGATTAAAATTACACTTGAAAAATCAGTGCAGAATCCTAGAGAAACAAGTCGTAGTGCCAGACCAGTGTCAGCCCCATTAATAAGTTTGTTTTGTTTTTTGCTTAAGTGACTTCCTAGGATTGTACTTGATGGAGGTTGCTTCTGCAACAGCAGTAGATGAGTTGGATATTTCCTTCATTCATATGCTTTTTCTGCTTAACAAAGGCAAGGTTGCCAGCTGAACAGGGAACAAATGATCTGGCCTGCTCCCATGATTTTAAGCCATAGTTTCAGTCTGCATAAAACAAGAGGTGGTGCTTCTCACAGTTAGATAGTCTACAAATAAACCAGGAACTCCTAATGGTACAGGTGACCAATAGAAAAGTTGAGAATCATAACCATATCTTCCATCTAACCCCAAGCTACCCCCGCTGCCCACCTTTTATATGAACCTTTTAATCATTCTGTGGATTCTTTGCTGCCTCTTTCTTTGTTATTATTATAATGTATGAGCAGTTTGATAGTCCATCAGACCTGTTTCGCCCCAGGGCTATGGCTGATGGTCCTGGCTAGGGCAGCCAGTTGTAGGATTCCAGAGAGCCAGTGTGGTTTAGTACTTTGAATGTTGGACTACAAAACTCTGGAGACCAGAGTTAAGTTTCCTGTTCAGCCATGGAAACTCACTGGGTGACCTTGGGTGTGTCATATACTCTAAGCTCTAGAAAAACCTGTGATAGGTTTGCCTTGGGGTCACCCTAAATTGGAAATTACTTGAAGGCGCAGGGTAACAAGTACCATTCATGGCAGATGACTCCTATGTCTTTATGAGAAGAATGCAGAAGGGAGACTCTTAAATGCAGCTTCTGTCATCGTAGAGCAAGAGTGAGAATAATGTCGCCCTCCAAATGTTATTGGACTGCAACTGCCAGCAGCCATAGCTAGCATATGCAACATTAAGATTGTTAGGAGTTGTGATTTCACAACATTTAGCGGGGTAGCACTTAGCACACCATAAAGAAGATAGACCTGCAAACACAAGTTTGGGAGACTCAGGCCTTTTCCGCACTTTGTTTTTGCAACGGGGCAGAGTGTCCTCCAGCGAGGACGTTTGCACTTGAGGGCGGACTGGGTCCGGACTACTTTCTGTAGTTTCAGACTTCAGCCCACTCCGGAACGACCAGAAGTGGTCGCTCGCCGTGCTATTGAAAGACCACTTAAAACAGGTCTTTCAACAGCGCAGCGCGCCCCACTCCATGGCTGCGCTCCGGTATAGATTTGCAGGCTCGCACCAGCGCGAGCCTGCAGATCTTCCGGGGGCGGGCTTTAGGCTGGCGAGCTTCACCGGTTGGTGGAGAGCCTCTACCAACCAGAAGCCGCCGTTTTCGTCCCTGGAGCAGTGTGTAGCACAGCCACACACTGCTCCAGATCAGCCTGGATCCTCTGATCAGCCTGGATCCTTCTGTTGCTTACCGCCAGTCCGGTAAGCAACAGAACAGGCCGTTTTCTTCGCCAAGTGCGAAAAAGCCCTCAGTGAGGCCTGACATGCTATGGGGCCTGGCAGGATGTGTGAGGTGGAGTTCCAGTCTCCAGAGACTTCCAACATCTGGTGACAAAATTCATCAGGCATATCTAGTTAGTTGCATGCAAATCTTACCACCAAAGTGAGGAGGACAGAGGTGAGAGAACTCTCTGGGACTTATTTACACAGCAGCCAGCTTTAATGATCTGTATTTGTTAATTATTTGCAGGGCATTAAATCCCATTCAGATGAAATCCTGCATTTAAAGGAATGTTGCTGTAGGGTCCACAATTAGGGAAACTATTCTTAAGATCAACTGCAGTGTAATCCTATACATAACTGCTCAAAAGTGAGTCCCCTTCAATTCAGTGGAGCTTACTTGCAGGTAAAATAAGGGATAGACTGCTGTAGCATGCATCTTCATGGGTGGAATCTTAGTGAGATGTTGAAAGGTGTTGCATGCTAGGCCTACAAGATGGTACTTTAATTAATGTGCACCAAATCCTATCGGTTTGGAAAGTTGAGTTATGGATATTCCATGAAGGGAAACAAAAAGAATTATGTGAACAGAATAAATTCTTTACATGTATTTATCAGTTTGATTTTCCTAACTCATAACATGATTCAGATTT
Organism: Ctenosaura bakeri; assembly: GCA_948474755.1. Taxonomy (NCBI): domain Eukaryota; kingdom Metazoa; phylum Chordata; class Lepidosauria; order Squamata; family Iguanidae; genus Ctenosaura; species Ctenosaura bakeri. The sequence continues at coordinate 19,998 of CAOLHI010002380.1, read as the reverse complement.
TTGGACACCTCTTGTCCAAGGAAATTAAAATGGATGGAAGTAAAACTGAAAGATATTAAAAGACTGGATTAGATGGTGAATAGTGGTAAAGGAGACAGCCAGCATGGTGTAATAGTTTGAGCTTTGGACAATAACTCTGGAAACCCACCAGGTGGCCTTGGGCATGTCACACCCTCTCAGCCCCAAAAAACCTATGATAAGGTTGCCATAAGTCAGAAATGACTTGAAGGCACACAACAACGAGTGGTAAAGGAGAAAATTTGCTACAGGGGAAGAGCGCAAGAGGTTCTTTTTAACCTCCCCACAGCATGTTGAATAACAACAGACATTTAGGTAGAGTTTATCCCAGGTGCACAAAAGCTCTGCCTAAACTCTGCCTAAACGTTTGCTGTTATTCAACTAGGGAAGTGAATTTGGTAGAAGGAGCCAACTTTGCCTGTGTCTTGGTCCATGTGAGAATAAATTGGTGTAGCCCATGAGTCAGAAGAGCAAACTCTCTTTTATTCTATGTGTCCGATATATCTCTCTTAAAGCAGCATTTCTCACACTCTAGGGAATTTGTTTCATGCTGACCCATCTATCAAGAAACTACTGCATATGTTCCATAGAAGCCATGTGCTTCTCTGAGCATTCTGGGGCACGTTCTAGGGTGTGGAATGGGTTGGGCCTCCTCTACTGCTCTGTGAGTAGTACTCAAGTTGAAACTCAAGCTGTGTGAATGTTTGCTTCCAGGCATCCATCCATCATAGGTATGCTTGTTTTCTTCCAAAATCGTATAATTAAAATAAACAGCAGCTGGGACCAACGCTGTTAATGTCATTAGGATAAAGCAAGTAGTTCTCAATCTGTGGAATACTCTTTGGGGGAAAGGATGCAAGGCACTTAGAGAGATGCATGTAATCTCAGGTACAGTGAGGAGAAGATCCCTCTGCAGGTAAAACCAGAGGCAGTTTCCTGCCACCCTCCTCCAAAGGGGAACATTATCATGATATGTGTCACTCAAACTTCTATGCTAGCCTCTGAAGGGTGCAGAGAGAAAAGGAAGACGTGGGAGCTTCAGGGCTGCTTCAGCTCATGATCAGAAGGGCTCCTGTTCTGGCTGGCTAGTTTTATTTTCAGGGACACCTAAAATTTCCCATTCTTCTCAACTTGTAGTGCCAAAGGTAGGTTTCATGTTTGAACCTACAGATACTAGTACACACAGCAGCAAGCCAGGCACTTGCAGTGATATGCCTGTGGAGGATTTAGTCTGATTGCCTGAACTTGAAAGAGACAGTTGTGAGGCTTGGAAGTTATAGCAAGTTTAGCAGAGGATTTGAACTCAGAACTGAAGAACTTGGACAAGTTACTAGTTTGGTCAGGTTGGTTGGGGGCTCTATGGGTTGACCAAAATAGTAACTTTCCAAGCTTTGAACAAGAAGGGCTTGCATCTAATCTTGCAGGGCTTTACTTAAGCTCTTACTTTCTAAAATACTATAGGGACTGTCTCTAGGTTTTAAAAAAAAAAAAACTAGTACTAGTAGACAAAAGTCTACTGAGAGCCAGCATGGTATAGTGGTTTGAATGTTAGATTAGGACACTGGAGACCCGGGTTCGATTTGCTGCTCAGCCATGGAAACCCACCAAGTGACCTTGGCCATGTCACACACTCTCAGCCCCCAGGAAACCCCATGATAGGTTCTCCTTAAGGTTGGCTTGAGTCTAATATTCAGCAGTGGTTAAATGCCAGTACTTCAAGCCACACGGTTGTGAGTTCGATCCTGCCGGGCTCCAAGGTTGACTCAGCCTTCCATCCTTCCGCAGGTCAGTAAAATGAGTACCCAGCTTCTTGGGGGCATGTATAGAAATGTATCGAAATACATGCTATTTGTAAGTTGTTAGCCGCCTCAATCCATATGGAGAGGCGGGATACAAATAAATAAAATAATAATAACAACAACAACAACAACAACAATAATAATAATATAAATCCTCTGTTTTTACTTCCTAGCTGAGCAGAAAGATAAACTAGTAAGATTTGCAGATTGTCATTCCTGCATTTGTATTAGTTGATTTCTCATGGCTTGGTTTTTCTGCATACGTTAGTATGTTATTTTCTCTTGGCATTTATTTCTCTGTAGGAAAGCACTGGGCACATAAGAATTGTCTTGCCTGGTCATATCAGTCTAGTCCACAGCATTCTGTCTCTTAATGAAGCCAGCCAGATGACTCTGGAACACTTGTAATTAGGGCAGACAGGAAGGTGGTAGTTTCGGCCTCTGGCCTGCGAAGGTGCACTGGCCTTCCTCTCTGTAAACTTGATCTTTGATGTGAAGATGTTCTAATGTGCAATTAAATCTCTCATGGTTCATTCATATGTATAAGTCATCAGCGTGGCTGGGGGAATCATACTTTTTGGACTACACATGCTGGTGGAGGATTCTGGGTTGTATAGTCTACATGATAACTTTTCCAATGCTTGTATGAGCACTTAGGAGCAGATTCGGAAGTATATGGAACATTTTCAATAGTAGCACATTCTTGATATGTAGATCTAGCCATAAGACCTGATGGCTTTTAGAGTTGTCTATAGCTGGTATTGGGTGGGAGGCATCCTGTCTTTTGCCTCAAGGAAAGAAAACATTTTGATCTAGCCCTGGCATACCTTAGAGAAGCTCTTGTCTAAGATATTTTGGACTGTAAAATGACAAAGCCAGTGGCAGTAAAAACTGACTGACAGTTTGCTTCCCTTTAGTTATGCCAAATCTGTCACCTGAAGCATTTCTACCTAAAGGTGGAGCTGCCCCATCTCCAGCCCCCTACTACACACAGGAAGCATTGTTTTCTACATTCCATACATGTTGATGTGCAATGCACAGTGGATTTGAATGCTGATAAATAATGGAAATCCTTTCTAACGATTAGTAGCTGGGCAGTGGCAAAATCTAGGATTCATGGATCCTTCCTAATGAGGGAGCTAGAGGCCTAATTCTCCCAGTGTAGTGCATCCAAGAAGGAGGCCACAACTATAGGAATTCAGATGCTTCCCTATATTGTGCAACACTCTGGACTTTGAACCTCCTGCCAGTGGTGTCTGAGGCCAACTGAACCCACTCCTCACAGAGTCATAGTTTACAAACTGTGACCCATCAGCGTGCTCAGTCTCAGCTGTTGCCCATCAGCTAAGGCAGTACACATTTAAGTACACCATGCCAGCCAGGATCGAAGGAGGTTCAGTTCCTCTCCATCATGAATGCATAGCTTGGGAGCAGATGGTGGGGGTGGAGAAGACACAACAGGTCCTGTTGTTTGGCTGCTGGCTAGAGAGTTGTGCAAGATGCAGTCAAAAAGCAATATTTCCACTTTTAAAAAGCAACATTTCCCAACTTTTCCAGATGACACAAACAATTTTCTTATTCACTGTTCCAAAAAGTAATTTCTACTGAAGCACACTCACTCAGAATTCTGGAAGTTGTAATGCAAAAAAGTAATTTTTCAAAGCTTTGAGCCCAGCACAGGAAGTCTTCTCAAGAGTCACAGCAGTCCATATAGTTATGGGCAGGTAGGATGGAAGCTTCTGGTCATTTTGCTTCCCTGCCATTATAACATCTATGTGAGGCATTAGGTTTGTAATGTGTTTTAAAGTGCTGGTTAGGAGACTCATGTTTCACTAGTGGTTTGAAGGTTTGTGCGTATTACTCCGCATTTAATCCTCATAACAACTGTATGTTGCTTGACACATGTTTTATGTACCTGATAAGTCCTGTCATTGCTGTGTACTGTGGGTGCCAATATAACCAGATGTATGGAGAAAGAGGCTGGAGGGAGTTGGGTGGAAGCCGTGAGAAGTAAGAACAATGTTTTGGGAATGAATGAATGTTGATAGAACGGGCCTCATGAATGGGTGAGATCAAAAGCAGCACAAGGTCCAGAAAGTCTGGGAAAGAAGGCAGCCTGCAAAAAGAGAGTGTTTTATTTAACTGACAAATGGTAGCTTAATGTGTGCGAACTGATAATGTACTTCTTATAAGAAAACACAATGCCAACAAGTCTTTAGTTTTATCAACCTGCTGAAATGTGCACCTGGAACATATGTCAACTGCCTTTGCATAAACTTCTGTAAACTACTGCATGTTCACTGGAATTTGGAGTTACCCTGTAAATGACAGAAGGGCAGTTACTGTGTCCCATTTTAAAATAATAATAATAATAAAAAAATTTATTTTTATCCCACCTCTCCCAGTGGATCGAGGCGGCATTACAAGAATATATAAATACATTAAACATTAAAATGTACCCCATCCTCAGGCTCTCCCTCCCTGTGCAATGATCATCTGTTACCCTGTTCTCTGGGAGTCCCGGGAGGGGCACCCAGATAACCAAAACACAAACACAATTCTGGGGAGAATTAGCTGGAGCACTCACTAAAGCTAGCGAGAGGCAGGGTAACTTAGCAGGGATCTTGCAACCCAATGTCTACGGGGTCAGGTCAGTCAAGCAGTCAGACAGTTTAAAATAGCAAAAATGATGTTTTATTGAAAGACAAACAAACAGTAAAGACGCCACAATCACACAGTTAACTAGAGAGTTGGAAATAGGGATTTTCGGGGGAAATGGGTAATACGACACCTTTCTCGTAGTCCTGAAGAAGTTTGAAGATTGAGCTCGTTGGGATGCAGGGAAGAAAGCTCAGTGCGGTTCGCTGAGGGGAGCTCACCAGACAAAGTGGCAGCAAGGCGGGATAGAAGTCTGGAGCGATCCGAGGGGTGCTGGCAGTTTGAGCGATCTGAGATGTCTTGGAATCCGGGGGTTTATATAGGGTGAATTGAGACTGCAGGCCATGCCTTACTCGGTGAGAACAATGCGAGTTTGGAGCGGGACAAAGCTTTGGAAAAGGTCAAGTTTTAACATGATTGGCTTAGTGCTGAATCAGCAATAGTGTAGCCAGTATGCAAATGCAAGGTGCCTAGTTTGGCTTTATAAGACTGTCGGCTCAAAGCCGGGCACCTTTGTTAGTGTCGCGCTTAAGCAAAAGTGTGTTTGCAGGAGAGGTCCCTGAAGCAACGGAGTGGCTCTGTTCTGCCTGCCTAGGTGGAGAATGGAATATCCAACAATTATCGGCCGTGCCTGTTTACGTGCTTGTCTGGAGGCCTCGCAAACACGTGGAGCGGGGTGGCAGAGGAAGGCCAAATGGCTTGATATCAAATCGATATCAAGTGCTGTCACCGGGTAGGCCTGGGCCGAAGTAACACCTCCTTGCTTACTGCCTCCTCAGAATAAGATATTCTTTTCTTGCCTTCATTGCCTGATTAAGTCCCTTTCCATATTCTGCTGGAGGTTTTTCATTGTCTTCAGCAAAGCCAGCTCCACAAGGGTCCCAAGGAAGTATCTGGCCTCCCTCTCTCAAAAGTGCTCAACAGAGCTGTCATTTTTGTTAAGCACAGGACACCTAACAGATTGCTTGCAGAGAGAAACAGTTCCTGTCATTGTCCCTCTTTTCCTATAGTAACAAATATCTTTTAAGGTGGGAAAGACAATGTGGTAGACAAAGTACAGGAGGATCTCAAGTAGGAAAATGCTCTCATTTAAATCCTTCCTAAAAGTCTATGCTTGGATAATACAAGCATTTTCTAGAAGAACCCCAACCTAAAAGAATTTGCACTTCCTGCTTCTTCTAGATTAAATCCTGAACCCAGCCACTGCTCTTGGGCTCCTGTCAAACTCTTTTGTGGGCCCTTTAACCCTTCTTTCCTTGGATCCCTCCGTTCCCCCTGTTGCTTTCTAAGCCCTGAGCAGTTCAGCTACTGATAGGTGGTTCCACTTCTAATTGCTTTGCTCCATGCTGCAGATTTCTAGTGCGAGGTCAGGTACCAAAATCTGTGTCACCATCCCAGGAACTGGCCCTACAGTGTATTTGAAACTGCTCTTTGAGATGTTAAGGTAACCTTTCCCAACCTGGTAGCTGCCAGATGCTTTTGGCTACACCTTGCTGGGCTACTGAAAGCTATAGGCCAAAATATCTGAGGGCCACTAGATTGGAAAAGGTTACTTTCAAGTGTGTTGCAGCTGAAATTCCAAATCCTGATTGATCATGCTGCTCTTGCTCCAGCATAGTGGCACAAGAAAAATAAAAATCTGCTGCCTGCTGTTACACTGTCCACTCCGGCAACGCACCAGGGTTTTTTTTCTCCCTTGCATCTCCCCCACTTGCAGTAATTAAGGCTACAGTCCTGGGAGGAAGTTCCACCAAACTTGGTGGACTTACTTCTGAGTAACTATGCATAGGATTACTGCTCAAGGGCACAAGGCCAAGGGGCAGCAGGCTGGGCAGAAGGACACCATTGTTGCTTCTGCTGAGCCTACTGCCCCCAGTAAGCCTCAAAACCAAGGTGACATCCAGATTTTCCTCTGCTATTTTAGAAGCACTGTCCAGGTTAGCATCGTTTTCATAATTATATTGTGTAATGTTTTGATCCTCATTTTGTACCCTGCTCCAGCTGTATCACTCCACCTAGGTTTTGTTACTACCTTTGCTTAATTTTTACACTTAAGAATGCAAACTGTCAAGGCCCTCCAGCTAGCCTCTTAATGCCTCTCTCTCTTTTTAAGCCTTGGGATAATCCAAACCCTTAGAGACTGGGCATGTAAACATGAAACACACTGTTCACACCATGTTCTTAAGTAAGGCATACATGAACTTAACATTGTTGTTTTGTTTGTTTGTTTTTTGAAAAAAGGAATTGGTCTATTTGTGATTCATCATACTAGCCAGCAGATATACTTTCTGGCTGCCAAAACGTAAACATTCCTGAAGCTCACATTTTCCACTGGCAACATTCCTTGCAATTATAAACAGTCTTGAGGGGCGGGCACAGTTTTCACACAATCTTTCTCCAACTTAGTCATTTTCTTTTTCTTTTCTTAATCCAAAAGTGCCTAAGAATTTAATGTTTCAAAGGCAAGTAGCTGAAGCTTCTTCATATTGTAAAATTATGTCTTTCAGTGTCAGCATTAAAGCAGATTTACTGCCAGTGTATTAAAAGAGTCAAAGCTTCTCTAAGGTGTGAGCAAAAGAAGGAGGGAGGAGACAGGAGACCGACATTTCCCACTAAGTCTTGATCCTGTACCAGACACTGGAGACAAAAAATTAGTAGGAGGAGCTTTTCCTAGTATGCACATGGGAGCAGAAATAGGAAGTAATGGTAACTAGAGAGAGGGCCTTATCACACTATACTATTATAGTGCTATTACTCCACTTTTAACTGCCATGGCAATATCACATGGAGTCGTTGGATTTTCAGTTTAGGGAAGGGCATTTAGAATTCTCAGTGAGAGAGCTCCAGTGCCTCACCAAACGACAAACTCCAGAAATTCTACAGAATGATGTCATGGCAGTTAAAGTGGAAAAATAATACTTTAACAGTGTGGTGTGATAGGGACGTAAATATGGAGTATTCAGAGAGCATTGGAGGAGTGGCAGCCAGGGGAGCAGCCATTGCAACGTTAATAGACAGTAGGAGATACAGAGTGAGGAGACAGAGCAATCAACATAGGAAAGGGGAGATTCACAGAATGTTGATTGCCCCTAAACTGTCCCCCACCTCAAATAGTCTAGATAGCCTTGGTAACAGGCCCCCATGCTGAAAATGCTGCTGCTTAATGCCATGTTGGTAAATGGAAAAACACCCTTGATCCAGGACTTGATCTTGGATGAGCATGCTGACCTCCCTTGTATTACAGAGACCTGACTGAATGAAGCTGGAGGAGGCGGGATGAAATGTCCCAGCTTTGTCCACTTGGGTTTTATGGGAAGCAGCAGGCAAGGCCTAGAGTGGGATGAGGAGTCAGAATTGCAGTGGTCTTATTGAGATGCCGTCTCCCTCACCAGTCTGCTGGGTACTTAAAGGTAGGCGGCCAGGATAGAAAAGGGATTCCATTTGTGTGCTGCCCACCCTGCTGCTTAACAGTCTCCCTTTTCTGAACTGGCTGAGTTGGTCTCAGCAGTGGTGTTGGAGTCCCTTCGGCTATTTGTGCTGGGGAACTTCAACATCCACGCAGAGACCTCTCAGTGAGGAGCAACGCAGGACTTCATGCCCTTCATGACAACCATGGGTTGGTCCCATGTTGCATCTGGTGCCCTCCATGGCAGAGGACACACACTGGACCTAGTTTTCTGTGTGGAGTGGGATTATGATGAGTGTGGATGAACTTTCAACAGTTCCATTTTCATGAACGGATCACTACCTGGTGGGTTTTAGATTCACTGGCACGCAGAGCCTCTGCAGGGGTGGGGGACTGATTAATATGGTCCACCCCTGGAGGCTTATGGATCCAGATGGATTCCTGATGGCTCTTGGGAAGTTTCCTGTTGCCTTGGCTGATCTCTGGAATAAGGAAATGGCTAGGGTGGTGGACACAATTGCTCCTAAGTGTCCCCTCTCATAGAATGGAGCCAGGTGAACACACTTGTTCACTAGGTGATGAAACAAGTGGTACAGAGGCTAGAGTGGTGATAGCAAAAGTCTTGGAGCAAATCTGACCAAACAAAGTCTAGAGTTCATTGGAAAGCCTATGCCATGGTGGTGGCGGCAGGGAAGAAATCTTTCTTCACTGCCAATGTTACATCTGCACGGTGTCATCCAGTGGAGCTGTCTCAAGTGGCTTTTTACATTCTGCTCCACAAGAGCAGTATATAAGCCACTTGGCAGCCCTCTGTGAAGAGTTTGCACAGCACTTTGTAGACAAAATTGCTTGGATCTGCTCTGACCTGGATGCTATAGTTGATGCAGGTCTGGTGGATGTAACCTTGGACTTGCTTGTCCAGTGTTATTGGATACATTTCCATTTGTGCAACCTGAGGATGTGGACAGGATCCTTGGAGAGGTGAGAGCCATCATGTGCATAGCAAATGGAAGTCCTTCCTGGCTGTTGAAAGTAGCTCAAGGGAAACTGGCATACTGGGTAAGAGGAGTAGTGAATGCCTCTCTGCACAAGGCAGGTTTCCATCTTTTCTAAAACAGGCTGTGGCAAGGCCATTATTGGAAAACTTCTAGATCCTACCATAGTGCAGAACTACTGGTCAGTTTCCAATATCCCTTTTTTTGAGCAAAGTATAGGACCATGCTGTAACCTCCCAGCTCCAAGTATTTCTGGATGAAATGCATTATCTTGATCTGTTTCAATCTACTTCAGGCAGAGGACAGCTTTGATTGCCTTGGTAGATGACCTACACAGGGAACTACATTGAGGGAGTGTATTTCTGCTGATTCTGTTGGACCTCTCAGCAGCTTTCAGTACCATTGACCATGGTATCCTTCTGGATTGCTTCCCTGGGCTAGGGCTTGGGGCCACTGATTTACAGTGTGGGGGTGAACTCAAAAGGTGGTGCAGGCACACACTTGTTCAACATATTGATCACTATCCCGGGGTGTCCCTCAAGGCTCAGTTCTGTCCTCCAGGCTGTTTAACATTTACATGAAACTGCTGGGAAAGGTCATCTGGTGTTTTGGGGTCTCTCCTTTCCATCTGATTCCAAGAAAGCTGTCTCTGTAGCAAACCAGTGTCTGCTGTCAGTGATGGACTTGATGAGAGTGAGCAAACTGAAAATCCAGACAAGACAGAGTTGGTTCTGGTCGGTTGGAAAGTACATCATAAAACAGGAAAGTAGCCTGAGCTCTCTCTTGCTCCCTGAAATCTCAGGTTTTCAGTTCGGGTATACTTCTGGACTCAGATCTGAGCTTGGATGCCGAGGTTTCAGCTGTGGCTAGGAGTGCATTTGCATAGTTAAAATTAGTGTGCCAACTGAGGTTCCTGTTCCTTGAGAAGTCAGATCTGGCTACCGCAACACATGCCTTGATTACATTCTATTTGGAAACTTTAACGAGTCCAAATGCTGTAGCAAGGCCGTTGACCAGGGCTGGGTGTGGGGATCAAGTGACTCCCCTGTTGAAATGCCTGTATTGGCTACTGATCTGTTTCCTGGCATAATTCAGAGGCCTGGTTTCGACCTTTAAAGCCCTGCATGGCTTGGGTCCAGACTATGTGAAAAACTGTATCTCCTTGTATAAGCCAGTGCGAACTTTAAGATCTGCAGGGGAAGACTTTATTTCAGTCCCACCACCTTTGCAGGTGTGGTTGGTGAGAACTTGGGAGAGAACCCTTTCTGTGGTTGTTCCCAGACTGTGGAACTCCCTTCCATGGAAAGTCTGCTCGACCTCCTCCCTGCTCTCTTTCCTCCAGCAGGTGAAGATGCTTTTATTTAGGCAGGCCTTTGAATTTTAATTATGGAACTATAGTGTATGTGTATGTGTATGTGTAAAGCCATGGGCTATATTTTTGAACCTTTTAATGAAACTATGTTTAAGTATGTTTTAAGTGTCTTAACTGGCTATGATAGGCCCTTACCTCTTCCAGATTGGTATGGCTATTCCCAATCTGATAAGGCACCCTGTCTTTACCATGTAGCTCTGCCTTACCTCTTATAACACCACCGTTGTGTAAAAGTGTGAGAGTTTTCAATGTTTATTTAGAATCCTTTAATAACTTTATGATAGCATGTTTTCTATTTTGCTTCATATACTGTATATAGTATATACAGTATATTCTGAGTCAGAATTTATAAAAATAAACTGTAACAAATATTAAGATGACAGTAAGAATAAAGTAGCATTTCAGATTTCAAATGCATTTCAAGGTTGATATGTTTCCGCAGTGTACTTTTTAGACAGTTCAATTATATCTTTAGACTTTCATGTAAAGCACAAGTATTATATAACAGCTTTTTGGCTAAACTCCCACCAAAAGCTCAACCCCAATCTAGGTCACACTCTCTGACCAGATTCTACTAAGGTTTAATTATTCTTCTTCTGCCTCTCACTAGACTTACATTGAGAATTAACTCTTCAAGACAGCCACACACTCTGGCTGGCTGAGGGACTCTACTCTCTAGCTCCTTTCTAAGTTCTCAGTGAAGGAATGAATACCCAGAGGTACTTGGCTTTATCTAATTTTTCTTTCAGCCACAAGCTCCTCCCACATGCTACTGGGCTGGGTTTGTCTCCTGAAATGCTATCCTGGTTACCTGGCACCCTGCTTCCAGGCTGACTTGACGCTTCAGATAGCCACACTACCAGAGCTTGGTCACACTGTCTTTAATAATGTTTTTAATAATATTGGCATTTAATTCTTTTTAACTTTTGTAAATTAAATTTTTAGTTGGATCTTCTTAAAATTATTGTGGGATGCCTTGAAATTATTGTAAGATGCCTTTGGGAGAAAAGTAAGATATAAATTCAATAAATAAATAAATAGTAGCAGTGAGCAGGTTGGCAGTAGATGTAACAGGAGATCCTAATGGAATTTATTATTTTTATCTTAGTTATATTTTGATTGTTTGCCAAGGATGATAGCAATGTTGAAAAGATATATTATTTCAAACATAAAATTATGTTAAAAACAGCATAAAGCTTTCTATAGTTTCTTATAGACAAATGTTACCCCAAAACATGAGTGACTCAGGGGTCCATGCACAATGCCAGTACCTCCCCATGATGATGGGGAATCAATTAGATCAAAATCAGGTGGCCTGCGAGAGTGGGGTAATTTAATGAGATCTTTCCACCAATGTTTACAGGATCGCGCAGGAAAGAACCAACCAGAGAATCCAAACTGTAAACTAAAAGTGTGTTTTGAGAAAATTACATACTTGTGCAAAAGATCCAAAACACTCATGTACTCACACAAGGAGTAACCAAAGATAAAGGGAGGAAAGTTGTGGATAGAGGACTTTTAGAATTTGGGTGATATTTACCAGTCCAGAGAGAAGCAAAGAAAAGCAGTGATGTTATTTAGGTAAGTACCTAAGTACAGTTCTCATTCGGGAATCAAACAGACAACGTGGCTTTCAGGAAGTCAAGAGACTGCAAGAGACTAATAAAAATCTAGGGGTTTTATAGCCAAATCTACCTGACAGGTATACATGTAAATTTCTCTCCAAGCGAAGTGGACAATGGGAGTTGCAGCACAAACACTGAGGTCTGGAAAGAGTTAATGATCTTAGCGTTTAGATGACAGAAGGGGTAATGGCTATCACAGTAGCTGTGTATTGTGTAGAGGTTGGGAAGACAAAGCAGGGAAACATCCAGATGTGAGGGATCGGGGTTAACACAATTCACAGTGGTAACTTCCCTTTTCTCCTCTGGGATGTCCAGCTTTTAGCATAAGCCTATTGTCTCTAGAGTTGCCTTGCAGTCTGCCGGATAATGATGTCGGTTTTGCCTAGAAGGAGGTGTGGCTTACCTGTCTTGCCATCTCACTTTTACAGTCAGTAGTTTTCCTCTTTCCAGCTTGACCTTCCAGTCACCACAGGTTTCCACTTTATATCAATGCCAATTAATGTAATGTCAATTAAATAATATTGCCAATTAAACCATATAAATCTTGGGGAGGGGTGTGGAACTGTAACACAAACAGTAAAGAAACATAAAATGAACAAAAAAAATGAATGATTTTGCATTGACTAAATCGGATTTTGAGAGACAGTTGTTTTCATATGATAAAGATTTAGTAAAATGTATACCAGTAAATTTTTGTTGAAACTTGAGATAGAAGAATTCGTTAAAGAGTGTATAATATAATAGGCACAAAATATTGGGCACAATATAGAGTTGGAACAGTGGTAAAAATGTGGTTGGAGGGGACTAAATTCATGTCGTCTTAATGATCTTAAAAATAATTTTTATAAAATTATGTACCGGTGGAACTTGACTCCAGAAAAATTGACCATAAAGAGGCTTTAAATAAATGTTTTAAATGTGAGCAATAAGTGGGAATTTTTTACCATACGTGGTGGTGGTGGTCATGTGAAAAGGTCAAATAATTCTGGAATCAAATACATGCTGTGGTGTATAAAATCTTGAAAGCTGATGAATCATTAAAACCTGGCTTGTATTTGTTGGGACTAGTAGAAGAAAAGATAGAGAAGAAATATGGCAGGATATTAAAATGGTTACAACTGTATGACTGTAGTATATTCAGAAATGAAAGAATACTGATACTCCAGTGAAGAAATATTAGTTGATAAAATTGTTGTACTTAGCTGAAATAGCTAAATTGACAATATTGATATGAGAGAAATCAGTGGTGACTTTCACAAAGAACTGGAATTATTAACAAGCTTTTTATAAGCAAAAACTATTCTAACATCACAGTAGAATTTGAGAATTAGTATTTTTTAAAGAGCAGCAGTAGAAGCATTGAAATGATACTTGTAGATAGAGAAGTTGTTGCTTTTATATAGAATTAGCAATAGTTTGCATTGGGAAAGTGGGAAACTACCATCGTTTTAATATTTTGTTTTCTTATTGTAATCAATTATTTTTAGCAGTGTTAGTATTAATAGTTAGTGCTAGTGTTTAGTGTTAGTTTTTAGTGTTACTATTTAATAAATAGAATTCATTTTTATTGTTTTTATTTTTCTCTATCTGATTGTGGCTGTAGTTTGTTGTCTCTTTTTCTTTTGTACTTATGTATTCTGTATTTTTGATAAAGTATTTAAAAGAAATTCATGGATTCACCAAGTCAACAGGTTATTGAAAGGCACATGCACACACATACACAAATTCCATGAAAACCTGCAGATTGTTACAGAGACAGAGGCAAGAATTCTGGGCATAGCTCCAAACAGCATAAAATGTAGTAAGGCTGCACAGGAGTAAGAAATTTGAGGACTGTCGCTCTGATTTATTTCTAGATAATACACACCATATAGACCTTAGTGGAGGTGAATGTTTCTCTAAACAAGAACCTTCTCATAGCACTACCGCCCTTCCCTCTTTCCTGTAAACACCCTGCAAAAAGGCCTACAAAAGCAGGCATGCTGTATGATTTGTGCCAGGGGAAGTAATTCCCACCCCCCACCCACTAAGAAAAGGACTGCTCAGGGTTAAAAGGCAAGAGAAATAGGAAGGGGTAAAAGAGGACGTTTCACTACCTCTTATTTCTGTAACTCTATTTTTATTTTTTTCTCAACTTTCTGTAACTGTTTATAAGCTGAACTTTGAGTTTCCTGCCACATCTATTACCTCCCATCTAAGGAAATATAACTTCAGTGCTATTTTTAAAAATAGCATATGCAAATAGAACAGTGGATAATTTTCCCCTACTGCTACCTTTAGTCCTTTCTTTTAGATACAAACGAAGATTTTTAAAATATTTTTGTTTGCAATATCAACACAAAATACCAACACAAACATATAAACAGAAATACACCACCAGATGACTAAACAAATTACATTCAAGAGAAACTCTGTTAAGGACAGAATCAGTTTTCCAGCAGAGTAAAAATATTTTTCTTCTTTTCTAGTTAATAATCCTTCATCTTGTATTCCAAAAGAGTAGGATATCAGAGAACCCATTACAGATCTTTCCAATATTTATGTTGAAATCCCGGTGGCCTCGAGATATCAGATATGTTATTTACAAAAGCAATGAAAGGCTGCCATATCTCAACAAACATGTTATGGCCGAGTCTCCTTTTTAAGAACCTTACACTTACACTTAGCTGTTAGCTTTTCATTTAATCCAGCTCCACCATGCAAAAAGATCCAATTCCTCAGTGTATTTCCATCTCTTACCTATAATCATTCTAGCCATTGATAATAAAATAGATACAAGACTTTTATGATGGAAGTGTTCATTATTGTTTTTAAAAATAATAATGCAGTTCTCTCTCCAAATTTTCCGGTTTGACTCTCACAAATATAATTATTCGCAAGGCACCTGTGCCTCTCCTCTTCCCACCTCCCTGCATTCCCAGCAGGGAGAAAGAAGGCAAGCATGCCGGTGCAAAAGATAAGGCAATGATGGGGGAAGACGCAGGCATACACACTTTCCTTCTGCCCTCTAGAGCTCCCCTCCAGTCCCAGCACTGAGGACAGGTGCCAAGGCAAAAAGTAAGACAATGGAGTGGAGGAAGACATGCGTGTGCACTTTCCCTGTGCCCTCTGGAGCTCTCCCCTCTCTCTGCTTTTCCTCTGCCCTGGTGCTGAGAACTCACACTGAGACAAAAGGTAAGGCAGTGCCCTCGCTCTGGCACACACTCCTTCCTTCCTCCCTCTCGAGCTCCCCCTCTCACTCCCTTGCCTCTGGCCCAGATGCAAAGCCTTGGAAGGGAGTGGTAGGGGAATATGACGGGGGAGTTATTCACTGTTTTTCCACTTTCATGAGGACTCCGTGCGCTGTATCCTTGCGAATGTTGAGGGGCCACTGTACTAGTCTACCTCCATCGTTAATATGCTGGGGATGTGATTTTTACCTGTTACATTCAGTACATGTTTCCAAAAATCTCTAATTAAAGATGAACTTTATAAATTTAAAAGTTCATCTCTGTTACGCCCCTTTCCAAGAAAAACAAGAACAAGAGGAAAAATAATAAAGATTTGTGTTAATTAATACAATCAGGGGGGAAAAAAGCCCTGTTTTCAGGTATTTTATTTCACAAACCTTGAAGTAGCTTTAAAGGAAGCATGGGCCCAAAATGTTTTAGAGTCTTGAACTGCAATCAAAGTATCTCAAGCAGTTCTTGCTATCGTAGGATTTTGTTTTAAATTTAAGAAAAGCTCTGTGTGTGTGTGTATATTGTGGTAGCAATGCAGTAATCCTAAAAAAGTATTCTTCTGAACAGGCTTCAATATGTCCTATTCATTTTACAAAAATATATGCTTAAAGTATTCTAAAATAGACTTTTCAGTGTCATCTAGAACAGAATGAATCTTTTAAAGTTCAGGGAATACCTTTTTTTTTTAAAAAAAAAAATCTTTTCTGTAAAAGCCCTTTCTGCCCAGTGTTAGAATGTTCATCTGTTCCAGCTTCTTTAAATAAGGGAGACAAAAATGACATGCGGGAGAGGGGAACTAAAAAATTTAAAACAAATTATGATTCTTAAGCAGTAAAGGAAGGGTTATTTCAGTTTTTTTCCTTTTTTAAAAAATTTATTTATTGAAATATTATATAATATTATAAAAACATGTACAAAACACATAAATACATAAATTACATCTAACAAAACATATTACGTATAAAATGACTTAATCTTTTTTAATTATGCCTCACAAAATAATCACTAACATTAATTACGAAAAATTTTAAATTACAGAGAAAATTTCAGTTTTGGTTGAAATCTCTATAGTTTCAGGAATAAAATTTTTTGTAAAAAAATCGCAGAGGTTAAATTGTTTCCTCTTGGTAGAGCTTCAAAGGATATGTTGACATTTGCAGTCATGTGTTAAAGAGGATGCTTAGGAAATTCCTGCTTTTTAAACCCCAGAAATCCCAGATTTTTAGAAAACGTTTTTTTTACCACTGATAATATCAGACCCCACATTTCTAGCGCCATTCCCCCCCCTGAGATTTACATGCTTTCAAAAAGGAAAAATTTTAAAAAAAAAGATACACTCCTATAGACAGGCAGAGTACTGGTAGCAGTTGAATACCTTAAGGGAGAATCATTTTTTCCTTTTCAGGGATAATGAGAAGTGGTTTCTTTTCTGCACATGTGCAAAAGCTATTATCAATATCCCAAACTTTTTTTTGAAGAAATTAATACATAGAAAAGTGAAAATCTATTTAAATTTTACAAAAAATTCTTTTTTTAGAGCTGGAGATTTAAGAAAGAAAAGAACATACATAAATAAGAGAATTGTGGAGTAATCCTGGATGAGAGGATTAAACTAGATGACAATTCATCCTTGTTGCCACTTAAGGAGGTAGCCCAACTGAAAGTTTCAAGTTATATGGTGATGGCTTGGGGCCACAATACTTAAGTGGAGCAGCCTTATTTCCCCCAAGAAATTCTTAGGAGGGAGGTGGTTTGGGTGAGACACTGCCTTATATCCATCAACTGCCCCAAATTTTGGCAGAACAAGGTAAGGTTGAGGGAGTTGGGCGTGTTCAGCCTGTTGAAGAGAAGACTGAGGGGATGATGTCATTGTATTTTTTAAAATTCTCAAGGGTTTCGTGTCGGGAGCCCCCATGTTTTATTGTTTTAATAGCATAGACTGAGGAAAAGTGATAGTAGGCTGTTAGCTATTCCCAGGCCCAAAATTCCCTTTCTGGCTGGAATTTCAAAAAACCTTTGGGATATGACGTTCGTTTTTTACAATATCTTAAGAAATGTCTGTTAAAGGGGTGGGGGGAAAAAATTCATTTGGTTTAAACCCAAAAAATTTATATGTTAAATAAATTTTATTAAGTTTGTTATCCCTGAAGAGTGAATTGTTTTACAGAAAACTCAAATCCTTTTAAAAAAACACCAATTGATGGACCAGTCGTGTCAGGAACAGATTCACTCTTACACGGATCAAAAACTTAAAGAAGATTTATTGTAACATAGTAAGGGATGCTGTCTTAGACGTTAAAGCTCGAGAATGGCGTTTTCCCCCCACCTTACACTTTAACAAAGTTTCTCCTAAGATAGTTGTAAAAGAACGAACGTCATCATGCCAAATGGTTCCTTTGAAATTCCAGCCAGAAAGGGAAAGGTTGGGGCCTGGGGAAAAGCTAAAGCCACATCACTATTTCCCCAGTCTACTGCTATCCTAAAACAATAAAACATGGAGGACTCCCAATCCTGCCCCACTTTTTTTAAAAAAAAAATATACATAAAAATACACAAAATATAGAAAATATCACGGAACATAGAAAACAAGAAAAATAAAAAAGAATAAATGCAGTAGCAAGTCAGTCGGGGGGTTGAGGAACATCAGCCGGCGAAAAAGTAGCGAAGGTGCCCTCTTCAGCAAACTGGAATGAAAAACAGGATGAATAGCCTTGAGGGAAGAAGGGAGATCTAGTTTAAAAAGACATCATTAATAGCCCTTTTCACAGGAAAAGGTCCGAGAAAAAGAGGGAAAGTTTTTTTCGGAGAAGGAGAGGAAATGTTCTTAGAAGAAAAGGGAAAAACCCAAAACCCCGGGCTGGTAAAAGGGGGTTAGGGTCCTTTACGGCGCGAAACGTTTGTGGAAGCTTTAGCGGATGCTATAGCATCTGAGACGGATTGCCAAATGCCAGAAAATTTAGAACCCAAGCAGAAACAGAAGGAGGAGCGGAGGAAGAGAGGGAGGGGGGAAAAGGGGAAGGAAGGAAGCCCTAAAATATTTTAAAGGGGGGTTTCCCAGAGAGGTTAACCGCAGAATTGATGGCGAACTCAGCGAACGGAAGGAGCGGAGCCCAAAATTTGGTTTAGAAACAAAACACCTAAGAAATTGTTCAAGAGATTTGTTAAAACGCTCAGATTGGCCATCTGTTTGAGGGTGATAAGCACTGCTGAGTTTCTGAGTGACTCCCAGGGTTTTCAGAGACAAGTCCAAAACTTGGAAGTGAAAATTGGATCCCCGTCCGAAATGATCACCGAAGGTAGTCCGTGAAGTTTCCATAATGATTAACGAACAGGTCAGCCAGCTGGTCAGCACGGGGGAGTTTCTTTAGAGGCACAAAATGACATTGCTTGGAAAAGTGATCAGTAACAACCCAATAACATGAAAGCCGTGGAGAGGGAGAGAACGAAAAACCCCGCGATGACCGACCAGGGGCTAGCAGGCGCAGGCAGAGGTTGCAGGAGCCCTTGAGGTTTAGATGTGGGCGACTTAGAAACGTTGCAAGTGGCACACTGCTTAATGTAAGTTTGCACGGAGGGGTTTACCAGGCCACCAAAAAAGGGGGCAATTGTGAAAGTCTTCAAAAACCCCCAAAAAGTCCAGCGGGTTTGGAATCATGATAACGATGAAAAACCGCCGCGGGGAGAGGGGGAATAGACCTTGGTGCCATAAAAAGGGGAGATTGTCAACCCATTCTATTTTATCCTTGTTTGCCGGTAGCCAGGAGTCTGCATGCGCTGCATGAATGATAGCATCGCAGAGCGGAGTCACAAAGAGAGGAGGGCAGAAAGCCTTGTCTTTGCTAATGCACGGGTAGTCACTTGAGAAGCCAGAGAGGAGGCGGGGAAACAAGGTATTGGAGTGGGAGGACGTAGCAGGGGATTCCGAAAAAACGGGGGAAGTCGAGAGAGGGGTCCCCATTTTGGTTATTTTGGCCAGGTTTGAAAAAAATTTTTAAAATCGGAATCTCTGGGAAAAAATTTTTCCCATCTCGCCTGCTTAGGGGGGAGTTTCTTAGCAGACTTGAGGCTTGCAAATTCCTATGATCAGTCCAAACTTCAAAGGGGGTTTAGCCCCCTTTAAGCAAATGACGCCAAGAGGACAGCGCAAAATGGATAGCCTTGGCTTCTTTCTCCCAAATAGGCCAATTAGCTTGTTAGGGGGGAAAAATTTTTTTGAAATGAAAGCACAAGGCCTGAGTGCTCCTGGGGGTGTCATGTTGTAAAAGAACGGCTGCCATGGGAAAGTCCGAACATCCGTTTGCACAATGAATTGCTTCGTACTGTCGGGAAAAAGGAGTAAAAAACTTAGAGGGGGAAATTTTGATTTCAAATGGTCAAACGCCGATTACACTAGGCGAAACCCAAAGAAGTCATGCGCCTTGCCCGCAGTGGATCCTTTAGGTTTCCGTAGAAGGTTGGTGAGTGGAAGCGTTATGGCAGCAAAATCCTCAATAAAATTCCGGTAGAAGTTCGCAAAACCAAGAAATTGCTGCAGTTGCTTCACAGTTTTAGGGACGGGCCATTGCAAAATGGAGTTAATCTTCGAAGGGTCCATTTTTTGTGAAAATTTTTGAACCCATATCCCAAGTAATCAAAAAATTTGGGTTTTCAAATTGGCATTTAGATAGATTAACCACGAGGTTGTTATCTATAAGCCTTCTAACATTTACCAACCAAGGACACATGAGATTCCATGGAATTGCGTAAATTAAAATGTCAACCAAAATAAATCAGAACCCCCTATACAACAAGTCATGGAAAATGGTGTTCAAAAACATTTAAAAGATGGGCCCCCATTGTAAGCCAAAAGGGGGGAACCGTCCATTTAAAGTTACCTAGAAGGGGGCAAAAGGGGGTGAGCCACT